>OY720462.1:35943070-36343070 GCA_963082715.1 Harpalus rubripes | reverse complement strand
CGTATTATGAAAACGCGAAAAATAGCAAATTTTTGAAATGGAAAACTTGCAATAAAGAATAATCTAGGAAAGTGACAGTACAGAGACACATACGATGGGAGTGCGGCAATGAACCTAGTTTCTTAACATATGTATATATATATATATATATATATATATATATATATATATATATATATATATATATATATATATACATAAGCTGTAAAATAAGATTGTATATATGTATAATAAAGTCATATTAAACATATGTCTGTACATGCTTTATCAATTCTTACAATTTCTGTCCTATCTGCCCGTATTATCAATTCTCTTACTAACATATTCTATTTTTAGGCTTACTACGTTGCAGAAAAGTGGGAGATGACCAATAAACTTATTGGGAAAACGCGAAAAATGGCAAATTTTTCAAATGCAAAACTTGCAACAAAGAATTCTCGAAAGTGTCAGTACAAAGGCACATACGATGGAAGTGCGGCAAGGAACCTAGTTTCTTAACTTATGTATATGCACATAAGCTATAAAATAAGAATGTATATATGTATAATAAAGTCATAGTAAACATATATCTGTACATACTTTATCAATTCTTACAATTTCTGTCCTTTCTGCCCGTATTATCAATTTTCTTACTAACATATCCTATTTTTAGGCTTACTACTTCGCAGAAAATTGGGAGATGAGAAATATACGTATTATGAAAACGCGAAAAATAGCAAATTTTTGAAATGCAAAACTTGCAATAAAGAATAATCTAGGAAAGTGACAGTACAGAGACACATACGATGGGAGTGCGGCAAGGAACCTAGTTTTTTTAACATATGTGTATATATATACACATAAGCTGTAAAATAAGATTGTATATATATATATATATATATATATATATATATATATATATATATATATATATATAAATATATAATAAAGTCATATTAAACATATATCTGTACATACTTTATCAATTCTTACAATTTATGTCCTTTCTGCCCGTATTATCAATTCTCTGACTAACATATTCTATTTTTAGGCTTACTACTTCGCAGAAAATTGGGAGATGAGAAATATACGTATTATGAAAACGCGAAAAATAGCAAATTTTTAAAATTTAAAACTTGCAATAAAGAATAATCTAGGAAAGTGACTGTACAGAGACACATACGATGGGAGTGCGGCAATGAACCTAGTTTCTTAACATATGTATATATACACATAAGCTGTAAAATAAGATTGTATATATGTATAATAAAGTCATATTAAACATATATCTGTACATATTTTATCAATTCTTACAAATTCTGTCCTTTCTACCCGTATTATCAATTCTCTGACTAACATATTCTATTTTTAGGCTTACTACTTCGCAGAAAATTGGGAGCGGCGAAATATACGTATTATGAAAACGCGAAAAGTAGCAAATTTTTGAAATGCAAAACTTGCAATAAAGAATAATCTAGGAAAGTGACAGTACAGAGACACATACGATGGGAGTGCGGCAATGAACCTAGTTTCTTAACATATGTATATATACACATAAGCTGTAAAATAAGATTGTATATATGTATAATAAAGTCATATTAAACATATATCTGTACATATTTTATCAATTCTTACAAATTCTGTCCTTTCTACCCGTATTATCAATTCTCTGACTAACATATTCTATTTTTAGGCTTACTACTTCGCAGAAAATTGGGAGAGGCAAAATATACGTATTATGAAAACGCGATAAATAGCAAATTTTTTAAATGCAATACTTGCAATAAAGAATAATCTAGGAAAGTAAAAGTACAAAGACACATACGATGGGAGTGCGGCAATGAACCTAGTTTCTTAACATATGTATATATACACATAAGCTGTAAAATAAGATTGTATATATGTGTAATAAAGTCATATTAAACATATATCTGTACATATTTTATCAATTCTTACAAATTCTGTCCTTTCTACCCGTATTATCAATTCTCTGACTAACATATTCTATTTTTAGGCTTACTACTTCGCAGAAAATTGGGAGAGGCGAAATATACGTATTATGAAAACGCGAAAAATAGCAAATTTTTGAAATGCAAAACTTGCAATAAAGAATAATCTAGGAAAGTGACAGTACAGAGACACATACGATGGGAGTGCGGCAATGAACCTAGTTTCTTAACATATGTATATATACACATAAGCTGTAAAATAAGATTGTATATATGTATAATAAAGTCATATTAAACATATGTCTGTACATACTTTACAATTCTTACAATTTCTGTCCTTTCTGCCCGTATTATCAATTCTCTTACTAACATATTCTATTTTTAGGCTTACTACTTCGCAGAAAAGTGGGAGATGACCAATAAACTTATTGGGAAAACGCGAAAAATGGCAAATTTTTCAAATGCAAAACTTGCAACAAAGAATACTATAGGAAAGTGACAGTACAGAGGCACATACGATGGGAGGGCGGCAAGGGACCTAGTTTTTTAACATACGTATATATATACACATAAGCTGTAAAATAAGATTGTACATATATATATATATATATATATATATATATATATATATATATATATATACATAATAAAGTCATATTAAACATATATCTGTACATACTTTATCAATTCTTACAATTTCTGTCCTTTCTGCCCGTATTATCAATTTTCCTACTAACATATCCTATTTTTAGGCTTACTACTTCGCAGAAAATTGGGAGAGGCGAAATATACGTATTATGAAAACGCGAAAAATAGCAAATTTTTGAAATGGAAAACTTGCAACAAAGAATAATCTAGGAAAGTGACAGTACAGAGACACATACGATGGGAGTGCGGCAATGAACCTAGTTTCTTAACATATGTATATATATATATATATATATATATATATATATATATATATATATATATATATATATATATATACACATAAGCTGTAAAATAAGATTGTATATATGTATAATAAAGTCATATTAAACATATGTCTGTACATGCTTTATCAATTCTTACAATTTCTGTCCTATCTGCCCGTATTATCAATTCTCTTACTAACATATTCTATTTTTAGGCTTACTACGTTGCAGAAAAGTGGGAGATGACCAATAAACTTATTGGGAAAACGCGAAAAATGGCAAATTTTTCAAATGCAAAACTTGCAACAAAGAATTCTCGAAAGTGTCAGTACAAAGGCACATACGATGGAAGTGCGGCAAGGAACCTAGTGTCTTAACTTATGTATATACACATAAGCTATAAAATAAGAATGTATATATGTATAATAAAGTCATAGTAAACATATATCTGTACATACTTTATCAATTCTTACAATTTCTGTCCTTTCTGCCCGTATTATCAATTTTCTTACTAACATATCCTATTTTTAGGCTTACTACTTCGCAGAAAATTGGGAGATGAGAAATATACGTATTATGAAAACGCGAAAAATAGCAAATTTTTGAAATGCAAAACTTGCAATAAAGAATAATCTAGGAAAGTGACAGTACAGAGACACATACGATGGGAGTGCGGCAAGGAACCTAGTTTTTTAACATATGTGTATATATATACACATAAGCTGTAAAATAAGATTGTATATATATATATATATATATATATATATATATATATATATATTATATATATATAAATATATAATAAAGTCATATTAAACATATATCTGTACATACTTTATCAATTCTTACAATTTATGTCCTTTCAGCCCGTATTATCAATTCTCTGACTAACATATTCTATTTTTAGGCTTACTACTTCGCAGAAAATTGGGAGATGAGAAATATACGTATTATGAAAACGCGAAAAATAGCAAATTTTTGAAATTTAAAACTTGCAATAAAGAATAATCTAGGAAAGTGACTGTACAGAGACACATACGATGGGAGTGCGGCAATGAACCTAGTTTCTTAACATATGTATATATACACATAAGCTGTAAAATAAGATTGTATATATGTATAATAAAGTCATATTAAACATATATCTGTACATATTTTATCAATTCTTACAAATTCTGTCCTTTCTACCCGTATTATCAATTCTCTGACTAACATATTCTATTTTTAGGCTTACTACTTCGCAGAAAATTGGGAGCGGCGAAATATACGTATTATGAAAACGCGAAAAGTAGCAAATTTTTGAAATGCAAAACTTGCAATAAAGAATAATCTAGGAAAGTGACAGTACAGAGACACATACGATGGGAGTGCGGCAATGAACCTAGTTTCTTAACATATGTATATATACACATAAGCTGTAAAATAAGATTGTATATATGTATAATAAAGTCATATTAAACATATATCTGTACATATTTTATCAATTCTTACAAATTCTGTCCTTTCTACCCGTATTATCAATTCTCTGACTAACATATTCTATTTTTAGGCTTACTACTTCGCAGAAAATTGGGAGAGGCAAAATATACGTATTATGAAAACGCGATAAATAGCAAATTTTTTAAATGCAATACTTGCAATAAAGAATAATCTAGGAAAGTAAAAGTACAAAGACACATACGATGGGAGTGCGGCAATGAACCTAGTTTCTTAACATATGTATATATACACATAAGCTGTAAAATAAGATTGTATATATGTGTAATAAAGTCATATTAAACATATATCTGTACATATTTTATCAATTCTTACAAATTCTGTCCTTTCTACCCGTATTATCAATTCTCTGACTAACATATTCTATTTTTAGGCTTACTACTTCGCAGAAAATTGGGAGAGGCGAAATATACGTATTATGAAAACGCGAAAAATAGCAAATTTTTGAAATGCAAAACTTGCAATAAAGAATAATCTAGGAAAGTGACAGTACAGAGACACATACGATGGGAGTGCGGCAATGAACCTAGTTTCTTAACATATGTATATATACACATAAGCTGTAACATAAGATTGTATATATGTATAATAAAGTCATATAAAACATATATCTGTACATATTTTATCAATTCTTACAAATTCTGTCCTTTCTACCCGTATTATCAATTCTCTGACTAACATATTCTATTTTTAGGCTTACTACTTCGCAGAAAATTGGGAGAGGCGAAATATACGTATTATGAAAACGCGAAAAATAGCAAATTTTTGAAATGCAAAACTTGCAATAAAGAATAATCTAGGAAAGTGACAGTACAGAGACACATACGATGGGAGTGCGGCAATGAACCTAGTTTCTTAACATAAGTATATATACACATAAGCTGTAACATAAGATTGTATATATGTATAATAAAGTCATATTAAACATATATCTGTACATATTTTATCAATTCTTACAAATTCTGTCCTTTCTACCCGTATTATCAATTCTCTGACTAACATATTCTATTTTTAGGCTTACTACTTCGCAGAAAATTGGAAGCGGCGAAATATACGTACTACGAAAACGCGAAAAATAGCAAATTTTTGAAATGCAAAACTTGCAATGAAGAATAATCTAGGAAAGTAACAGTACAGAGACACATACGATGGGAGTGCGGCAATGAACCTAGTTTCTTAACATATGTATATATACACATAAGCTGTAAAATAAGATTGTATACATGTATAATAAAGTCATATTAAACATATATCTGTACATATTTTATCAATTCTTACAAATTCTGTCCTTTCTACCCGTATTATCAATTCTCTGACTAACATATTCTATTTTTAGGCTTACTACTTCGCAGAAAATTGGGAGCGGCGAAATATACGTATTACGAAAACGCGAAAAATAGCAAATTTTTTAAATGCAATACTTGCAATAAAGAATAATCTAGGAAAGTGACAGTACAGAGACACATACGATGGGAGTGCGGCAATGAACCTAGTTTCTTAACATATGTATATATACACATAAGCTGTGAAATAAGATTGTATATATGTATAATAAAGTCATATTAAACATATATCTGTACATATTTTATCAATTCTTACAAATTCTGTCCTTTCTACCCGTATTATCAATTCTCTGACTAACATATTCTATTTTTAGGCTTACTACTTCGCAGAAAATTGGGAGCGGCGAAATATACGTATTATGAAAACGCGAAAAATAGCAAATTTTTGAAATGCAAAACTTTCAACAAAGAATAATCTAGGAAAGTGACAGTACAGAGACACATACGATGGGAGTGCGGCAATGAACCTAGTTTCTTAACATATGTATATATACACATAAGCTGTAAAATAAGATTGTATACATGTATAATAAAGTCATATTAAACATATATCTGTACATATTTTATCAATTCTTACAAATTCTGTCCTTTCTACCCGTATTATCAATTCTCTGACTAACATATTCTATTTTAGGCTTACTACTTCGCAGAAAATTGGGAGCGGCGAAATATACGTATTACGAAAACGCGAAAAATAGCAAATTTTTTAAATGCAATACTTGCAATAAAGAATAATCTAGGAAAGTGACAGTACAGAGACACATACGATGGGAGTGCGGCAATGAACCTAGTTTCTTAACATATGTATATATACACATAAGCTGTGAAATAAGATTGTATATATGTATAATAAAGTCATATTAAACATATATCTGTACATATTTTATCAATTCTTACAAATTCTGTCCTTTCTACCCGTATTATCAATTCTCTGACTAACATATTCTATTTTTAGGCTTACTACTTCGCAGAAAATTGGGAGCGGCGAAATATACCTATTATGAAAACGCGAAAAATAGCAAATTTTTGAAATGCAAAACTTGCAATAAAGAATAATCTAGGAAAGTGACAGTACAGAGACACATACGATGGGAGTGCGGCAATGAACCTAGTTTCTTAACATATGTATATATACACATAAGCTGTAAAATAAGATTGTATATATGTATAATAAAGTCATATTAAACATATATCTGTACATATTTTATCAATTCTTACAAATTCTGTCCTTTCTACCCGTATTATCAATTCTCTGACTAACATATTCTATTTTTAGGCTTACTACTTCGCAGAAAATTGGGAGCGGCGAAGTATACGTATTATGAAAACGCGAAAAATAGCAAATTTTTGAAATGCAAAACTTGCAATAAAGAATAATCTAGGAAAGTGACAGTACAGAGACACATACGATGGGAGTGCGGCAATGAACCTAGTTTCTTAACATATGTATATATACACATAAGCTATAAAATAAGAATGTATATATGTATAATAAAGTCATATTAAACATATATCTGTACATACTTTATCAATTCTTACAATTTCTGTCCTTTCTGCCCGTATTATCAATTTTCTTACTAACATATCCTATTTTTAGGCTTACTACTTCGCAGAAAATTGGGAACGGCGAAATATACGTATTACGAAAACGCGAAAAATAGCAAATTTTTTAAATGCAATACTTGCAATAAAGAATAATCTAGGAAAGTGACAGTACAGAGACACATACGATGGGAGTGCGGCAATGAACCTAGTTTCTTAACATATGTATATATACACATAAGCTGTAAAATAAGATTGTATATATGTATAATAAAGTCATATTAAACATATATCTGTACATATTTTATCAATTCTTACAAATTCTGTCCTTTCTACCCGTATTATCAATTCTCTGACTAACATATTCTATTTTTAGGCTTACTACTTCGCAGAAAATTGGGAGCGGCGAAATATACGTATTATGAAAACGCGAAAAATAGCAAATTTTTGAAATGCAAAACTTGCAATAAAGAATAATCTAGGAAAGTGACAGTACAGAGACACATACTATGGGAGTGCGGCAATGAACCTAGTTTCTTAACATATGTATATATACACATAAGCTATAAAATAAGAATGTATATATGTATAATAAAGTCATATTAAACATATATCTGTACATACTTTATCAATTCTTACAATTTCTGTCCTTTCTGCCCGTATTATCAATTTTCTTACTAACATATCCTATTTTTAGGCTTACTACTTCGCAGAAAATTGGGAGATGAGAAATATACGTATTATGAAAACGCGAAAAATAGCAAATTTTTGAAATGCAAAACTTGCAATAAAGAATAATCTAGGAAAGTGACAGTACAGAGACACATACGATGGGAGTGCGGCAATGAACCTAGTTTCTTAACATATGTATATATATACACATAAGCTGTAAAAGAAGAATGTATATATGTATAATAAAGTCATATTAAACATATGTCTGTACATACTTTATCAATTCTTACAATTTCTGTCCTTTCTGCCCGTATTATCAATTCTCTTACTAACATATTTAATTTTTAGGCTTACTACTACGCAGAAAAGTGGGAGATGACCAATACACTTATTGGGAAAACGCGAACAATGGCAAATTTTTCAAATGCAAAACTTGCAACAAGGAATTCTCGAAAGTGACAGTACAAAGGCACATACGATGGGAGTGCGGCAAGGAACTTAGTTTCTTAATTTATGTATATACACATAAGCTATAAAATAAGAATGTATATATGTATAATAAAGTCATATTAAACATATATCTGTACATACTTTATCAATTCTTACAATTTCTGTCCTTTCTGGCCGTATTATCAATTTTCTTACTAACATATCCTATTTTTAGGCTTACTACTTCGCAGAAAATTGGGAGATGAGAAATATACGTATTATGAAAACGCGAAAAATAGCAAATTTTTGAAATTTAAAACTTGCAATAAAGAATAATCTAGGAAAGTGACAGTACAGAGACACATACGATGGAAGTGCGGCAATGAACCTAGTTTCTTAACATATGTATATATAAACATAAGCTGTAAAATAAGATTGTATATATGTATAATAAAGTCATATTAAACATATGTCTGTACATACTTTATCAATTCTTACAATTTCTGTCCTTTCTGCCCGTATTATCAATTCTCTTACTAACATATTTAATTTTTAGGCTTACTACTACGCAGAAAAGTGGGAGATGACCAATACACTTATTGGGAAAACGCGAACAATGGCAAATTTTTCAAATGCAAAACTTGCAATAAAGAATACTCTAGGAAAGTGACAGTACAGAGGCACATACGATGGGCGTGCGGAAAGGAACCTAGTTTCTTAACATATGTATATACACATAAGCTGTAAAATAAGATTGTATATATGTATAATGAAGTCATATTAAACATATGTCTGTACATACTTTATCAATTCTTACAATTTCTGTGCATTCTGCCCGTATTATCAATTCTCTTACTAACATATTCTATTTTTAGGCTTACTACTTCGCAGAAAAGTGGGAGATGACCAATACACTTATTGGGAAAACGCGAAAAATTGCAAATTTTTCAAATGCAAAACTTGCAATAAATAACTCTCGAAAGTGACAGTACAAAGGCACATACGATGGGAGGGCGGCAAAGAACCTAGATTCTTAACATATGTATATAAACATAAGCTATAAAATAAGAATGTATATATGTATAATAAAGTCATATTAAACATATGTCGGTACATACTTTATCAATTGTTACAATTTCTGTCCTTTCTGCACGTATTATCAATTCTCTTACTAACATATTCTATTTTTAGGCTTACTACTTCGCAGAAAAGTGGAAGATGACCAATACACTTATTGGGAAAACGCGAAAAATGGCAAATTTTTCAAATGCAAAACATGCAATAAAGAATACATAAGAAAAGTAACAGTACAGAGGCACATACGATGGGAGTGCGGCAATGAACCTATTTTCTTAACATATGTATATACACATAAGCTGTAAAATAAGATTTTATTAATGTATAATAAAGTCATATTAAACATATGTCTGTACATATTTTATCAATTCTTACAATTTCTGTGCATTCTGCTCGTATTATCAATTCTCTTACTAACATATTCTATTTTTAGGCTTACTACTTTGTAGAAAATTAAGAGATGACCAATATACTTATTACGAAAACGCGAAAAACTTGCAATAAAGAATACTCTAGGAAAGTGACATTACAGAGGCATATACGATGAGAGTGCGGCAAGGTACCTAGTTTCTTAACATGTGTATATACACATAAGCTGTAAAATAAGATTGTATATATGTATAATAAAGTCATATTTAACATATATCTGTACATACTTTATCAATTCTTACAATTTCTGCTCTTTCTGCCCGTAATATCAATTCTCTTACTAACATATTCTATTTTTAGGCTTACTACTTCGCAGAAAAGTGGGAGATGACCAATACACTTATTGGGTAAACGCGAAAAATTCCAAATATTACAAATGCAAAACTTGCAATAAACAATACACAAGAAAAGTAACAGTACAGAGGCACATACGATGGGAGTGCGGCAAGGAACCTAGTTTCCACTCTATTACGCGAAAAATTTGAATCCGGAGATTCACTCATGGCCGATCGGGGATTTAATATCCATGATTTATTTTGAACGACGTTACTATAAATATACCAAGTTTTTCAAAAGGGAAATCACAGATTCCAGGCGTTGCTCTTTTGCAAGATAGAAAAATTGCCAGTAAAAGAGTTCATATCGAAAGAATTATTGGCATGACAAAGAAGTATAAAATTTTTTGTGATCCGTTAAATAAAAATTATGTCCCTTTTGCTAGTGATATATATATATATATATATATATATATATATATATATATATATATATATATATATATATATATATATATATATATATATGTATGTATGTATATTGTGTGTTGTATGTTATCCAATTTCAGGAAAAATACAATGAAAAATTAAATGTTTCATAGTGTTTTATTCAGTCTTACAAAATGTGAAATCTATTGCGTAGGATCTTATGTACTATTTCATAACAAAAAAATAACTCATTTCATAACAAAAAAAAACTTATTTCATAACAAAAGATAAATAAATTTATAAAATATATAAAACATTTCAATATATTTTATAAAATGATCACATGGTTCATAAAAATTCCTCGTCTACTTCAATGGTTTCAGATATATCAAAATTGCAATACTTGTATAAATACTTTTCTTTTAACGCCGAGAAAAAATGGGCATCATAAGAAGTATTTAATTTAATAATCATTGTGTTTATAAAATCTTTGTCACGTTCCAATCTTATAATTTTATAATCACAAAAGGTATAAAGTCGCAGTATTTTCTATTGGTCGCCAATAACTGTCCCATTACTTAATAGTAATAAGTATGTTGTTTTTTTAACATTAATTCATTATTTTCCATACACAAATATGGTATGGTGTAAGGCGTAATAGGTTTATTTTTACTGGAATATGAGCATTTTCTTTCCAATACTGTATCGTCTTCTACTAAACCGTCTGGGCTTGCACACAGATATGGAAAATTTTCTAAATAATCCACATTCTTTAACAGATCTATTTGTAATTTGTTCGTATTGTTTTCTAGCTATTTCTTCGTAAATTTCCCCATGTTTTGTAGCTTTGGTAAATGTTACTTTATGTAATATAGATTTTAATAATTTAGGAACATCTCGCCTTTCAGTCATGCAGCATAGAAGAGGTTGAAGTAATGCGAAATGACCCTCCTTAAACCATTCTTTGTTACAACTTTGCCCTCTTGTTTTCCTCTCGATTTGACTAATTTTATCGGGACCTAATATTTAGTAATCCCATATTTTCAAACAATATATCGACAAGTTTAATTTTCGTATACAAATCATGGTAGTTTTCAAAAGTATATGGGTTTGTTGGCTTAAAAAGTTGCACAATAGACATTTGACCGACTCCAAAATTTATACAATGATTTCTAAAAAAATCTTTGTATGAGCAGTTCTCATGAGGGTCAAACTGATCTGATGCTGATGTTGACGCATTCATATTGGTAAATGGTAACGTAAACGCCTTCAATGGGGACTTATTAAATTTCTGTTCCGGTTTATGAAATATTTTCAGTTTCTGAGTACAGACATCTTTAATGAAAACAATATTTTTTCTGCAGAAAAGTTCTACTGGTAATAAGACAGCAATTATGTGCTTACAGTGAGCATGAAGTCCTTGTCCTGCAGCACACACTGACATTTTTCTATTGTAGAATTTTCAATTTTTACATTTACGTAATAAGAAATTTTTTAATTTCTGCACAAGAACTTGGTGTGATGAATTAGTTAAGATGAAAATCGGAGACAATGTTTTTAAAAATAGAATAGTGATAGTGATTCCTGACACAAAAACCCACCGCCCTCGTTAATTTTTGATAACTAAGCCAGATTGGATAAGTATAGTTAATCAATATAATGATCTTTGCATCAATATTAACAATGAAACATTTTTTCTCCAAGTGAGATTCGGCAAAATGACAATGCAACCATTTGGGCACAATGCTGTTGGAAATTTTCCAAAGAAAATAGCAACTTATTTAAAATTACACAACATAGATACTTTTACTGAACATTGCTTTAGGCGCACGGCAGCTACTTTGCTTGCAAACACTGGTGGGGATGTTCTACAGTTAAAAAGATTGGGAGGATGGAAGTCAAGTGCCGTAGCCGAAGGTTACGTACAGTTCTCTTTAGATAGACAGTTAAAAACTGCTAGTATGCTTCATCATCGTCCGAAATTGGAGGTTATATATGTCCAGATACATCTGCAGCTTCTTGCTCGTCAAATTCTACAGAAACACAACAATATAATTTTAAACAACTTAAACATGTCTTAAATCTTACCGTTAATAGTCATGACAATTCAAATGTTGGTATTAGTATAAATAATGTAACTTCTAATTCAAAACATGACCAACACGATTACTTTTGTAACCAAAATGTTACTCTATCTGCAGAGCTGTTGATTCGTTCGTTGTGTAATACCAAATATTAATTTCTATCATAATTCAAAAGATTGACAATATATATTGTTGTAAATTTAGGGCTGGTCGATAGAAAACACTAAAAGTTATAACAAACAAACGTATATTAAAATAAGCGTGTACACATATATGTGCGACGAGGAATCGAGCGAAAGTATGTCAGCGTCGGCGGGAAAAAGGAAACTAAGATCAGCGGCACAGTTCGGCAGACTGGCGCAACGTAAAATGGCGCGAATATATAAACCAACGTTAAATTGTACATATTCTTAACATATATAAACATTTTGTGATGTTATAGTGGACTAAAGGAGTGAATAAACTTGTAATTAAATGTTAAAATATTTAAAACGGTTATTTTATTTTATGTTTTATTCATCCACCGCTAGATGTCACCAAAGTAAGTATCAAAATGACAGTGACATTGACATTAGTTAGCTGGAAAAATGACGTTAGCTAGCCGGGAATGGTAAATTACTGGCTAGCTGGGGAGTGAAGGTAAACAATTCGAGGGAGCCACTTCCAAGAGATGGCAGCACTAGAGACTGACTTATAGGGAAATCGTTGAATTTTGCAGTTGTAGTCGTTGTAGTTTGATGGTTTGATTTAGGAAATATTCTGTTATTTTTGATTAAATTCAGAATGTTTATTACAATGACAGATGTATATATTTATTTAAACGGTGCTGTGCGGCTCATAACCGAAAGAGAAGCAGTGTATAAAGATAAAATGAAATACCAATTTGTGGTTATCTTGCATGTTAACTTATTTATTTTAAGTTATAGACACTTATTTTATACGGATATGAAGACAATGGGACACCTAACTCTATCGTAATAATATTAACACAAATGCCATCGTGTGGAAATTTGTGTGTAGCTGTAAAGCAGGACAGGGAGAAAAGTGGAAGAGACCAAACTATTGAATTTAAAATGCATTATAGTTACATAATTGTAATATTTTGTAGGGTTTAGCAACAAGTAAAGAGATTATTATATTTGATTATAGTTTATTACTTGGATAACTTCTCAAGATAATACACAGTACACAATTCAGTCTGCCATGTTGTACCGAATGATAACGCATTCTGCCGCGCACATACTAGGTGCGTTTGTTTTATCTCGGGTGCATTCATCAACTCATGACATCCCCCTTTTTTTTGAAAAATGAATGCGATGCCATACGGTTTACATATTTAACTAAATACACAAATTATACATAGTCACTTAAATATTTGTGTCTTTTTATTTCTCGGCCACTCCTTTTAGATTTGTAAGGAGAGTCTATAGGAACTATAGGTTCTGTTAGCGTTTTAGGATTATGGTCTAGGGCTAGGGATTTGGGTTCACGTATTTGCTCAAGGCGATCATCTACATTAGCTTGGTCATCTGTTTCTAATTTAAATTTAAATTCTGTTTCTGCATTTTTATAAATATGTTTTTGATTTCGTTGAACAGTAGTACCATTTTCCAATAGTAGTTGATATGACCGAGGTTTATCCAGATTTTCCTGAATAATTTTTGCCGGTATTAACGGATATCGATTTCTATCTGGCATTTGAACTAATACATTAGAGCCTTTAGCAATATCGTTTCTTTCCTTTACCCCTTTATCATAATAATGTTTTTGTCTTATTGCTTTTTGTTTCAAATAATTATGTACTTCTACATTTCTAGTTTCTTTAACTGGAAGAAGTTCATTTGGCTTCCTACTAAATAATAATTCAGCTGGTGAAGCCAAGTTTGAATCAATAGGAGTTAGTCTAAATTCTAAAAGTGCCAAATACGGATCTTTATTGTCACTTTCAGCTTTTTTTAGTAATCGTTTTATTGTCTGTATGGTTCTTTCAGCCAACCCATTTGACTGTTGATGGTAAGGACTACTAGTTTTATGTTTGAAACCCCATGATTCACTAAATGATTTAAATTTTGTATTGCAGTAATTAGTACCATTATCAGTATATACTAAATCCGGTATGCCATGTCTAGCGAATATTGATTTAAATAGTGTTATTAGATTTGTGGCAGTTAAATCTGATAACATCGCAATTTCAACAAATTTTGAAAAGTAGTCAACTATTAGGACGTAGTGTTTACCTTTATAGTAAAAAACATCTGAGCCAACAACGGACCAAGGTCTTTCCGGTATTTCTCTAACTATCATGGGTTGCTTAAAGTTTGCTCTTGAATACTTTAAACATGTATTGCAATTGTTAACTAAATTTACAATATCATTAGATATGCCTGGCCAATATATGCTTTCGCGAGCGCGATTTTTGCATTTTTCTATGCCTAAATGATTAAAATGTATTAAATTTAGCATTTCTTTTCTCATAGTTCTAGGCACTATTAGTTGATTATTTTTAAATAATAGGTCGTTTACTACAAATATTTCATCTTTAAATTTGAAAAACGGTTTAACACTTTCATCGATATTTTCTGAACTAGAAGGCCAACCATTATATCCGAAATTTTTTAAAAGCTTTAGTTATTCATCATTTCCAGTTTCAATTTTAATTTTTTGCAGTTTGTGTGATATAAGAGAAGAGTTCGTAATTATTAAACCTACGTGGGCCTCAATTTCACTTTCATGCAGAAAATTAGAATCACTTTCAAAATTCCTTGATAGCGCATCAGCTAATAGTAACTCTTTCCCGGGTTTGTATCTTACATCAAGATCATACATTTGTAATTGCAATCTCATTCTTTGTAAACGTAATGGGCATTCATTCAATGGTTTTTAAAATATGTTTTCTAAAGGACGGTGATCTGTTTCAACTGTTATTTTTTTCCCAATAATAAACTGGCGGTATTTTTGACAACCAAATACAATAGCGAGAAGCTCTTTCTCAATTTGAGCATATTTCTTTTGAGTTTCAGAAAGTGCTTTCGACGCGTAGCAAACAGGCAAATTATTTTGGAGCAAAACTGCGCCTAATCCATCTTTACTCGCGTCTACTGACAATACGATTGACTTATTGGCATCAACATATTGTAGAACTGGACGTTTTGTTAAAATTTCTTTAATTGATTCGAATACTGTATCGTGTTTCTCATTCCAGTTCCATTCCACATCTTTTTTTGTTAATTCGCGCAATGGACAATTTAACTGTGATATGCCAGGTATAAATTTGGAAATATAAGTAATCATACCTAAAAATGTTTCTAACTCTTTAATATTTTTAGGTTTTTCCATTTTTAATATCGCATCTATTTTTATATTATCAGGACGTATTCCATTTGACGTAATTTCGTGTCCTAAAAATTTAACTATATCTACTAAAATTTTGCACTTTTTGAAATTAAATTTTATATTAAATTTACGTGCTTGTTCCAGTACTTGCTTTAATCTATCGTTATGTTCCTCTATAGTACTACCGCATATTAGTATATCATCTATGTATACTGAACAACCATCTATCTCTTCAAATATTTCACTAAAATGACGATGGAATACTTCCGGTGCCGAACTAATACCGTACGGAAGTCTCAAAAACCGGAATCTACTGAATGGAGTACCCACAGTACATAATTTACTACTGCTTTCGGTCAGCTTTAACTGATGGAAAGCTGTAGACGCGTCTAAAATTGTGAAAAATTTCGCATTCGACATCTTAGCAATAATTTCCTCAAACGTCGGTAATTTAAAATGTTCGCGCAAAATATATTTATTCAAATGTTGCGGATCAATACATATTCTTGCAATTCTGTCTTTAATGGCTCTAGTATACTAAACGGTATTTTTCTGCATGGTATTATCTTACCTGTATAATCTGGTTTTAATTTAATGTCATATTCTACTCCTTTTATTTCACCTAACTTGTTGTCGAATACTTCCTTGTTCTCTGAAATTATTTAATTAACATCTTTATTCGTTGTTACCGCTGTAGTAGATGACACCGATTGTGTACGTGTTAGGAGATTTAATTCCTGGATGGCGGGTAGGCCTAAGACAGGAGGAGTGCCTTTAGAACAATTCCTTACAACCTGAAATTCCAAGTAAATTATTTTCTCATTTTTTCTAAATTTACATGGTAAAATTACACATCCTATATTGTCTATTTTCGTTCCGTTATAATTTACTAGTTTTATCACAGTTTTGTTAATACTTGTAACATTTACATTAATGACTTTTAGATATTCATATGGCAAAACGTTGCAGTCACTACCAGTGTCTAATTTTACATCTAACTTATTACCATTACATTCTCTTTGTTCTTTGAAAGCTACATCATTAGATCTAATATTGTTTACAGACTTTATTGTACCACAAAATAATGCTTCTATATTATCATATTCAGCGCTTTTATCATTTTCCGTGCTATTTTCAACTAAATTAACATGTTTCCTCTTTTTACAACATCGTGCAAAATGATTATAACCTTTACAAAGTAAGCATAACTTCTTGAATGCTGGACAATTTCTGTACGCATGCATAGTATCACATTTACTACATTTAAATGTCTTTTTATTCGTCCTTTCTTTTACACTATGATCTTTAACTGGATACTTATCTTTGGTATTCTTCCTAATATGTTGAACTGCATGTTCCTGTGAATCTTCTGTGAGTTTCTTGATCTGCTCGGCTACCAGTTCTGGCGTCTTGCAAATCAACGTGCATTTCTCCAAGGTTAAATTGGCTTCTTTCAATAACCTCTCTTTCAGCGATACATTTACATTCCATGCTAAGATTCTTGAGAGCCGTAATAAATTCGTCAAATGATTCATTTTCTTTTTTCTCTCTTGAAAAGAAAATGTGCCTAGTTACGGTTTCATTTCTTATCGGGGTGCAATATTCCTCAAATTTCGTCATTATCTTCTTATAATCTTTCTTCTCTTCTTCCGTGGTCTCGAAAGTTTGATAAACTTCAAGTGCATCATCTCCAATACTATGAAGTAACAGGGCTACTTTCTGTTCTGCTTGTAGACGATTTTCAGCACCACTTGCCGTAATATACAACATATATCTTTGTTTCCACTTTTTATACTGCTCGTTTAAATTACCTTCCATTACTAATGGAGCTGGAGGCTTTAACATTTCCATTTTTAATGTATAAACTTGTTGCTTTCTACACGTGTTATAGGTTATTAACACACACTTGTTTCTAACTTTTTGAACTATTCACTTTAAAAATATTATTATTTTCGGCTGCGCCATATAATATTTTTTAGGGTTTAGCAACAAGTAAAGAGATTATTATATTTGATTACAGTTTATTACTTGGATAACTTCTCAAGATAATACACAGTACACAATTCAGTCTGCCATGTTGTACCGAATGGTAACGCATTCTGCCGCGCACATACTAGGTGCGTTTGTTTTATCTCGGGTGCGTTCATCAACTCATGACAATAATTATAAGTTAATTTTTGTCCATAAATTGTAATATTGAGGAAATATCACTTGATAATAATTACCTCACTCATTTTGAATTATAAAAGTATTACATTTACTGGTTGACCATTTTTTAGGCAAGTTGTAAATAAAATTACAAATAAAAAAATATTGCTTTATTATTATATTTTAAAAAGGTAATTGTATTTTGTTTGATTAAAAAACCATCTACATATATTATGCTTTGCACGTCTTCCTCTTGCTGGCTCGATTTCTGGCATTTTTACCGTTTCTTCTTCTCTATCTTTCCTATAAACAATATAAAATAAATATAGTTATAATGTTAAAGAACAATAATTACTACTACTACTACTTACAAATAAGTAATCTCTATTTTTCTTCTCTGTACCAGAGGTTCTATGGAATAGCATTTTTTAAATATTTATCTTCTAATGACTATAAAAACAATCTAATAATGTATTTAAGCATAAATTTATATAAATACTTACATGGAAATAAATTTCTAGGCAAAAATTATTGTGAATAAACGTTATTGAATGGTGACATGTTCTTGATTTTTAAAGCGATTTTTCATTGATTTTTTAATATTTCAGTTTTCGGAAAATAGTGAACGGATGTCTTTACTTGCACTGCGGTACAACACAATATCTTTTCGTTTTGCTGGTCATTTTTGGCTCTTGTTTACTATATAACCCTATGACAGCACAACGTTTTCCCTACGACCTATATATTTTTTGCCTCCAGATGTCAGCTACTTTGTTGGCTCTTGCCAAATGACTCACTTCCCTACTGTTTAGTAGGTTAGCAATGCACATATTACTAACCGATTGTGAATAAAATCATTTTCTAAAGCAACAGCGTTGTTGTTATTCCCTCACACTATTTGAACAGCAGTGAGCGTTTGTTTATACTGAAATTGGAAATAATATGAAGCAAAATAATCAAAATCTGTATTGTGGTTGCCTGAACAGACAGCGTTTTAATTGATTTGTATAGATATGAAGAAGTTTTATACCACATAAAATCGTTTGAATATTATAATAAATACGCCAGGCAAAGTGTGATTTTCAACTGCTAAATATTATTATCTTATAATAATCAGGCAATACATCAAAAAATAAGTATTGAAATTAATTAATATTTAAATAACGCATTCTTTGCATTTCTTTTTCTCCTTTTAAATTTCCGTCCGAATCCTATTACAATACTCATTAATCGTAACCAACAAATTTTTTCAACCAATAATTTTACGTAGTATTAGTATAAATATCTTGATCTATAATTTATAGAAAGTGTATTTTGAATTACCTATACAAATTTACAAAAAATAAAATATGAAGTAAATGAGAAGCCCGTACAAATCCGCCTCGTTCAATTATTTAAGATTGACTTTATTCACCTATATACTCGCGTCGTACCCTTCAAGTTGTGACGATAAAAGGACTAATTTTTCAAAATTTATGTGTACACTAGTTAGAACAATGCCCATCTTTCATGTACTGAAATACACTGCCTTAGATGAGTGTCACGTTTCTTACTTTACTTTCGAATCACGTCCATGATTTTTAAGAAATGGTCTTTCATTCGAAGAAAATTCTGTAATTTATTTCATCTTCTATTCCTAATTCGTTGTGTGCAATAACTAAAACACTGCGATTTTTATTTCTTTTCTCCAGTCATAGACTAGTCCACCAGCGATGTTCTGATTTTTTATTTTTTGTATAACTGTGCAGCCCATTACTCCAACAATTATTACAGCTAACAATTTTTTATTTGAATTGACGTTATTCATAATGAAATTACAAAACGCCACTACCTCTGCAGAACAATAGCCACAAAATGAAGTTTAGCAATATCTTTGGCGCCAATTCTCTTTCATGAGATATGCAACACTCCATAAAAACGCATAAAAATTTTTACAGTGGGACGCAGTACTTTTCATGGAACGTTTTTATAAAAAAAATTATAAATTTTTTTATCAAAGTTTTTGCACTGGAATATCGGTTTTATGAAAAAGGCTGAAACACGGATACAAAGAAAATAAAACTATTGAGGAAATACTTACAATTAAAAATAAGTTGAATAGTTAATATACATTTGTTATGGTCCATTGTTGTTCGTTACTATAGAGACGGAAATAATATAAATGTCAAATGTGACACATGTAATGTCCAGTTCCATAATCATATTGAAGTCTCCTTTAAAGCGAAAAGAAGCCGTTTTGTGACGAAACCTGTTCCATAATCGTTTTTGAAAAAGCACTTTACAAAAAAGTGTCCTTTATTGTAAAGTCCCGACTTTTGTCCTTTATGCGTGGAAAAGTCGGCTTTTTTGACACGTAGCTAGGCTACGGTCGGCTACGTTTTAAAAAATTTCGTTGACAGATTTGAATCAAAAGTGAAATATGGAAAGTGACACTAGTTCAAGTTCTTCATCAGAAGACGAAATGTTAATTTTTGTAAGAAGACCAAAAATATATAGAAACAGGGAGGACTGTATGAACAAATACGATGATGTTGAATTTTTTAATAGATTTAGATTAACTAAATCCGCTGTTATTGCACTACTAGAAAGAATTGAACCAATAATATCATTAACTTCAAATAGGTAAGTTGAAAAAAAATAATTTCATAATACATAATTCATCTTGTTGAATGTACGTTTTACGTACATAATTTTTGTAATATATTTATATACTAAATAAATAGGTTACACCGTGTTGTAGTTTTATTTTCAATTATATCTTTCTCCTTTTCTATCAGTTGTATCAATCGTAATTGATCTTCGGCACTTAGAGACCCGCATTTTCGCTTGTTTGCCTGAATTTACATTGAAAATGTCAAATTCAAAATTTGTCACTTTGAATTTTTGACACAAAAGGCGCCAACCAACGAATAATTGATTGAAGGACACTTTATTTAACAGATCCTTTACAAACTATTATGGAACAAAACAAATAATGTCGACTTTTAAAGTCGACTTTTCAAAAAAGTAAGCTTTAAAAAAGGAGACTTTCATGTGATATTATGGAACCGGGTGTGATATGTTTATAATAAAGAGTTAAGCGTGCATAATTCAATAGTTTTATTCAATTTCATACACAATAAAATTGGCGACGAGGAAAATTGAACATTAACTATCAACGTATTTAATAACATCGAAAAATAAAATGGTATGCAGCAATCAAATCTACAACTTATCGAACAAATTAAGAAACAGAATGTAGAAAAAGAAAAGCATAAAGATCAGAATTCTTACCAAGACCAATTATTACTACCAAATTTCGAAAATTTTAATTCAAGTAAGGAGTCATTCAAACAATATAGAAATCGTTACGAAAATTACTTACAAATGAAAAACATATTCAACGATAAGGAAAAAGCTAAACAACTTTTCATTAATTCATTTGGAGCTGATGGATACAAAATCTTATGTTCAGTGGCTGCTCCAGACAAACCTTCAAAAACAGATTATTCAATTCTTATGGACAAAATAGAAAGGCGTCTTTGTCCTAAAGTAAATATAGTGATTGAACAACATAGATTTTTTAATTGTGCTCAAGGAGAAAGTACTCCGGCTTAAATTTGACATGGAAGTTTGGTGTGATAACGAAGAAATTTAGAAAATTACATTACAAAGTTAAACTCGATTCCGGCTACATTATAAAAAAGGCACATTAACCAAATGCGATCAACATTGGTAAGAGAACAAAATCAAATGGCAACTAAACAAGAAAAATAGGTACAATCAGATGTTTCCGTTCCTACCAATGATTACTCACAATTTGATTTTATACCGGGACCGCAAATTATCGACAGACGCCGAGAAGAAAACCAACAACCATAGAAGAACAAATACATGTTCCAGAACATGCAGATATACCCGAAGATAATCCTGAACCACCTGCAATACGAAAATCAACTAGAACGCGGTAATATTTACGAGATTCCGCAGGTAGATGTACTCTCTACATTCAAGTGGAAGAGAATGTTGTGGTCCATTGTTGTTCGTTACTATAGAAACAAATAATATATATGTCAAGTGTGACACATGTAAGATATGTTTATAATAAAAAGTTAAGCGTGCATAATTTAATAGTTTTATTCAATTTCATACACAAAAATCTGATGTGGCCAGCACATTACCTTCCGTCAGTTCTATGTATTTTGTACAAATTTCATACGGAAAGTTCATTGCTAAATTAAATATTCTATTTCTTGTACATTAGCTTCCGGCAGTTGCATGTATTTTATGCAAATTTCATACAGAAAATTATTATTTTGTGACGTTTTCTATATACAGTGTAATGTATCTGCAGAAATAAAAGATTTATTATTATTATTATTTCTTGTACATTACCTTAAAGCAGTTGTATGTATTTTATACAAATTCCACACAGAAAGCAAAAGATCCTATATTTCCAGTAAAAGCACACTATGTCAATTTCACTTGACACTGACATCTTTCAATCAGAATTTTTTTAATACAGTAGCTGTTTCCATAGCTATGGCTACTTTATGAAATTTAATTTCTTTATAATTTTTTAACTCTATATCCATTTAATATTAAGTATAAAATGCAGTCAAATCGTATAGAGAATAAAATATTCTTTAATATTTATAACATCAAATGTGAAAAAATTATATTTAACATAGTTTTTTCAAGAAAAACTGTTAAAATCTTCAAATGATGGTATTTCCGGCTGACCAATTGTAACCAAAATCTAATCAGCTCTTCATATGGATGTAACGAAGAAGTATACGAAAGAATTATAATTTTTGTAACTGTAGTATTAGAGTTATCGCAGACGAAAATTTTGTTACACACACACATCCACAAACACACACACACACACACACACATACACACACACACACACACACACACACACACACACACACACACACACACACACACATACACACACGCACACATACAGACATCATCGTAAAAATAGTAAATTCGTATTCTAGGGACCCTAAAACGTGCTTATTGATTAAAAACTCATCATCGAATTTTTTGACCAAAGACAATACCTTCCTTACCTAAAGGTGACGGAAGGTAATAACATCATTTTTAAATCATCTTTTCAAATAAATCAATTCAATTTTATTAACTTTCAATTTTCTCTTCCGCGCGAAAGATGATTCAAATATATTTTTGTTGGTATTTTCTTCTATATTTCTAAGATTGTTTCACTATAGGATGCGAGCAAACAGCTGTTTTAAATGTCCTTGAAAACATATGTGCTGGAGCCCCACTTGTTAAAGTGACAGTACAGATATTTTGTTGTGTGTTGTGGTGTTTTACAATAAACACCGATTCCAGAAAAATGCAATATAAACGACAAATACCATAACACTCAACAAAATGGCTATACTATCACTCTGACGAGTGGGGCTCCAGCACATGTTTTCAAGGACACTTAAAACAGCTGCTATATTATTGATCGCATCAGAACCAGAAAAGTAAGGTTAGAATTTGTTTTTGGCGCGAGTTCATAGTTTGAATATTTATAATTAAAAATAAGTTGAATAATTAACCTACATTTTTTCAACCATCTTCTCAAATAAATTAAGAAAGCGATCTTATCTTTTCATTGTCTTTCTTCATTTTTGTTAACTTTCAATTTTCTCTTCCGCGAGAAAGATAATATAATTTTGTTGGTAATTTCTTCTATATCCGTTGAAGATTGTTCTACTATATCACTGATCGCATCAGAATACACCAGAAAAGTAAGGTTAGAATTCCCCAGTACAGGTTCTTATGGAAGTGTGATTAATGACAAAAAAAGAAGATATTTTGTAAAAGAAATTAAGCAGCTCTTGTTAAGAATTCTATAGTTTGTTCATTCAGTAATAGATTGTAACCATGGAGGTAGGAACAAATATGGAGAGAGCCTAAACTTGAACTATTGGCAAGGGGAGTGAAGACCTGTGGGGGCGGACGCAGGTACTGTAGCTCCTCCTTCTTAATACACATTGATGTGGGGATTCGCGCGGCAAATATAAAATCAAATATTTGAAACTGAAATATTTTATCTCTAGTAATATTGTTAAACATACATGTTTTTCAGCAAATATGTGCTTAGAAGAAATTAGAATATAGAAAAATTATTATAAATAATTAAAATTCCACTTACCTGTGATCGATGCAGTTATCTTTTACATTATTTATTTAAATCAATAGATCCAGGCTAGGAAGAGGCTAGATTTGTAAGAAATTAAAATTGTTTTAATACATTCAATGTATTATATTTTTTAACTATTTGTTATTACATAATACACAAGATAATGACAAGTTAAAAAATATAAATTGTTAAAAATTTAAATCGTGATAAATGTTTATTATCATAAATAGTTTGCTTATACCGATAAAATGAAATTTTTCATCCAATTTTCATTTTTTATTCTATCTTTAGTACTGTTTTTGCCCCTGACGTATTAGAGCACCCCACAACACAACAAAACACCATTGTTCAAACAATTTGCAAATAATTACCTATGTCAAATGAAGAATTTAATATTATTGCAAGAAAACTTACATGTGGCAGTTCAAGGGTTGACAGCAACAACCTTGCAACAACCTTATAACTTCAACTAAAGTTACGCCCATATCTACACCTTGTAGAGGGGGAAGATGTTTCACTAGCGATTTCAAATACTCCCTCCATATTTATTCCTACCTCCATGATTGTAACAGTTTAAAACCCTTGAAAAGGTAGAGTAATAAAATTATTAGAAATGAACATGCTACGCAATGTATATCTATTTTCTATGATGCTACGTATAAGTTAAAATAACGTATGTCGTCACACGCGGTGAAATGATAGCCCCGATTAATTTGTTTCTACGTCGAAACGAGCGCTAGTGAGCACTGAGATGAATAACTATGGCTGAGTCGGTAAAGAAGAAATTTTTGTACATTTACCAGTCTCCATCTATTCGATAATAGTTATACTTTGTTCCAAATGACAAACCTGAAAGTAAAAATATGTGTGGCAATAATTTCAAATTTATTATCGAACGTATAAAGATAGTTTATTTGTACGAGTTGAAATATTAATAATATATTGCAAGAATAACGTTTTTTGGGAAGAGGAACGATAGACTGGATAATAAATAACATTTTTTTTTTAAATTTAATATTACACTCGTATTACCTACATAATATTTTTCAGTTCAGCGTGATCTACTATTCTTCGATATTGTAAAACGCATATTTTATAAGAAAGTTTTTAATAATACTTTTGAATGTTTTTTATTTTTTTATTCATATTTTTTACTTCTTCGGGTAGTTATACAAATCTAAATTCAATGTACGTTTCATAGACTTTTGTAGCCTGTAATCAGGTTGGCGCAATGAGGTTGCAGATCTAATATTATAACAGTGGCATAGTGGCAATCTCCATTTTAAATGAAATTTAATTTGGATGTATGTCATAAAGTGATTTCTATATAATAGGCGACGCCGATCTTGTAACTTGTAATATCAAGATGAAAATATGTTTTGTCTTTTTACCTCCCGCTACCCTTGGTAAGGGAGGTATAGGGATCGTGCTAAAAATCGCATATCGAGATTTTGGTAAATGAGCACGTTTTAAGGTCTCTAGAATCCAATTTTAACATTTTCACGTTGATGTCTGTATGTGTAAGTGTGTGTGTGGCTCCTCCACTCTAACTCAAATACTATTATTCAGAAAATTTTGAAACCTTGTATTTCGAACTTTTTCTGTAATGGAAAGAGCCCATTAGATTTTGGTGAAAATCGGATTAGCGGAAATGGCATTTTACTATGAGCTCAAAATAGTTTTTCTTCGAAAAATACCTTTAAATGTTATTTTTTCGAGATTAATGTTATTATAAAAATTAAAGATTATTATTCTATAGATTTGCATTAATACTTTTTCTATATATTTTACGGATAAATTAAAAAAAATATCTATAATTTAAATCCAGAGCCTACGCTTTAAACAAACTAAACGCAGTTATTCAAATGTATGTAACTGACAGATAAATTTCACTATCAAAGAACTAATCATTTCAAAATAATATTAGTAACGTTTTAAAAAGAAAAAGTAAATAGAAAAGGAGTTCAATTTAGTTTCCAGCATATGTATATATATATATATATATATATATATATATATATATATATATATATATATATATATATATATATATATATATATATTTAAAATTTAATCTTCATTTTATTATATCTCCGGTGTCTCAATGTTTAGAGCAACGCCTCATAAGTCATGAACGCGCTCGGGGCTCTGGGTTCGAATCCCACTAAGGCATGGATGTGTGTGAATGTGAACCTACTGTGTAATTGAGATTTAATCCTGTTCAGGGGTTTAAAAAAAGGGTAGTTACTTGCATTAAAATAGACTACATTTTAAGAAATAAACTGTCAAAATTAGAGTAAAATTCGCTAATGGCCAAACTAGATTTTTACTTTATAAAAATGTAACGTTTTATATATTCGAGTGAAGTGTAAAAATCAAAGAATGAGCCTGATTTTCGTTTTTCAAAAAGTACTTTAAATTAAAGTTTATGCAATATTTTTCTTGGTAAAGATTTGTATTTTAATATTTTGTTATTTTCGTAAATAATTAAATAAATAGATTGGCGCCAAAAAGAGCCATAAAAATAACCTCCCACTCCTGTCACGTCATAGCACTTACATTACGTCATTCACACCCAATAGGAAAACAGTTTGTTCATCGCCTACGTTTTTAAATAAATAAAGTAGGCGATGTATGTACTTTGAAGTCATATTCCGTTTCAGATCGGGTAACTCTTTCAAAATATTATACAAATTTCAAAAATTAAATATAAAATATCTAATGAATATTTCATGATAATTTCAATTTTGAGGCTATTTAAAGAATGCTATCTTTATAAATTTAATAATTAGAAGGTATATAAAAATTCTTGCAACAGCCTTATTATTATAATTAAAATAAATGTTTATTAAAACAATAAATAAATATTAAAAGATAACAACAATGACGATTACTATGGTTAAACAAATATTAAATACTAATTTAAGACTAAGAATACTATTAAATGCTTAAACACTGATTATTTATTTGAACAATATTTATTTCACTTATGTTCACCACTCGTCGACTATTTGTTTATATCAGACTGTCGAATACCTTTTCTGACGGGGTTTATTTACTCCGGTGACGTTGTTCTCGAATATACTCGAATATTCCACGAGATAAAAACATCGAATACAATAGATTACGTCACCGAGATAATTAAACAGGTTGGAAGACTTTTGTTTACGCAGTTAGGTCGCTCGCGCGAATATGTCATCGCTAAACTTAGACTCCAGCTCAGCGCTGTTGACGGCGATGGCGACCGCTTCGCGTTACAATAATAATAAATATTAACTTTAGAAACACAGTTTATAAAATGTTACAAGCTACAAGAGAAAATATACTATATAAACCCCCAAAAGCGCGTATTTGGAATAGATAAGCATACAATCACACAACAGCGCAACACACGTCAACACGCGCAACACATGTACAGAGTAGATATAGCGAGTATATATAGTATATAGAGTGTCAAGTCTATAGAAATAAGTAAGTTTCTTCCTTTTATAAATCTAATATGTCCGCACGGGAAAAAATGTCAATGTTGGATCAACATCGGTCAATGTAAAAACTAAATTGGCCCGATTGTGACAGATTCAACTTTTGAATTAAAAATTAGCATTTATTTTAATGTTATATACTCATGTTTTCATCTTAATATGAAAATGTAGTTTTTTTCTACAATAAAACAATTTTAGAATTACATTTTGAATGATCAACAAAGTCGATGTTAGATCCGTATGGAATCGATGTAATTTTAACATTGAAATTTTGGTAGCCAAACATCGTCATTGAATGCACTATTATTCTAACAAGCAATTTTTTCTCCATTCATTCAATTTCTGACTATTTACAGAGTCGTTGACTTTAATGAATTTCAATTCTGTTGTTCCTGTTTACACTCAACAATACAATAGAAACAAATCAAACAATCAAACCAAACAAATCAAACAAACCGAACAAACGAATCAAATAAACAATAAGTGTTTGTTTCGTTTGTTTATACGCAGGGAATTATATTTAATGTATTTTTTTGTTTTGTTTTTATTTAAAATCTCTTTGCATGTATTTGACTTATGAAAAATAAGAGAATTGTCGCATCAGCTTCCCATGCTGCTAATGCTATTTTGTGAATCTCTAGCCTTGAATATCTCCGCTTAAAATTAGTTTCATTTCGACTTATCTTCATTTTCAGTTAACGGGAGAAAAGTCTTATAAATAGCAATGAAAAATATCAGTAATTTTTTGCCGACATTGTAAGCAACGCAATTATTTTAACCCTTGAAGCACAGACTGGGGTCAAATCGACCCCAGAGAGAGAGAAAGTAAAATGGTGTTATAATGTGTAAGGCAGAGATAAAAACAATAAGTATGTGCTTCTAGGGTTCAATATTAACTTTATCTAAATCATCTTCGAGTCTAAAGCCATCCAAATGGCTGCAACGAAAAATAAAATATTGAAATTAATACTTTGTCCATTGTGATCAACAGATGTAAAATGAAGAGGAATTATCCTAGTGGATGAGATAAACGAAAAAAGAAGAGAGAAACAGAAGAGCAAGCGAAGAAACTACTTATAATTAAACCTTTTTTTCATATAAAAAGTGCATGAGGAAATTGATGTGGACGTTGATGAAGGTCCTAACAACGACTCGGAATCTTCGTTTGTCAGAGCAGCAAGTTATGATTTAGATGCACCTGAAAATGCGAAACCCTGCACAAGCAAACCGACAAAGAATTTTGAGTACCAAAGAGAAAAGCAATATTACGACAAATAATATTGGTCTGTGGACTGAGCTCTCTCAGACTGATGTAGAGGATCGAAAAGGTTCCGGAGGGTTGCAGTCATTCAGAAGGACCATTTGAAAAGTCAGCACGAGTTTTCCAAAATACAAGGAGATGTACGAAAAGTATTTTTGTCGGTACGAAGGCAAATTGAGAAACCTTTAAAAGAACGTGGCTTGCATATTCTCCAACAACTGGTCATGTTTACTGTTTTGTATGTGAGCTGTTCTGTCCAAATACGTGTCTTCTAGCAGGGGGTGGATATAACGATTGGCGGAATCCTAACGCCATTACACATGAAAATTCGGAGATACATAGAAATGCTTTATTGACATTTTTATCTAGGCAACGGAAAGCGAATTTGGATTCCCATCTTTCTAGTCAAATTGAAACAGAAAAGAATTACTGGCGAGAAGTTTTACGTAGAGTGATAGCTGTGATTTGCACATTAGCTGAAAGAGGTTTAGCTTTTCGTGGCACCACTCAATTGTTTGGCTCTCCTGACAATGGCAATTATCTTGGACTATTGGAGTTGATAGCTAGTTTTGATCCTTTTCTTAAACATCACCTTGAGAACTACGGTAATTCTGGATCAGGAAAAACGTCTTATTTATCCAAAACTATTTGCAACGAGATCATTCAGTTAATGGCTGAAAAACTACAACAATCATTTGTTGAAGACGTTAAGCTTGCACGATACTTCAGTTTGTCAGTTGATTCAACTCCAGATTTATCTCACGTCGATCAACTGACTGTTATAATTCGTTATGTATCATCTGCAAACGGAAAGCCAGTTAAGAGATTTTTAACATTTTTAAAATTACAAGGACACACTGGAGAAATGTTGGCGAATACAACTTTAGAGTATTTAGAAAAATGCGAAATAGACTTTCAGAATTGCAGAGGACAATCGTACGACAATGCGGCCAACATGTCGGGACGATACAAAGGGATGCAGGCAAAACTTCGTGAAATAAACGACTACGCTGAATATATTGCTTGTTCAGCACATTCATTAAATTTGGTTGGGCGTGCTGCAGTTGACTCATGTTTAGAAGCAGTCAAGTTTATCTCTACAATTCAAGAAATTTACAATTTCTTTTCGGCATCTACTCATCGTTGGGCACTTTTAGAGGAAGCCATAGGAGCAAAGTCGTTAAAGTTGAAAAATCATAGATGAGTTGTTGGTAAACTTGAAAACGCGATCTGAAGCTTACAAAAAAATCTCGGACATGTTTTCATTTTTGACGACCATGAAAACAAGAGAATCGGATAAGAATTCAGATAAAGTAGTTTACATACAAAGAATAATATTCTAGAAACCTAGATAAAGTAATTTGCAGATGTTCATTGTTTTTAAGATGATAGTGCCAGTAAATAGGCTATACAAACCCATGTCTTATTAATCATGCAAGACTTGTATTCTTAGATTTGTTGTGTCAAGTAGTCGAGTTGCTTTGTAGTTCATTTTTAAAAAAAAATTGTAATAAATTGTACTTTGAATTCTTTTTTAAAAGATACTCAAAGCTATACGCAGAAGTAGAAAAATACGTTAATTCCAAAATCGGTATCCAAGCTTTATATCTCCACCCATTTTAGGGTATGACATCGTTATCTGATAAACTATCAACTTTACGAGAAAATGTCATGAAACAAAAGATGTAGAGAATCAAAAGATGTGTAAGATACTCCAAATTGGGGTTGTATAATTTTGTCGGCTACAGATTTTTTTATTTCTAATTATTAATAACTGTTTCTTTAGGATCAATTAACTGCATTCCTGGTTATATTTTTAAGGACTGTATACTTGCTTTTGTAGCACCATTGCTACATATTTTTAATTTATGCATCTCGACTGGTACATTTCCTGAAATTTGGAAATACTCAAAGGTTTGTCCCGTTTTAAAATCGGGTGATCAAGCCAATGTGAATAATTACAGACCCATTTCGTTACTGTGTAATTTGTCGAAGCTTTTTGAGATAATTTTGCACAGCCAAATATTTCCGCAAGTTAAACATTTCATATCTGAATCTCAACATGGATTTTGTCCACAGCGCTCAACACTAACGCATCTTTGTAATTTTACCCAATTCATCTCAGAAGCTTTAGATTCGAAATGTCAGGTAGATATAATATTTATTTATCTTTCCAAAGCGTTCGATAAATTCGACCATAGGCTATTATTAGATAAAATATTTTGGTTTCGAAAATAGATCTAAAAACCTTTTTAATTCATATTTAACCAATCTTTCGCAGGATGTTTCGTACAATGGTTTTCAGTGTAGTACCTATTTTGCTATTTCAAGTGTATCAGGGTTCAAATCTAGGACCACTGTTATTCCTTCTATTTATAAATGATGTCACTGATAACCCTGATTGCAATTTACTTCTTTACGCTGATGATGTAAAGATTTAATGAAGTTAACAGTGTCCTAGATTACTGTATTTTATTTTTCTATACAATTTTAAAACTTAAATTCAACAAGTTTTATAAATTTGACGATGTCTAATTTATCTAAATAATACTTCAAGACGTAAGTAATGTATATATATATATATATATATATATATATATATATATATATATATATATATTATGTTAGGAGTAGAAAGCGGTCTTTTCGTGTTGTACCCAGCTATTGTGGCCGAGGCGCCAGCCGAGCCCTGGCAAATTGGGTAAAACACAAAAAGGGCGTTCTACTCCGAATGACATTTACTATTTTTTCTTCAAGTGTTTCAAATAATTTATTGAATCTTCTTGAAATTTTTTTATTTGTAGAATTTGCAATTTCAGTCAAAGCTGGCTGTGTACACTACAAAACACAAACGATGCAACTGTCAAATAATAATTTTCAATATGATCTATGTTGCTGTGGCGACTACCGCCGCCAGCGGTGAACTAAGAATCTGACATTTTTTACTTGTACAACAATAACAACATTTTTGTACTAGTAAGACAATGAATATCTTCTATAGCGTGTGTACCGTAGCATAATATACATATTATAATACGCTTCAAGAAAAATTATTTCTTTTCTAATATTATGTTTGTCACGTTCACAACCTAAAAATTTACAAAAAAAAAAATCAAAAATCTCTCCAATCTTGCATTATTAATAATAATAATAATAATAATAATAATAATAATAATAATAAACTCCCCATTTTATATTAATTTTTTTATAAATTTCTATATTTTTATAATCTTCGGAAAATTTGTATATTTTTTCAAAAACTCTTAAATTTTTTCGTTTTTGTTTTCCTATTTCTTAATATATTGATAAGTTAACATAATTTACATATATTTATACACCTTTCTTTATATTAAAAAAATATTAATTTAGTATCATATTTTACTGTAACCATTGTTTCAGCTGTAGGCCTGATGATGTCACAAAGACAAAATCGATGGCTACAAAGCTAATTTTTATGAAATAAATCTTTTTATAAAAACTTCAGAATTCTATTCCTTAAACTTATCTACGTTAATAATATGAATTCTGATCTGGGATCATTCACCAACAGAAAGGAAAAATCTGTACAATAAAGGCCAAAATTGCTCCGGAATATAAAATTCATACGACAGAGTATATTGTTTCTATCCTGGTAAATGAAAAACAAGAGGACCTAATAAGTTGTACATGTCACAGTTGTGCTGCTTGCTGTTGCATTTCTGCTGTGACTACATAGACGAAGTGAAGAACCTTCTGTTCCTTCGGTAACGTGTTACTGTCAGAAATCCAAGTTATCGTCGATAAGAAAAAATGTTAAAACAGCAACTTTGAAATATTTGTATCCGTCAACCAGCTTACAGGCTTTGAAGGAGAGGGATGGTATATTTCTTTTTAAAATTAATACAAACCAGTAAATAATCAAATAGTGTCACTTAAATGTCACATACGGCGGATTAAATTGCAGAAAAATATCACCTCAATGTTTGGCCTTAAAATATTGTCAAAATAAATCTTAGGAAGATAGTTACGAATCCTGACGAATTTATGGAATTTTGTACAATGAATATAACAAATTAAGACTGTGCAGCTGTAGAAAAAAACAACTCTATTGCAAATGAAAACAGCAAAATGGTTCGAAGCACGTTATGACCGATTAACAGCATGCAATCTGTATGAAGCATCCCGTTGCCACATATTAGATGGGACTTTGGTAGAATCAATTATTAATGCAAACGAAGTTCCTCAGGCGTATACTGAGACAAGAGGGTAGCAACTATAAGATTTAGATTTGACTTCTGTGAAAAGAAGACTGAACATTGATATAAAAATGAGGACTTATAATTCATCCGCAACATCCAGTATTTGGAGCTTCACCAGATAGAATTACTTCAGATTAACGTATATAAATTAAATGACCTAGTCTTAAGGAGAAGACAGTAAGCAATTAGGGGAGAAGTGGGCAGTTTTGAACAAAGGGCAGTATAGAACATTTGAAATTTAAATTCTTCTATTGAATATGGCGCCGCCGTCTGTCGTATATATAGTGTACTATGAATGCTGATCTCTGGAATGTTAAATAATAATCTCTCCGGCAGAGAGCATAACTGTTATGTTCGTTTTTCTGTCTACGCACTTGAACATAAACATTTAGGCACAAGTACACTTCACTCTTAATAGCTTGAACTACCGAGTATAAGTTATAACCTAATATTTGGATACATATCACGTGGGGCAGTTTTGAAGTGCCGTCAATGAGGAAGTTCAAAACTACTGCACGTTCATGTATTTACTTATTTTTTTATTTCTGTTTTAAAACGGTGCGAAATTATGTAAGAAAACGGGAAGCAATAAACGAAGATGCAAAAAAGATGTTAATCATGTAATAAAGGCTGACGGGAAACAGCAGCTTTATACGGACTGAAACTTACATTTTACTATCGAATTCAGAGTAAAAAATTAAGAAATTTTGCTCATACAGAAAATTCTGTCTCTGTTCGTGACTATTCAAATTATTCTACTCTTCAATCTACATGTCAAGTACTACATGTCCGGCGGCATATTTTTTTAGGGCGGCATTTGAGATGAAAAATATTTTTAATATCATGTTTACATTATAAAACGCAACAATTAAATGTCATAAATTTCAAAATGTGTTTTTATTGTAAGATTTTTGCAACTTTGTAAACAAAGTGTATATTCTTTTTACTCGTGCCACAGACGAAATATATATTTTGTCTGTGCTTTGTGCCTAGGAATAGGCAAGTTCAGTAACTAGTCACAGACAGCGCGCTTCATTTAAACAACTGTCGTAACGGTAAATACGTCTGACAAAGTGAACTAAAGTCACTAGATAATATAAAGTACCGCAATTCATTGTACCCATATGTTAGAGAAAGAAAAACGTTATTTGGACACAATATGGCGGAATCAGGCGTGAGTTTAGGCGTGAGCTGTAGTAGTTGGCTGTCATTAAAGTCACTTGATATATATATATATATATAAATATATATATCTAGTGACTTTAGCCGTCATTTTAACCAATCTTCCATTTGGTGTGTGAATTATTTTACGGTGTTATTTTATTTATAGTGTTATTGTTATTATCGCTGATTTACATGATTATTCCAGGTTTGATAGAGTGAACCATCTTATTATTTATCAAGATAAGCAAACACGTTGCGGTTTATGCCATAAAAAAATTATTTGCATAAAGTGTTGCATTTCACTGCACCCTAAAGAGTGTTTTGCAGCCTATCATATAAAATAAATTTTATAATTGTTTAGGAAACACCTATATCTTAAAAAATAATTATTAAATCCAAGTTACAATGTATTATTTACCCATTTGCGCTATAAGTTACTACAAAATTTTTCCATAACGTAAAGTCGCCTAAAACGCCACTGTCCTTTTAAAAGGACACACATTTTTCATAAAAAAGTATTTAAAAACTTTTTTTCCCTTAAACTCTAGTTTTTATTATTTTCGACATTTAACGATGGAATTGTGAATTAGAAAAAAAATCGGATTTAAGTGGGTTAACCCTTTAACATTTTGTGGTCGATTTACAAACCACGTCCATAAGACCTTCAGTAAGCGATATTCAAATGAAACTATACGCGACTTTCAACCTTATAGCATCTACAGGCATGCCTAAACGCTTAGTGGTCTTGCAATATGCCACATTTTAAATTTGGCGCGTATAACATGAAAAGTGGTCGTTTAACAGACCACAAAGTGTCTGTGCCTCTAGAATTTCATATAACAACAGATATCCTTATTTTGAAACGAGTGTTTTGGATTAACTGTTATCATTAAAAAGTGAACGATATTATAGTGTGATATGTTCATATGTTTAGTGTAAGCATTGAATATTCAATTTGAATATTGCCGAATTAAGGGACAGTGACAAGGTTTTAAGTAAGTTACCCGACAAAAATTTTATTTATTGGTTATGTTTAGGTATTTTTTTCTAAATCACAGTAACTTGTTAGAAGATAGTTCGCATGCAAATATGATTGATATACACTTATTTTATCTATATGAAAAGACAACTGTTGATGAATTATTTGCGCTTAGAAAATATTTGCTATTTTCCTCCTGAAGTGCGACCTCTCGAAATAATATCAATGTTACGCTCTGTCGCTTATACATTTGCCTATAATTTTGTCGTTAATTCGTAAGTTTCTATTAGAATGCTCTAATTTTTTACAGGATATGTCTGCAAATACCATAAATTTGGACAATATTTCGTCCGCCGAAGCGATGAACAAGCTTTCGATTCCGATATTGGAGGCGACAGTGATGCAGAAGACGAAACTGTTTTTGCTGTGTCTGCAAATACATCTTCTACATCTAGCTGTACCTTAGACAAAAGTAACAGACCGTCGAGGTCGAAATCTACTACTTCTGGTGTATATGTTAACAATTCTGAATCAGATGATTTTGACAGTGACGATTCAGTTCGCGATCCTGACTACCATGACGACTCTTCCAACTTGGTTACAGCAGGACTTGGTAGCGTGCATTATAACCTCAGCAGTTCCGATGAAGAACAATCTGATAATGAACAGGAAGACAGTGGATCTACAAAAAATGACACATATGCTAATTCGTACAAGTTTACGAAAAGTCCATGTATACCACTCAAGTACTGTAAATCTTGAACAACCATTACAAATATTTAGCCAGTTTTTAGACGATGACTTTTTAGAAAAAATTGTCTTGGAGTCAAATAAATACGCCCATCAAAAAGGAGTAGAGTTGAATTTAAATGTTCCTGAACTAAAAGCTTTTATTGGAATTTTGATTATAATGGGTATACATCCACTGCCTAGCATTAGGCTTTACTGGTCAGCTAATGAAAATTTTCGAGTTTCGAAGATATCTAATGTGATAACACAGAAGAGGTTTTTGAAAATAATTCGTTTTATTCACTTGAACGATAATGAAAATATGCCAAAACGGAATTCTCCGGATTTTGATAAATTGTACAAAGTACGGCCTTTGATTGAACACCTAAATGCAAAATTCTTCGAGAATTTTGCACCATCACGTAATATGGCAGTCGATGAAAGCATGGTGGGTTTCAAAGGTAGGTCTTCACTGAAACAGTACATGCCAATGAAAGCCACCAAGCGTGGTTTCAAGATCTGGGTATTAGCCTGCTCTCGAAGTGGATACATGCTCTGTTTTGAAGTTTATCAAGGAAAAAGTAGCAATGATGAAGAAGGAACTCTTGGTGAAAGGACTGTTCTACACCTCACTAAAAAATATCGCAATAAGGGGTATTGTGTATATTTTGATAATTTCTTCTCTACTTTTGATTTGGTGTCGAATCTTTACGATACTGATACATTTAGTTGCGGAACCTTTCGAGTAAACAGAAAGTATTATCCAAAAAATGAATTGAAAAGTGATAAAGAAATGAAAATAGGCGATTATGACTTTCTCTCTCTAGCTCTCGATTTGTAAATGGAAAGATAGAGGTAAAAAAAGTGTAATCTTGGTAAGTTCATTCCATGATCCATCATCTCTTACTACAATATCACGGACAAATAAAAAGGGTGAAAAAGAAGATATCCGTTGTCCAGTTTCTGTATATGACTACAATCAAGGAATGGGTGCAGTAGACCATTTCGACCAGTATATGTCATATTATAACATATCATGGAAGTCCCGTCGCTGGTGGATGCGACTTTTTTTACTATTTTATTGACAGTGTTATTGTCAATTCCTATATTTGCTATAAAACTAGTTGTCTTACAAATAGAAAAAAACCGGCAACCCATTTACAATTTCGCAGTGAATTAGCAGACCAGCTTTTACAAAATTATTGCACTAGAAAAAGACCTGGTCCGAAAGTAACAATTGGGAAGAGCAAGATGCATAAACCGACAGGAAGATCTATAGGCGTTGACAATTCTATAAGATTATCAAATGTAGGGAATCATTTGCCGATAAAAGGCAAAAGTCGTACATGTGGACGTTGTAGTATAAAGATAAAACCTGTAAGATCGTCTATGATTTGTAAGGAGTGTGATGTTGCATTATGTTTAGAATGTTTCGCCCCTTTTCATACACCATAAATGTATTTATTACAAAAAACCAGTGTAGTTTGTATTTTTTTTCATAATTTTTTTTTTTTTTTGACAAATGTGTTTTATTTATTTCATTGAAATTAAGTGGGCATATATAAAACCACCAATCATTTGAAAAGATATGTTGACGTAAACAGTTAGTGGTCGATTGATCAACCACAATAAAAAAGGCTGCAAATTATCCTAAATGGACAAATTTTTTTTTATATTTTTTCCTATTTATTTAAGTGGTATTGAATAATTGTATTTTGAAAATGAAAGCGAAATGGAAAAAAAAAGTTTTGCGCGTTAAAGGGTTAAAGCAGGCTTTATAGATTACATAGAATAGAATAAAATAGAATATAATAACACGGGCAATAAAAATATAATCCAGTGCATATGCACGGAACAATTTTTTATACGTGCATAGAATGGAATATAATAGCACAGAAGAGAATAGAAAATAGCCAAATTTTATTTTTATTTTATTCCATTCCTATACCATTCGGCTAACGCCTCAGCCATTCGTGTGATGTCAGTGTTGTGTTGGCGCGTCTGGTGCTCATCGGCGCGTCCCTTAAAAAAACTTCAAATTTTTTTTTACACAAAAAAGCATAAAAATGTCATACAGTGATTTAAAATTAATTGCGTTGGTTGAGCAACACTCGATATTGTATGATAATAGGCGTACCTACTGCTGATTTCCGCAAAAAGGAAAAGCAAAAGAATGTGTGGCACTCCATTGCCAATATTTTAAATGCAGATGGTGTGTGTTAAATAAATAAAAGTTTGATTGAATAAACGTTTTAATTACATCTTTTTTAAGTTATACAAGTGCAAACCCGTTGGTGGTACCTGAGACAGAGGTAATCTGAAGAAAAAATTAAATGTATTCCCTCTGGCTCTTCAAGCGAATATCAAAAATGGGAGCTTTTAAAATACCTTAATTTTCTGGCTCCCATAAGTGAAGCCAAGAAAGTAAGTTATATATCTATATATTTTGTTATACCGGCTCGGCTTCGTTAGTTCTTTGAATGAGCTCTGTGGACATTATTTTCATATCTAAGTGGAACATATACGTGGCATTGTGGCTGAAGAAGCCAGCCCTCTTAAATTTGCATCTGCACTAGAGACAGAGTGGAGTATGAAGAGCGGTATTAAGATACAATGGTACAGGAAATAGAAGTGAAGCCGTCGATAAATAAAGAACCACCTGCAGCTCGTGCACAGCCATAAACTTCCTGCAGTAGCGAGCGAAATGCAAGTCTGGAGCCTGCTGTGACGCCAAAAACTAGCCACGCGGAGCAACCATCCAAAAAAAAAAAAGAAAAAAAATCAACTAGTGAGATCGATAATACCTTGCAAAGTATTACTGGAGTATTCCAGAAAATAGCTGGTTTAGCAACAGATCCAATGTTGTAAAATTTCGGAAAATATATTGCCACAACCTTGGCCACTATGCTAACAGAAATAGGAAAAATAATGTTAAAAATAAGTAATATTCTTTTGTCAGATGAATAATCGTAGTAGTTAGTTTTTACCCAACAAACACACACACGTTGAATCAACGTTGATTTTAGGGAAAATTAGTTGAGTAAACGTTTTTGGTTGAACATTTGACGTAATTTTCTTTAACATTTTCTCAACATCTTCAAAATCAACGTTTAATTAACGTTGAAAATACATTGAATAAAATCTTTGGTTATTATCCCGTTGAATTTTGGGTTAATTCTGGTTGATTATAAATGGTTTTGGTTTTACAATAACACGTTACTTTAATAATATAAATAAACGTTATTTAGTTGGCATTTTTTTAACTTCTAATAATTACACGTTGAATTATTGTTACAAAATGATTGATTTAAAGTTGATTTCGTTGTAAAATATCACGTTACTTCTGTAATATAATATAATGTTACTTATGTGACAATTTTTCAACCTTAAATTGTTAAACGTTAAATTATAGGTGATTAAGGGTTGATTTACCGTGAATTTCTTCTTATAGTAATACGTTATTTGGATCTTATAGTTCAACGTTATACCGTTAATGACTTTTCAACTTCCTTGAAATTGACGTTATATTATAGTTGAACAACCATTGATTTAACGTGGATACTGTGTATATTATCACACTACTTTTGTAATAAAATACACCGTTATTTGTGTCAATTTTTCAACTTCCAATTATTAAACGTGGAATTATATGTGAATAAGGATTGATTTAACGTAGATTTCTTTTTATAATGACATGTTACTTAGAGCAAGTAGTTTAACGTTTAACAGTTAATGACATATCAACTTTTAATGATATGCGATTAACCTTACCTATATGTTGATATGTATACTTCGTAATATCAAATATTGCTTTCAATGTATGTATTTATAGTATTGTTCGATTATTGTAATATTTATGTTTTGATGCTGTTATTTTTCAGTAAAATTACAAAAAATAGATTAGTAGATTTTAGCTTTATTTGTACTTAATGGATAAAAAACATAAACTTTTAAGTAAACGCCAGATTGGATGAAATGTTAGAAGGAGAGTACAGCAAATAATGATGTAACTTCAACCTTCTTTTTCTACTTTGAGACCTTTTCACAACAGTTTGCCTAAAGATGCAAGAACATTATTGAAAACACCTAGAAATATTAAAACAGTTAAATTAAAAAATGGTGAAATGTCATATTTCGGAATTAAAACGGGATTAAATTAAAATTTGAAAAAGAAATACATCAAAATAACATAATAAGTATTCAAGTAAATATAGATGGTCTTCCATTATTCCATAGCAGTGCCACAGAATTTTACCCAATTTTGGCAAGATCCGAAGATTTAATTGATAAAACTCCATTTGTTGTAGCTGTTTTTTGTGGCACAGGTAAACCTGAACCATTAGAGGCATACCTACATGAATTTCTTACTGAAATTAAAGCTTTAGAAATAAACGGAATTGAATTTAGTGGAAATAAATTTAACTTTAAGATCAAATTATTTACGTGTGATGCACAAGTAAGAAGCTTCCTGAAAGGAATCGTCGGTCACACTAGTAAATATGGATGTGAAAAATGTAGTCAAGAAGGTATATGGGAGCAAAACAGAATTACTTTTCAAGATAAAGAAAATTCTATTCTTCGAAAGTTCAGACTTTTTAAATATTGACGATAATGAACATATTAAATCCAAATCACCGCTAATTGATGCTGGAATACAATTAATTTCTCAATTTCCTTTGGATACCATGCACATGATATATCTTGGTGTAACAAAAAGGTTACTACTTTCTACCTGGGCCGAGGGAAAACCACTAGCTAAATTATCTTATAGTATAATTTTAAGTATTTCACATCAAATTGAATCCATTTCATCATTTGTACCGAAGGAAAACCACGATCCTTAAAAGAACTGAAAAGATGGAAAGCAACTGAGTTTCGTTTGTTTTGTCTTTATATTGGTATTGTTGTATTGCGAAATATAACTGATACTGATAGATACAATAATTTTCTTCAGTTACACTGCGCTATATTAATTTTATCAAAAAAACATTTTGTCTGACGCGAAAATTATGATAGAAAATTTTATAACCACAGCAAGAAAATTATATGGAAATCAATTTGTAGTTTACAATGTAAACAGTCTAAGACATATTGTTCATGATCTAATGCTGCATGCCACAATAGAATCCTACAGTTTTTTCCCTTTTGAAAATTTCTTAGGGGGAATGAACATGAAATTAGGGCAAAATGACACCAGTTAGAACAACTTTGTAATAGGCTTACAGAAAGAAACAATATTGCATATGTTCCAGAAAACGATTTACGAAAAAGTAAATTTGAACATAATACCCGACATAAGAAAAATTAAATACAAAATTATTAAAGACTTAAAATGAGCATTACAAAAAAAATTTCAACCAGTGGTTCTCAAAATACAGAATTCAACTTTTTAATTTTAAATGAAAACCTACTTTTTTTATTCGCATATTCGATTCAGCATTTTTTCTGAATACAACGATATAAAATGTTTATACCCTTACATAACGAAAAAACGAGAAAAATGCTAAAGAAAAATTATTATTTTCATATTTATTTCTACATGTAATCAAAGTGCCATGACAAAAACAATTAAATATTTTGTTTTGTATCACATGTCAAAGTAGTTCGTTTATGAATTTTCTTGTTTTCTTTTGTGTTAAAATGAACTTTACGCACGAAGAAAAAATTGATATGTACGAAGATTTCATATATTCTCTGAAAAATACTGTTGCTACAAAGAATATGTATAGGGAACGTTATCCTGAGCGGCGAGTTCCTTGTCGTCAGTATTTTTGAAAATTAGAATTAGCACTGCGTGCTAATACGGATACGTTCGTATCGAAGCGAGTTAGCGTACAGGATCAGGAAGTTGAGATAAATATATTAGCATATTTTGAAGCTAATCCAACAGCTTCAGTTAGAATGGCTGCCGCTGAGTGTAATTTAAGTGTGGGCACGATCCATTGGATTTTAAAGAAACATAAACACAGACCATTCAAAATGATTAATATTCACCATTTACATCCTGGTGATCGTAAGCTAAGATTAGAATTTTGTAATTTATTGATAAATGAGGATCCAGATAACTTAAAATCAATTATTTGGACTGACGAAGCCAATTTTTATTTGTCAAATAGAAAAAACACTCTACTAGAGCCGAGAAAATCCTGTTGATGTACGAGAGAAAAGTTTCTAGCGAAAATGTAATATAAATGTTTCGTGTGCCATTTTCAGTGATAATATTTACATATACATGTACGAAGGTACATTGAGTGGTAACAGATACCTGAATTTAATTCAAAATATGCTGGGTATTATTTTGGACGACATACTAGTAGCTGAGTTGGGAAACATTTATTTCCAGCAAGATGGTGCACCAGCTCACAATTCGCGTCAAGTTAGGGATTACCTACACGAACGGTTTCCAAATCGGTGGATTAGTACTTATGGTCCTATTCCGTGGCCCGCAAGATCACCAGACCTTAATCCCCTGGACTTTTTTTTACAGGGTTATGTTAAAGATGAAGTCTACAAAACTATATATCCAGATATTCAGCATTTAAAAAATACAATCGAAAATATTATTTCCCACATAGACAGCCGAAATTTAAGAAAAGTAAGAAGTAATATGTTCAGAAGGCTGGAATTATATATAAATCAGCATGGCAATTATTTTGAACAATTTTTATATTTTTTAAAGCATCTAAATCGCCCAAACAATGATGAAAACAAAATATTCAATTGTTGTCTTAAAGGTGTACATGGGAGATTAACATGGGAAATCAGTTTTTTCAAATTCCTGCTCGCCTAATATTTTAAGCAAAAACGCGTCAAATAAAAGTTTTAGATCATAAAATTCTGCATCTAAATCAATAAACAGTATTACCTTTACATGCTTTGTAACGACAGTAATTAAATATGAAAATGTCGAAAATTACTCTTAAAATATCGACAGCCATGAAATTGAACAGAAAATAAATAAATGCTTGCCGTTCTATCTGTCACAACGTAAGTTAACTTACTTGACGTTTCTGAAAATTTGATTTGAAGAATATCGTTAATTATGATAATAAGAGAAATATTATATTAGTAAATAACTAATAATAAAAAATACAATTTTGTTTAAATGATATGAATTTATTAAAAATTCAACTGCGTAACAAAATTATGTATGATGCTGTGATGTGCTCGCAACTCATTTCCAATACATGTAGTTATACAGAAGGTGACTACACTTATTCCTAACACTCTTTCGTCCAGTAACGCACGTTTTCCTACTCGTCCTATATTCTCATTACGCGGCTAACTCTTTTTTTTTAAAACACATTAGCAGGCTTCAAATTTTGTCACGAATTTAGCAATTGTGAAATCACGCTCTTCATTAGTATAAATATTCATTTTCTAATAATTTCAGACAATAAAACTAGAGACTAATTCAAATTGTCAGAAACGTCAAATAAGTTAGGTTGTGACTGATGGTGACAGATAAAACTTGAAGCATTTATTTATTTTTTGTTCAATTCCATGGCTGTCGATATTTTCAAAGTAATTTTCGACATTTTCATATTTAATTACTGACGTTACAAAGCATGTAAATGTAATACTGTTTATTGATTTAGGTGTAGAATTTTATGCCCTAAAACTTTTATTTGACGCTTTTTTGTTTAAAATAATTAGGCGAGCAGTAAATTGCAAAAAACTGATTTCCCATGTTAATCTCCTCTGTACACTTTTAAGATATACACACGGAATATATATATATATATATATATATATATATATATATATATATATATATATATATATATATATATATATATATATATATATATATTCAGAACTGCAGTGAACCAAGTCCAAAAATGAAAAATTAAAACATTGACGCATATGTGCCTAAAATTACATTTTATTCAGAGACACAACAAACCAAGTCCCAATTTTGACTACCCACGTATAGATGGCAATAGTCTCCTATCGCACAAAAGTAATAATTCGATGTTTCCGCGTCAAAGTGAACCAAGTCCATTTCAGCTGTCAGCTTGATTAAACAAATATAGTTAAACGCATATAATTGAGGTATTATAATTTTTTTGCATTATGAGTGACACGAGCGATGATTATTATGAGCCAGAACCGGAGAGTTCTTCTGAGAATAGTGATAATAAGTTTTAATTTAAATTATTTGAAATACTACTAAGTAATTATAAGGTTAAGTATTATATACAACTGATAATAATTTTGTTACGATTACGTTTTATGTATACAAAGTAGGTATTTAGCTGTATTTTTTTTAGATTCAAATAAATCAGTATTAACAAAATCGAATCTATGTCCGTCATCAAATCCTGGAGCACAGATTGAAGATCCACATGAAGAACATTAGAAAGAGGAAGAAAATGACACAGGAATGAGAAAAATTGGAAGAAAAACATTAAGAAACAACGCCGAAACAGTGGCAAATCATACATTAAGAGGGTAGCAAATCCTGTTCTAGAAAAAACATTTCAGAAAAACTATGACTGTCTATGTTCAGAATATTATTCACATTTAATTTATCTATTATTCATGTTTAATGTAATTTATCTAGTATTCACTGAAAAACTTAATAATAACACGAAACCATGAAAACATTTTTGTAATATTTCAATTTATTGATTAATGTCAATGTGTAAGTGTCAATAAAGAATCCATTCATTTGTATTGTACGTTGTATTATTTTAAAAGTGTAACAAGATATTCAGTCCCGCACAAGAAGATCCAGTACATCCGGTACATTTAATGGTCCTTCGAGCCGGATTTGTGCTGCGCAGGAAGAAACCATAAGTATCTTTTACATTTTTCTAAATAACATTTTCAAAAGTGCTTTCCAACTACGCGTGTGGAAAGAAAAAATCACAAATCAAAGAACCCAACTTCATTTGCGGGTTACCTCAAGTGTTTTAGTTTAGTGACAACTACTACATTTGATCATCATTATTCATCATGCCCAATGTAACGAAAGACAAGCAGTTAATGCAGCAGCGAGATTCTGCAAAACAGTCAGTTGAAAGAACACATGAATTTGCAAAACAGATAAAAGATTCAGAATCTATTGAAAAAATCCACATAAGAAAGGTGAAATTAGATGAATTTTGGCAAAAATATGACAAAGCTCAAAGTGAATTAGAAGTAATCGACTATGAGGCAAACAAGAAAGACAGAGTAGAATTCGAGACAATTTACTATGACACAATGGCAGAACTAGACAAAATCATTAAATTACGTGCGACTACTGAATCTTTAACACCAACTAATGATACAGCAAAATTAACTAAAGGTTTGTTCGAACCGTCAGTTCTAAGCAGTTCGCGAACTAGTGAGCCTGCGCATTTCACTTAAAAGCGTTCGTACCCCGTAGTTCTTAAATTCGAAATTCTGAGAACTATCAGTTCAGCGTTCGGACGTGTTGAATTTTAAATTCAAATTCTCATAGAACGGTTCTACCAGTTCTTGCTAGAGAGCAGGTATTTCAAATTCTGAGTATGCGCAATGAAAAGTATAGGAATTTTGTTTGACATTATGAAGCAGAAGTTTGAATGCTAGGAAATAATAGCTAGATTAATGTACTAGTTTCCTTCATTTTTTATTGTTATTTATTTTTCTTAAGGTAAGTTTTTTGTGTAATGTCATTAATTTATTATCAATGTTGAATGATATTTTATTAGGATTTACACTCGAAAAACTATAATAAAATAAATGATGATAGGGATGGAGCAGCCAGAAGAAATTATATAGCAGAACTGCTGTTTAATAGAAGAGATAATTAACTTTTGTTTGTGTTTTTGTATCACAATATTATTATTATTATCATTATTATTATCATTATTATTATTATAATGGGTAATAAGCCGTGATGATATATTTTATTTATTTATTATTATTAATTATTATTATTAATTATTATTATTATTATTATTATTATTATGGGTAATAAGCCGTGATGATATATTTTATTTATTTATTTATTATTAATTATTATTATTATTATATTAAGCTAGTATGTTAAGGAATTTTAAATATTTAAAATAAAATTAGATTTTGTTGAAATAAAATTAAACTCTTTTTATTATGAAACAAAAAATGAAATTGTATTGTACGCTAGATAAATATAAAAAACAAAAAATTCTATAAAAAATAAGCTTATAAGTTACACAAGAACAAATTAAATTTGTTGTCCATTCTTTATACTCCTTTTGTGGGGTATGCACAATAATTACACCTGAAAATATAATATGTATTTATAATTACTTAATAAAAATTTATTATTTCATTATGCATACCTTCTCCATAACCACTCATTTTTAAAAATAATTTTAGGTTATTAAAAAGTCAAAACAAATGCATGTGCCAAATTACATATTGCACCGCCAAATTTAAATCTATGCGAGCGTTCGAACCTGGCCAAGAGAGAACAGTTCAGAATTTGTTTTTCTACATGCCATGCGCAGAACTCCTAATTCTGGAACAGTTCCGAACTGACTAGAACTGACGGTTCGAACAAACCTTAATAATACAATTGAAAGCAAATTAAATTTACCACAAATTAACATTCCAAAATTTGGTGGCAACTATGAACATTGGCTAGGTTTTTATGATCTATTCAAGAGTTTAATTCACGACAATCAAAATCTTTCAAACATTGAAAAATTTTATTATTTAAAAGGATCGTTAAAAGACGAATCCCTGAAAATTATAGAATCTGTAGCAGTTAGTTCAGAAAATTATGCAGTAGCCTTCAAATTATTGACTGACAGATACAATAACAAGAATTATATAATAAATATCCACATTAAACTTCTTTTTGAGATTCCAAATGTTGGAAAAGACAATGTCACAGGATTGAGACAACTAACAACAGACACTAGACAACATATTAGATCATTACAATCACTTGGTTTGCCGGTAAAAGATTGGGACATTCTTGTCATATACATTTTATGTCAAAAACTTGATTCAGCCACTAGATCACAATGGGAATTGAAAAAAGAATTGAATAAATTGCCTACTTTGGAAGATTTTCTAAATTTTATTGATCAAAGATGCTGTTCTTTGGAAGCTGTCACATCAGAAAAGGTACAAAAAGTCAGTCATGTCACATTTCAATCAAATTTAAATAATGCATGTTAATTATGCCATGAAAAACACAATCTATTCAACTGTGATAAATTTCTACAGAAAAATATACAGGATAGAATTTCAACAATTAAATCATTAAAGGTTTGCTTCAATTGCCTTAAACCAGGTCACTCATCAAAAGCTTGTACAGCTGGAAATTGCAGAAAATGTACAAGAAAACATAATACACTCATTCACCAAGAAAATTACAAACATGAATCACGAAATGAAAATAGTTCATCCACAATCAAAACAACACATCACATTTCAAAAGAAGAACAATCACAAGTAATACTAGCCACAGCAGTTATTAATATCAGAGATAAAGAATCCCAATGGCAGCAATGCAGAGTACTTTTAGACAGTGCAGCACAATCGAACTTTGTTACATCGTCACTCATTAAAAGACTAAACTGCAATTCAAAATCAATAAATCTACCAGTCAAAGGAATCAGTCAGATTCAAACTAATATTAATAGAAGTGTAGAATTAGATATTTCATCAACTGTCACACCATATAATCAGAAATTAGAATTTCTTGTCTTAGACAAAATCACTGTCAATTTGCCAACATCATATATTGAAAGAAAACATCTGAAACTTCCACCAGTTCCACTAGCAGATCCACATTTTGAAGAACCAAGACAAATTGATATGCTCATCGGAGCTGAAGTATATTTCGAATTGTTAATGCAAGAACAAATAAAACTTGGCAAAGGACTTCCAATACTACAAAACACTAAACTAGGCTGGATTGTGACTGGAAAAGTAAAAAACACAGAGAAAAACAATAGTAAATTATGTTATTTTACAATAAATGCAGACATCAACAAACAAGTAGCAAAATTTTGGGAAATCGAAGAATGTCAATCAACCAAACATCTGTCAAAAGAAGAGCAGAACTGTGAAGATCATTTTACAAAAAACACTCAACGAGATTCTTCAGGCAGATTTGTTGTTAGACTTCCTTTTAAACAAGAAGATGACTTATTAGGAAATTCGTACAAAATGGCTGAGAAGAGATATTTTCAACTAGAAAGAAAACTTAAAGCAAATTCTGCAGTAAAACAAGAATACATCAAATTCATGAATGAATATCTAGAACTTCAACATATGAAACTAGATGATGAACAGGATAAAGAAAAAGGTTTTTATTTACCACATCATGCAGTACTGAGGCCATCCAGTTTGTCAACAAAACTTCGTGTAGTATTCGACGCATCAGCTAAATCGAGTAATGGTAAATCACTAAATGACATTTTGATGGTCGGACCAAAAATTCAAGAAGATATATTTGCAATTTTGACAAGATTTCGACTTCATAACATAGTTATTTCAGCAGATATAGAAAAAATGTATCGACAAGTCCTCGTCAGTGATGAAGATACTCATTTTCAGAAAATTTTGTGGCGAAATAACGAAAATGAACCACTAAAAACTTATCAACTTAAAACAGTAACATACGGCACTGCTTCAGCTCCATATCTAGCCATACGAAGTCTCTATCAAATTGGAGAAGATGCTAAAACAACGTTTCCTCGAACAGCAGAAATTATAAAAAAGGATTTTTATGTAGATGATCTTCTTACAGGGGCAGCTACTTATGAAGAAGCTTTGGCTATAAAGAACGAATTAAATTTATTACTAGAAAAAAGAGGATTTATATTAAGAAAATGGTTATCGAATAATTCTGAACTACTAAGGGATATCGCAATTTCTACACAAAATACTGATGAAATTATGCTGCTAGATTCACATCAAACAGTAAAAACTTTAGGTTTGCTGTGGAATGCAAACGAAGATTGCATACAATACAAAGTAGAAATGAATAAAAAACCAGCAACAACTAAACGACAAATTCTTTCACAAATCACCCAAGTATTTGATCCATTGGGATTGGTTGGACCAATAATTATGAAAGCTAAATTAATCATGCAACAATTATGGCTGCTAAAAACAGACTGGGATGATAAAGCATCATCAAGTATTATTAATGAATGGAATAAATACCACAAAGAATTATTATCATTGAATAATTTATTTATTCCACGTCTTTTATTAATAAATAATGTAACAAGAATTGAACTGCACGGCTTTTGCGATGCATCTGAAAAGGGATATGGTGCCTGTATTTACATTAGATCAACGAATGCTAACAATCATCACAAAGTGCAACTTATCTGTTCAAAAACAAGAGTTGCTCCTCTAAAAACCGTCTCTTTGCCAAGACTTGAACTATGTGCAGCTATTTTATTATCAGAACTTTATGAAATTACATGTCAAGCATTAAATTCAAAATTTAACAAAATAATTTGTTGGACAGAATCAACTATAACACTTCACTGGATTAAAACTGCACCTAATAATCTTAAAACATTTGTAGCAAACAGAGTTACAAAAATCCAAACACTTACAAATAATTATGAATGGAGATACGTGAGTTCTCAAGACAACCCTGCAGATCTAATTTCTCGAGGATGTTTAGCTACTCAACTTATGAAATCGACTCTTTGGTGGAATGGACCACATTGGTTAAAAAACGATGAAACTGACTGGCCTACGAATGATGTGCAAATAAACGCAACAAAATTAAGTAAAGAAATTTTAGAAACTAAAACCAATGAGATTGCTGTGCATATCGCTGTGAATGATATGGATCTTTTTAATAAATTTTCATCATTTCAAAAACTTCAAAGGACAGTTGGATATATTTGTAGATTTGTAAACAATACAAGGAAGAAGAATGACAAACAAACAGGAACTCTCACGATCTACGAAATCAACCAAGCTGTTAAATGTTTAGTAAAACTAGCACAACAACAAGTTTTTGCAAAAGAAATTGAAAATTTGAAAAATGGAAAGCCAATTCAAAATGACAGTAAATTAAAATCATTATATCCATTCTTGGACGAAGACAACATATTGAGAGTTGGAGGAAGACTTGAAAATTCTAAACTATCATACAATCAAAAACACCAAATATTACTACCACCAAAACATAAATTCACAAATTTACTCATACAAAATGAACATGTTCGCTTATTACATGCACAAACACAAAACCTATTAAACAGTATCAGACAAAAATACTGGCCAATTAACGCAAGAAACACAATAAAACACATAATAAACAATTGCTTAATATGTTTTAGACTAAAAGCTTCTGCCCAACAGCAACTAATGGGTAACTTACCAAAAACCCGAATTCAAACATCTAGACCATTTCTAAACACTGGTGCCCTGTCAACATTCGCAAGACTCGAAATTCTACACAAAAAGGGTACATTGCTTTATTCATCTGCATGGCCACAAAAGCAATACATCTGGAACTAGTAACCAGTCTTTCTACGCCAGCCTTCGTAGCAGCACTAAGAAGATTCGTTGCTAGAAGAGGCAAATGTCTAAATATATATAGCGACAACGGCACGAATTTTCGAGGGGCAGAAAAATAATTGCAGCAACTCATCTCCAAACAAGTTCATCAAAAGAAGATGTCCGAATTTGCAACACTAGACGGTATTCAATGGCATTTCCTACCTCCATCATCTCCTCATATGGGAGGATTATGGAGAGCAGGTATGAAAACCATCAAATCACACATTAAAAGAGTCATCGGTGAAACAATCTTAAGTTTCGAAGAGTACTACACATTATTGACCCAAATAGAAGCTTGTGTTAACTCAAGACCTTTAACACCCATCTATGATGATCATCAAAACTTTGATGTTTTAACCCCTGCTCACTTCCTAATCACAGAACCACTAACTTTATTACCAGAACCAGATTTAACAGAAATGCCAATGAACCGTTTGACAAGATGGCAAGTAATACAACAAAAAAATCAACATTTTTGGAAACGGTGGTCTGTAGAATATTTACACAACTTACAGCAAAGAACAAAGTGGACAAAAGACGAAAAGAACATACAAATTGGAACAATGGTACTTGAAAAAGATGATCGACTATCACCCTCACGCTGGAAAATAGGCCGTGTATTAAATGTTCATCAAGGCTCGGACGGAAAAGTTCGAGTAGTAACAATAAAAACTACAAATGGAATTTTCAAACGCCCTATAACAAAACTGTGTATTTTACCATTTGAAAAATGATCTATTTCGAAATTTTTATTTCAAGGTGGGCGGAATGTTCAGAATATTATTCACATTTAATTTATCTATTATTCATGTTTAATGTAATTTATCTAGTATTCACTGAAAAACTTAATAATAACACGAAACCATGAAAACATTTTTTGTAATATTTCAATTTATTGATTAATGTCAATGTGTAAGTGTCAATAAAGAATCCATTCATTTGTATTGTACGTTGTATTATTTTAAAAGTGTAACAAGATATTCAGTCCCGCACAAGAAGATCCAGTACATCCGGTACAGTCTATGTAAACGCAACTGCCGTTCACATTTTTCTGAAGAAAAACTACAGAATTTTTTCAATCATTTTGGAAACTGGAGGACTATTCTCAACAAAATACTTTTCTTCGCGGTGTAGTTCAGGCTAATAAGACACACAGGTCGAGGCCTCGTGATAATTCTTCAACCCCAAAGGTAACAACTTTTAAATATTCATTGAGAGTTGATGAAGAAAGCTTACAAGTGTACACAAAATATTTTATAGGAATTCTTCAGATTAGCTGTGGTAGATTATACCGATGTTTGTCTAAAAATGAAACATTTTGTGTAACTGATAGTCGTTGTAGACATACACCTGCAAATAAAATAGATCACGCCGATGTTATTAGTCATATTCAATCTTTTCCCACTTACCAAAGTCATTATTCGAGAAAAGACAACCCAAAAAGAAGATACCTTAATCCAAACTTGACAAACAGAAAAATGTTTCAATTATACGTTGAGGAGTGTCAGGCTGCGAACAAGTTGCCAGTTAAAGAAAAAAATTATTATAATGTGTTCAATACAAAATTTAGTTTACATTTTAAGATACCATCTAAAGATACATGCCGTATGTGATGAGTTTCAAATGAAAATTCAAGCAGAGAACGCTGAAGAAAAGAAAAAAGAACTGAGGCTTGAAAAAGATCTTCACCTTGCAAAAGCTGATCAAGCGAGAGAACAGCTTAAAAAAGACAAAGAAAATGCTTCGGAACAGATCTTGTTGCAACCTTTGATTTGCAAAAAGCTCTACCTTTTCCGAAATTGTCGACGTCTACAGCTTACAACAAAAGGAGCATGTATATATATAACTTGGAATTCACAATTTCAATACCAATACAGGATTTATGTATGTTTAGGATGAGACTGAGGGTGGTAGAGGATCCCAAGGCATAGCAAGCTGTATCGTAAAACATATAAAAGACAACGCAAGTACTTACAAACACATTATTCTGTATTCGGATGCCTGTACGGGTCAAAACCGTAATATTCAATTCAATTACATTTATTTGCTTAAAGGATATACTTTTTACAAATATTAGAAATGTGTTGATTGGTAGTTGGTAATCAGTAGTTACATTATAATATTTGACATACATTATAATAAAGAAAATAGTTGTATATATCTAAGCATAGTTATTATACAAAAGTTTAAACATTGTTCTATACAAAACAAAGATCTATAATATATTGATTTATTATTGTACCGTAGGTGCATGAAGGAAATATGAAAATATGTAATTGAAAAAAAAGGAAAAAGCATAACAGATCAAGAACCTTTTTAGATACAAGAAATACGATTTTAGAGTTTACCCATAATATGAGATTTCCATGTGAAAAATAATACTAAATTTATGTATAAAAATAATAAGATAATAATAATTCAAGGACGGCTCATTTACTCATTTAACATGAAGCTTCGTAACCGAAAAGCATTTACCACGTAATAAAATATGTTTTTTACTTTAATCGGTGATAAGTTGTCGAACATTTCGTAGAAATTTTCGTTAACATTTATTAAAGAGTTTGCCAGGTACACCTGCCTTATCGGATGGTATATAGGGCATTTAGCAAAGAAATGATACAAATTCTCATCTAAAAAGTTACATATTGTGCAAATGGATTTTGCATATAGTCTATATTGAATTTTTTTTTACAATGATTGTTGGGCTATTTTTATAGGAGAGTCGAAGTTGTGTCATTACGTGCTTGAAGGTAAAGGGAATGGCCATATTAAAATGTACTGCTCTATCTGTTGTAGGTTTAATATATCTGTAAATATCATTATATCTTGAATTAGATAATAAGTTCACATCTTTGTTCTGTTGTAAATGGACTTGCTTCTCATGTAAGTGTTGAATGTCTGTCTGTGAAAATGTTTGGTTTTTCCACTGGTTTTCAAACCCTAATTCACTGAGCGTTAATTTTAGTTGGGAAACCCAATTATAATCCATTTTATTATGATCGAATGAGTCTAATTCCAACAGACGATTAAAAAGGATTTTAGGAATTCTTTCATTATATAAAGATGGCACTTTCCCTTCTCAAATTGGTTCAAGCTGAATATTTGCAAAAAATTTAAACAATTGAGCATAAATTTTTGGTGTCGGGTCACTTGTTTCTACCAAATGTTGCAGATTTTGGTGTAATAGAAAAGTGTATACGCTAGCATCATCAAATTTTTTCCCCTAATGATTGGTTTGAGATAATTAAATCAGTTAAAGGAAAACCACCACATTTCGAAGTTATTAACATGAAAAGAAATGAATTTTTGAGTACCAAAAATCTCGAAAATTCAATCACGAAGCGAAAAGTCAATACCGATGGACATCCCATTAACTGGCTTAGAATCTTTAAATGATCTTGTTGACTTTTTACAAATGAATCTTCTAAATTCTAATATAAGAAAAAAATATAATTCTTTAAATAATATACCACAAGAATAAATCTATCCAAGTCGACGCCTGATAACTGCATCGAAGAAAAAGGACATGATAGAATTCCTTTCATACCTCCTATTAACCATGCATTTTACAAAAACTTGCTTACTGAACACATTGCAACTAGGAACTCAGAAAATGCAATTGAAGATAACAATTAAATTAAAATATATGTAAAGTTAAATGTTATAAAAAATTTATAACATTTAAAATAAAATAAAAACTAATTAAATTATTTAGTTTGCGTTGTTTTACGATAAAGTTTTGAGGACTAGTAAACCAAGTCCAAAGTTTTTAATTAATTTCAAAATATTTATTAATTGAGATGTCCAATTGCAGTTTATTTTTCTTAAAAACATAAATTAATAATATATGAGATATATGAAAAATAACACGATTATTTAAAAAAATTATATAATTAAAGAGGTTCAATTTACTTTAAATCTATTTATCTCAAATTGAAAAATATGGACTTGGTTTACTATAGTTCTGAACACCCCATATATATATATATATATATATATATATATATATATATATATATATATATATATATATATATATATACATATATATAGTATAGGAAATATCAGTTCGGTATTTAATACACTCTACACTTAAAACGTAAAAACTTTAAACTTGTATAATATTAAATAAAAACACAAATGGATTTGAAGGGAAAACGAAACACGAAAAACACTTTATTTCCTTCACAACATGGTTATTCGGTCACTTGATCGAACATTCATAAAATGGAATATGTAGTTGCTAGATGTAGCTATAACATATCTTGGAATTACGCGAACAAAGCATATAAAGAGATGGCCAGAGAATGGATTATTTCCATTCGTTGGATGGGATCAATCGAAGAAGTAACACTAATAGAACCTGAAACACCAAGTTCATCGGTAAATGAACAAGCAAAATCTCAAAAATTGACGATGTGCCAGTACTGGTACAGAAACAAGCAGGAAATAATGAACCCACATTTTCTTATCCTGCTGATATAGCAAAGTGGCCCAGGAATATGGATAACAATTTTATTAACTATTTTCTAATAAATGAACCAAAACATGTAGGACAAATTAAAAAGAAATATACAGAACGGAACAGGACATACGAGAGGAACATATCTGAATCAGATTTTTACTGCATAAAAAAGAATGGCTCTAAAGAAAAACGAGAATGGTTAATTTTCACGGAAACCAATAAATCATTATACTGCTTTGTGTGCAAATTATTCTCCAACTCTAACAATATGGTGAACGGATTTAATGACTGGAAAAATATAGCCCGAACTCTCAGTGAACATGAATGTTCTAAAGGACATATACGAGCAATGTATGCGTATCGAAAGCGATTGACAAGTTTAGGACGTATTGCCTATCAATTAATACAAGAAACTGAAAAAGAAGAGAACTATTGGCGAGAAGTACTGAAACGAATAATAGCGACTATTAAATTACTGAGTAAATTTTCAGAGGTAATAAGAATAATATTTATGGTGAACGTAGTGGGAATTATTTATCATGCTTAGAATACTTAAGCGAATTTGATGATTTTTTAAAACACCACATAAAAAGGTATGCTAATTGTGGTTCCGGTAGGACAAATTATCTATCTTACCAATCATACGACGAATTTATTACCTTGATAGCTAATAAAGCAAGAGAAATACTTCCATCATAGATTAAGGAAGCTATTTACTTCTCATTGATCGATTCTACACCCGATGTAAGTCACGTTGATCAACTTACGCTTGCAATAAGATATGTTAAAGCAAATTGTGAAATTAAAGAAGTGTTCATCGATTTTCTTCCAATTCAACATCACAATGCAAAATATTTAGAAGAAGTAATTTTACAAAAATTTTAAAATTTATGTTTGGATATCAAGGAGTGTCGAGGCCAAAGTTATGATAATGCTGCGAATATGAAAGGTGCTTATTCAGGACAACAAACACGAATAAAACAGCATTGTCCTTCCGCGCATTATATACCTTGTAGTTCCCATTCTCTAAATCTAATTGGTAATTATGCAGCAGAATCATGTCATGAGGCTATACAATATTTTTCATTTGTACAGAAATTGTATAATTTTTTTTCGGTGTCGACAAGAAGATGGGCATGTTTACTCAGACATTTAGGACAAGGTTCAAAAACGCTTAAAAATTTAAGCGAAACTAGATGGTCGGCAAGGGCTGATGCTATTTCAGCTTTGAGGAAAGGATATAAAAAATTAAAAAAGCGCTATTGGAATTATCTATTTCTCCTTTAGAAAAGCCTATGGTAAAACTAGAGACTACATCATTACTTAAAAGTTTAGATATTTTGGAAACGGCAATATTAACAGTAACTTGGGATAAGATATTGCAAAGATTAAATGCAACAAGTAAATCCCTACAGGATCCGATTATGGATTTATTGCAGGGTACAACTTTGCTCCAGTCATTGACTGTTTTTACTTTAAATATTAGAAATCATTTTGATGCATTATTTCAAGAAGCAAAACTGCTGACTGATGAAATATATTTTAAAGATGAAAGAAAAAGGATAAAAAACGAAAAATAATGAAACGTCACAAGCTGACACTGTTTTAGATGGCAAAGACAAGTTTATCATCGAAACATTCAATGTAATTTGCGATGGAATAATCACTGAAATTACGGAACGAACGCAAGCCTCAAATGTACTAAGTATATTTAATATTTTTCTTCAAAAGGATGTCTGTGAGGAAAAATATAATATTTGTATAAACAATATAATTGAAATATATAAAACTGATATTTACGAAGAAAAACTTCGAGATGAAGTTGCACAATTTTTAATATGTATAAAAGAAAAAGGCGAAGATTTTGACGTAAAAAAATGTATAATTTCATAAACGATGGTTTAAGATCCACATTTCCAAATATAGAGACAATCCTTAAAATGTTTTTAACCATTCAAGTGTAGAACGCTCATTTTCAGTTTTAAAGAGAGTCAAAAATTATTTACGGAGCAATTTAAAACAGGAAAAAATGAGTGATTTATCTTTAATGTTCATTGAAGCCGCTACAGTTGTATCAATTAATTACGACGAAGTAGTAGGCGTTTTTGCGAAGAATAAAGTAGGGAAGAAACATATCTAAATTGCATACCGTGAATATTTTTCTACGCAAAACATGGGATTTGTCATATCTATGGTTACGACTTCACTTTGACAGCAATGTAACTTTCCCTATCATATGTAATTGAACATAGTGAATAATTTCACATATTTGTTTAGTTTCTGTTAGTGTTGTAAAATTATTTTCAATTTTGTTGTTATTGTTGTTTGTTTGTTCTTTATCTTTAATTTCATAAAATATTTAAACATAATACTTCTACCATATTCATTATTTATGTTTAATTTAATATGATAAAAGAAATACATTGCTGTCATTGAGAAGTCGTAACCATGGATATGACAAATTGTATGTTCAATGATTTAAAATACTCACGGTATATGTTTTTCTATTTCGCAATCAAAAAGTGAACTTTGTACAACTGTTTTAATAACTTATCCTTTAATTTAAAATAGACAGATGTTTTTCACCGGATATATTTTAAAGTATATAAAAATAGGGGCCTCAACAGGTCATTGCGCCTCGGGCCTCTGAAGATATAAATGCGGCCCTGCGCTTGGGTTTAAACTTTATTTGTTTACTATTGAGTTAAGTTGATTATTTAAGTACACATATTTTTCAATTTTTGGGACTTTGTTATTTATTATTTATTAAAGTATATTAGTAATTAATCAACTCACTCTTCACAATTATTTACACATCGCTTACAATAAAATTAAGTTTATATGTTAGTTATGCACTACTTTATATTTAATGTATTTAATTCCCATTTTGCATTGCCGTCACTATTTCTAGAATACATACAACGCTGTTTATATAACATTTATTTCTGATACCCATTTGTTTTTCGATTTATTTGTTTTTTTGTTTCTTTTTCTGTGCTATTGTTAAGACCGAGTTTGGTTTTAGCTTCGCTATCCTAAACAACATTTTGGGCCTTTGTGTATTTATCCTATCTTTCCTAAGAGCTACTGTCTTGTGTAAGTCCTGTAAATCGCTCTTGCAGCTGAATAGTGCCTACTCTTATTCCATTCCTCCTCGTACTTGCTTTCTCTTCGCTTTGTCACAGTCAACCATCACACAGTCATCATTCATATGTCATATTTTCGCAACCGCCTACTTATTTAGAATACACCGAAACGCAACTATCCAAATCTACCACATTTCCAGATATCAATTTTTCCTACAGCAGGTGCATTAGAAGTCACCCTTAACATCTATTAAGGATTAGGATTCTTTTTGCACTGTGTCTGAACAGGCGCAAAAAAGTTATTCGCCGATTTGTAGAGGACAAAATTTCCTGCAAAATTTGTTATTTGAAGTTTTTTGTACGATTAATAGTAGCGGAAGCTCCCAAAAAGGCTAAAATTGCGTACTTAACAAAATTTTAAGTTTTTTTCCACTTTATTTCGCAGATACTCCGTAACACTTCATTTGAACGTGAAAGTCCTCATAATTAATCTTGTAGAGAATTGAATGACCTACATAATCCGTATCAATTTTTTTTACGACCAGTGCATATGAGGGTGTTTAGATTTACAAAAAAAAAAAAACGAAAACGTGGATTGTTTCAAGTATATTGCAGCAACTGTTTTTGATTCATTATTTCTAATTATAAAAGTATGATTTGAAATCATCTGTATAGATGTAAAATGAACGTAATTATGTGTGTGCGAACGTTAGTGAAGTCTCGCGGGACAACTACAAAAAACTTTTAAAAAAACACTACTTTCTTCTTTTATTTGCCTGTAACTTCTTTCTACAGTTCTTCAGCTCGGAATGAGTTATTTGCCGAACATTATACATATTCTCATCTCAGCCTCAATTTTCTGAAACTTTGGAATATTATGAGTCATTAATTATTACCGTCAAAAGACTATAAGTTGTGCAAATGCAACTGGCCATAAAATAAAATCCTAAAGTCGAGTCACACTATTGTCGACCAAGTTCAAATAAACTATATCTACAGCCATTTTGGCTGTAGACATCGGAACATATGACTTTTGTCAATTGCGATTGCTATATTCAATCACATGTTGATGAAATGAATTTAAGTTTATATACATCGAAAAAGGACAAATGTGATATTTGTGTATCCTTTAAAACAGATAATCTTTCAGAAAATTTATACACCGTGCACCAAGAAAAGAAGGCTGAAGCTAGAGAAGAAAAAGAACAAGAAAAGTCATTAAACAATAATAATGTTTTTTATATGGATCTACAGGCAATACTTCGAAGTTCAAAGTCAAACGTTTCGTCTTTATATTTTAAAACAAAATTAACAGTTCATAATTTCACAATTTTCTACATAAAAACGAAAGACGGATATTGTTTTACTTGGCACGAGGCAGTTGGAGGGGCCTCTGCTAATGATTATGCATCAATTTTGTTTTATTGAAAAGCATAGGACAATTAGCACTGAATGAGAATAAATTCTTTTGGAGCGAGGGATGCATTCTCAAAACAGAAATGTCACTGGAGCGTCGATCCCGAATATTCGATTTAGGTGTAGATATTCGCTTAAAATTATTTTTGCTTGCAATTCAACTATAACTACAACATCGCCTGGTATACAAAACTAACCCGAGTTTTGCAAAAGTCATTTTTGTGCATTAGGTGAGGTTATTCTTGTAATGCTTGGTTAGATTACGAGACGACTGACTATCGTTCGCCGTTCGATCGTCTTTCGTGAGTTCATGAGGGCACACAGCCTCTTACTGGACTTTCTTTATGGACCCTCTTACTGGACTCTGATTTCCCATCGTCCATACAGCCTTTTATATTACTGTGATGCCAAGTCGTCAAACAATTGGAAGGTCACCTAATTACCTAGTTATGACACAATGCTATTATTATTGCATATTCTGCAATATTAGTGATTACTACTGCCAAAAGTGCAAAATAAAATCTGTAATCTATAACTATTATTTGAATCATTTTTGTCTAAAATGAATTGAGAACTTTTTGCGCAAGGAAAAACTGATTTTCCATGTTAAACACCTATGGTTTTTAATAACAACCTGTATGATAAGAATATACAATGTATTTTACAATATTTACGAAAGATGTCAAAAATATTACTTCTTTATTTATATCCATGGATGATATGATTACATAAAATCATTTGTTTGCGACCGAAATACGCCAAGAATTATGTTTCGCGAAAAACAACTTAGTTGTATAGTCAATAGTTATACATCCAAAGGTTCGAAAATAATCGAATATAAAGTTGAGAGGACGAGATGTGTTGCCTAGGAAACACAGCGACACCGCAGGTTAAGTAAGGTAGGTGGAGTTGTGTTTTCAGGTAGCACATCGAGTCGCTAGGAATTAGCCATTGCAATCGGGAAAACCGGGTCCGGTAATCCGGCGAATCCGACATCACTAAACGTCTACCGCTCTATAAGAAGTCGATTAGCAGATGACACAATTAACACATTTTTTAACGAACCTTTTTTCAAAACCAAATGTTATTTTTTTAATAATAATTTTACTTAAAGTAATAATTTAAAATATTATATTACAAATAAGAAGAAGTTTCAAACTCCTTATTGTGATTATAGTCCTATTTGTTACACAGATTTATAATTTCAATAATAATACTGCTGGAGTGCCTAAGTTACCTAATTCTTTTGATCTCATTTGATTAAGATTGATTTAGTTAGAATTAATATGTCACTTTTAATAATAAAAATTATTTTGAAAAGAAAAAATTAAAAAATAAATATTGCTGTCGGTTGGTTTCGAACCCGACTCTCTAAATTGTGAAGCGCGAACGTTACCCCTACTCTATCAGAGCTGTTGCTTAGATACTATTATTTTCAAGATATGAATAACATTCATGGTACTTCTACAATTTTTCTTAATTTATTCTAATATTACACTTGTAAATTGACTGATTTGAATTGAAATCCATAGAAATAGTATCCCCGGATAAGCATGCAAAATTTCATCTTAATATCTTGTACTGGGGAGATACTATTCACAATTAACTAATTTTACATGTTAATCGCCCATGTGTCGGTCGGCCTAAGACACCCGGTATACTGATATGTATAATATTTACGTTAGTATAAGAACAGACAAAAGTTATGTTGTCACTTATTTCAAATGTCGCGGTGGTTCCTTGCTTTACCGACACAAATTAACCAAGATGTTCCGAATCACAACCACTTTTCAGTGACCATAACCTGACCACTTGAACCGTAACCACGGTCGTGGTTAAGTTACGGAATATACTATAAACATATATCCAGAAATGCGTAGTTTTAGAGCTATAGCGATTTTAATATTTTATTTCTATCATATACGATTAATACTTTTATCGTTAAAATCATATTGGCTTTCATTGATTGTCATAATCATTGTCATTGTTTATTACAAGAACATTTTAATCATGAATAATTACACTTTTCAAGAACTAGTAGTCATGCATTTAATGTTCAGTCATACTCAAGGTAATTCGTTGGTAGCTAGCTGCTGTTGAACGAGGAGAATTTTCCAAATCCACTCTGACAGAAGATTCTTCGTAACAATCGATCGTCGTCTTAGAGAAATTGGGAAGTTTAAGATTTATACAGGAGACAGAGGAAGGCCTAGACGTGTTTTAATAATCCAGATGGAAGAGTACAAGTACTCAAAGAATTCTGCAGCATTAAGTGTTCACCGTTGACAGGATTGGAATGTATTACATGAGCAGCAATTGCATCTCTGCCATTTTCAGCGGGTTCACAGTTTATTACCAAATGATTTACGGCCTCGAGTAGAATATTGTCAATGGGTTTTACAACAACGTGCATTTACATAATTGGTACTGTTTACCGACGAAGCCGGATTTAATAGGAATGGCATAACAAATTTTCATAACACACATTTCTGGTCGGAGGACAATCTTCGTGGTTTCTTTCAAAGCAAGCATCAACAGCATTGTAGTGTTAATGTATAGACAGGCATTATTGGTGACGAACTTATTAGTCCTCATTTCTTGCCCGCAAGGTTAAATGGAAACATTTATGAAAATTTCCTAGAAAATGTGTTGCCAGATTTATCAGAAAATACTCCACTAGCCATAAGACAAAGGATGTGGTTTGTGCATGATTGAGCTTCGCCACGTTTTAGGCGAGATGTGAGCGAATTTTTGAATCACTTGTAGTATGATTAGTGGATTGGTAGAGGGGGTGCTATAGCGTGGCGTGCGAGGTGACCTCGTTTAAATCCTTTGGATTTTTACTTTTGGGGTCATCTGAAAACGTAGTTAATGGAGTACCATTCAAAAACTTCGATGACCTACGTCAAAAAATTGTGGACGGCTGTAATACAAATCGCAATAAACCCGGGATTTTCGAATATATTCGTCAATTCATGAGACGACGAAAGTGGTATAAAACTTCGAACAAGTATTATAACTTCTAATTGACTGTTTTTCATTTTTACGGCCACTATGAGTTTATTTTATTTAAAGATAAATGTATTATACTTCATTTCACGTAAGAAAATAGCGTTGGTTTAGACAGGGATATAAATTTTGCATTTTGATAGGTCAAAATGCAAACTTAGTTCACAAAAATGAAAAAAAAAAATGTGTCAGTTATCAAATAAAATCTACAGAATTAAGTGATGTTTAACCATATGTTCATGTAATTTTCATATTCAGGTCTTGTAGATTTTTGCAAATAAAAATATTTATTACTGACAAAGTTTGGTTTCATTAATTTAAATTATTTATTTAATGCATGCAAAAACAGTCGGTTCTCAAGCGCCATCTACTATTTTCTTACGTGAAATGAAGTATAGTTGTAAATGATGGAACTAAATATTAAAATCGTTATAGCTTTGAAACTACGCATTTTCGAATATATGTTTATATGGACTTTTTTTACTGTTTTGAGATGTATTGGCCACCGTTAAATTTTTTACTTCTATTTTTAAGCATCTTTTATAATAAAAATTGTAACTATAAATCATAATTACTACCAGTTTGACACTTATTTTAAATAAGTATGAGAGTAACAAAACACAATTTTCACATGTCAACAACGTTACTAACGTGGTTACTAACTTGTTAAATTTTTCCAAGTTAGCTGTCAATTTTATATATAAAAAAGTAGAATGCGGTATTAATAAATGAAGTTTACAGGTGAGTAACAAATAATACTTATTTATGTATTAAGGGCATAATTAAAATATTGTAGCATGGCGGAGAGCTTTAATTTTCCCGTGTGCTATAATCGTGATTATGTCCGTTGTACATACAATTTTTTTTGATTCTCGAAATTGAAGGATTCAATAATTAATTAATTAATTTAATTCCCTTAAATTTTAATGAGTCCTTGACGTCATTTTAGATACGCCATCTAGCAGAATTTTTCTGAATCATTATATGGGTGCAGTGTTGCTAGATGCGAGATAATTACCGAAAAGGAGACATGTATTTTGTAAGCTGCTACCATACAAAAAAATTTGGCATCATAATCCATAATTACAACATAATTTTAGAATTCTTCGCATAATTATAACTACTATCACCATTAATTTTAGAAATAGATATTTTATTTTACAGGTATTCTTGATATTTTTGTTGCAGTTTTGCACCTACACTAACACTGCTGGTGCTTCTAAATTGTATGCACTGTGCAGATTCGCACAATAATGAGGGCTTATTCGTTTGAGCTTGACGTTATCACGACGTAATATTCAGTAATAAACAAATAACAAAGTACAATATACTGACCAAAGATAAGTGGAAAATAAGAACGAAACATAAACAAAAATATCACGATGAACGGAAACAAAAATTTAAATCGTGGTTGCAACCATTGAAAGGTACGAGTTAGTAAAATTATTTATTTATTATTTATTGCATGTCTTGCTTTTTTCAAAGCTAATATAACAGTGTTAAAAAACAGCAATAGTACAAACATAATAGAATGGAAAAACATTTAATGCAAAATCAGCTAAAAATTCCATCAATCATTGCTTTGTCTAAAGAAGAAAAGGAAAAATATGCTGTCAAACAAGCAGAAATAAAAAATTCCGGATTTTTTTGCCAAATACAATCTCCCCATGCGTTTGGCAAAACTCATGACACCATTTCTAAAAGATGCATTTCCGGATTCAAAAATCGCTCAAAAATTAACTTGGAAAGGCTACTATAAAAATGTCATTGGAAAAAAATCACAAGAAGAAATAACATTGTTTCAAAAATGCAAAAAATTAGTATCTTAATAGATGAATCTACGGACATAGGAACGATTAAAAATCTATGTCTGTGTAAGATTTTATAGTACACAAGAAACACAAATTATTTCACAATTTTGGGCACTTATCCCAGTATTTTCTGAATATACTGATGTGGATCGTGATACAACATTTATATGAAAAACTGGTCATTTGAAAAGTAGAACATTCCTCTTGCAAATATCACTGGTTTTGCAACTGATGGACGTAATACAATCAAGAGATTAAAAGACCAATGTCCAGGAATTATTGTAAAAAATGTAATTGTCACTTTCTTCATCTTTGAGCCATTGAAGCCTGTAAAATCCTACGTCGTCATTGTGAGGATTTGGTAAGGGAGGTATACAATTATATTGAAGTAAATTGTAAGCGAAAAGCCCAATTTGCACAATTCCGAGAATTCTGTCATACAAACCCACACAAGTTACTCAAGCCATCTCAAACAAAGTTAGATAACAAATGTAAATGTTACCTTAAACACAATCGTTTTTTTTTATATTTTCAGGTGGCTATCACTTGTAGACCTAGAACTGATGATATAAACAGACAAAAAATTCGCAGAAAAATGCATAAATATTTTTTGAAGGTAAAAATATATCTACGTCAAGGTTGTTTTCTAAAAACATTTGACGAAACAGATAATAATAATAATAAAAGTTGCTGCTCGGAAGAAACGTATTGATGGATTGCAAACTAGCGACATAAGAGGTTTAACATCGCCTTATAATAAATAGACTGACAACAAACTAAATGATGTCAGAAAACATATTTCATCAATTCCAAATAACAAAGCCACTATAGACGAAGAATAAATGAAAAAAGATATCTTCCTTCTCACCTTACATCGACTAAAATGTATTAAATATATAAGGAATCAACCATGAATCCACTGAGTTATTTATATTACAGCAAAATATTTTATAAAATATAATTATCTTTTAAAAAGCCAAAGGTAGATACAGGTCACAAATGTGACACATTTCAGATTTTAATTTCGTGTTCCGAAAATGAAGAAAATAGGCTAGAGTTATTAACAGACTCAGTAAGCATAACGATTCTGGGGATCTGTTTATTCCACGGTTTACACAACATTTTTATAATAAATACAAATAGATTATATCAAAGCAGGGGCTTGGCAGCTAATAGGATTTCGAATGATTTAAGTACTTTAGATTCTCTGTGGCTACTGAACGAAATAAAAGGATGGGTAAGGAAAATCAGTCTTACCAATTTCAAGTAATTTTTTTCATTGCCAACTGAATCAGTTATGTTTTATCTCCCTGTAATATACAATTTCCAGTAAAAGATAATACTGCTGGCAGTTTACGTCATTTTATGTGGAACGAAAGTCTGCTTAAAAGAGGTGCTAATGAGATAACATCGTGTATATTTAAACTTCTGTCAACACTAGTAAAACACAATGGTCGGTAGTATAAACGACCGACTAAAATATCCGACTATCTATTGATTAAGACTGGTTTCTTAATCAATTAATTAGGGGTTACTAACGTATCTACCGATTACCTAGTCAACGATATTTAGTAAAAGTTACAGCGGCAACAGTGTAATGCGCAGGTAAGGTAGAATCTGTTTTATCGACGTGATGTGTTGTGTGTGTATTCGCTGTTGGCTGTATTATCATTCATGTCATCTTTCGAGTTGGGCTAAATTATAAATTTAATTGTAGGTAATTACCATTTATTACTACAAAAAAGAGTTTTAGTGTAGTATATTACTGTTTGTACGTATTCACAGTCATATTAAAATGAGTATGAAGAAAGAAAAGCAATCCGATAACTGGCTTCCTGAAGAAGTGGAGTTATTAACTAAATGTGTAGATGAAATAAGGAAGATAATAGAAGAAAAAAGCGCCGAACCGGGGCCATTACGAAACAAAAAAGGCATGGCTAGAAATTTATAATATTTTTAAAGCCAATGGGTATGATCGGGAACCGGAGCGGATGAAGGGAAAATGGAGAAAATTGAAGAAACAAATCAAATAAAAAATAAGAGAATATTCGAGAGAAATCAGAAAAACAGCAGGAGGTAGAAAGCCAAAATCGCCATCACCTATAACTGTCCTAATTAAAGATATTTGTGCTGAGGACTTTATGACCGATTTTTCTATGTTCGATTCAGATGGACAAACAAATAAAATGGAAGGGGAAAAATAATATTATTTGGATGAATACACTGGGTGAGTATAATATATATTTTTTCTTATTCTAGGATTCACAACAAGGAACTTCACAAGACTAATGTAGTGTCAAATAAATTCTTATATACTAATTGATTTAAAATGCCTTAGTACGCATGCAGTCATGCGTTCTATATTAATCGTGTATCATTTTACCCACTTCTAGTACAAAAAATGGTCTTTCATATCTTTTTATGTAGAAATACATTATTATTTCATAAACTTTTAATTGATATCATTTGAAATTTTATTACATTTATTTAATAAAATTACACAAATAATATTGTATTTTATTAGAACCTTAAAAGAAATCCCATCCCATCCTGTACCTGATATAGTGGCCAATCCTCAACACGATGTTCCCAAGGATGTTCATATAACATAGAGACAAGTACAAAAAATAATTCTGAGTAGCGTGCTACCAAAAGTACCAGTGTTATACCAGCAAAAAAAAAAAAAAAAAAACTGTGCACTATGTCAATTTATGAAGAGGAACTATTAAAATTAACAGAAAATAAAATAAAAACTGAAGTAAAACATATGAAAGAAACTCATGAAGAAGAAACAAAAGAGCTGGAAATAGAAAGAAAAACTAAGGGAGTTAATTTAAATATAAACAGAATTAGAGAAAATGCTGAAAAAATTAAATTAGAAACAGCAATATTAGAAAAAGAGAAATTATAATTAGAATTAAAATTATTAAAAGAAAAACAAAAATGTATGTATATTTATTTAATCTTAATTTTAAATAGTTTGATAAATAAAATTTAACCAATTACTTATTATTTCGTAATATTAATTATTTAATAACAATAATTATATATTTCATGATTGGTTAAACTTTAAGTATAAATAGTGTTTAGATTACATTAGTTCCTTGAACATGAGGGTATCATATTTTTTTATATTGTTTGCAGAATTTTAAATCCAATTACAATACAATATATTTAAAGTCGATATTTAAACCTTCGAAATATGGATCTATTTTCAAGGGCTGAGAGTCTGGTCCCGAATCTGGGGAACCGGGTTCGATCTCGATCGACGCCAAATATTTCGAATTTTAAATGGCACAAAATTTACCCCTGTGGTGTACTCTCCACGCCAACAATGAGTTCCCGTGCTCGCACGGTACAAATATGTCATCATTATTACTGAAATCTGCGCACAAAGCAGATTAGCACACCCAGCAATGGGTAATATGCCGTGATGATATACTTCGAGGTAATTCTATAAAGAGCGACAAGTATTGGTCGTCGAGTCAGCCCCCCTTGGTGGAGCTGGCTTCCCCAGGTTTGGATCTTCAAGGGACAGCAGGCAAAGTGACCTGTTGAGAACGTCTCCACTAGTAGAGGCCCTTCGAAGACGGCTATCAGCTGTCGTGTTCCTGCTCCTCCAGCCGCTGTCTGATGACGACGCGGATTCCATCTGCGTAGCTGAGGAGCTCCATTCCAGTCACCTTCGTCGCTAGGACAATAAGGTACTAGAATTGGTTTCATGTAAATGCAATTGTTTGTATACCAGTCTCGCTCGTATCACTAGTTCTTTACCTCTCTGGTCCTTCGAGTAAATTTGTCAAATGTTGACGTTTGAAATCATAAATTCATATTCCACTGTCTAGTAATACTCCCCCTTAAATTTATACTGTCCATTTGAAGTTATTACTAAACAATTGCTCAAATTGTTCACTACTCATATTTTCTACTTTAAAGTGTAATAATTCATCACATTTCTTTTGCAAACGCCGATTTTCTAATTTTAGAGTTCTAACTGTTTGACGTAATGTATCCTTCCTTCGAGTGTGACTGCTCAATGATACCTCTGTTTGTGTATGCAAAGAACATGATACACTTGGAGATAATGTTGCACATGAGGTTGGAGTAACATTTTTATCTTTGGGAATAGAATGTGTTTTTAATGTTGTTAAAATAGCTGTAGAACATGATGGTTTTTCATACTCCTGATGGGATGATATACTACTTGATATACAAATGATATCGTTAACAAATTCAGGAACTTCTCTTATTGGTTTTTGTACAACCGGGGTATTGCCTAAATTATATGGTACAGGTGTAGCATGAGATTGAGGCCTATTCTTTAAATAATTTAAAAACATGGCATTTATAAAATGTAATCCGCATAATTTATATTTCGCATATAATTCTTCTGTTGACTTTTCTATTAAATCTATACGGCCACAAGCTTGCATCCACAACAAAGATCTAATATATATATATATATATATATATATATATATATATATATATATATATATATATATATATATATATATATTATATCAGGGGGAAGGGGTTATTCCCAACCACATCAAGTCTCAAACCAAACACACCACGGCGTACATACAGATCCAAAACGGAGCACTAGGGCAGAAGATCAACAATTTTAATATAAGCTGTCCTGAAGAAGGAATAAAGAAATTACGATAGCTTGACATGTAACTTAAAGAGTATCATTTAACTTCTTTCTCATCATCCTGACTGCCGTACCCGTAAAAACATTTTTCATCTACTTAACTGATCAGTCGTGATCACACCGTACCTCTATTTTATAGAAATGGGTTTTTTCAACGAAATTAAAGCAGCCTATGGTAACAACGCCATGTTGCTTTTAAAAAAATGGGTCAATACGAACAACAAACTAGCAGCCATTAAGAACCGACGAATCTTCGTACTAAATTGCCGCAAGGAAGAGGTTAATCCCAACCACATCACATCTCAAACCAAACACACCACGGCTAACATACAGATCCAAAACGGAGCACTAGGACAGAAGATCAACAATTTTAATATAAGCTGTCCTGAAGGAGGAATAAAGAAATTCCGAAAGCTTGGCATGTAACTTTAAAGAGTATCATTTAACTTCTTTCCCATCATCCTGACTGCCGTACCCGTATAAACATTTTTCATCTACTTAACTGATCAGTCGTGATCACACCGTACCTCTACTTTATAGAAATGGACTTTTTCAACGATATTAAAGCAGCCTATGGTAACAACGCCATGTTGCTCTTAAAAAAATGGGTCAATACGAACAACAAACTAGCAGCCATTAAGATCCCACGAATCTTCGTACTAAATTGCCGCAAAGAAGGGGTTATTCCCAACCACATCACGTCTCAAACCAAACACACCACGGCTAACATACAGATCCAAAACGGAGCACTAGGACAGAAGATCAACAATTTTAATATAAGCTGTCCTGAAGAAGGAATAAAGAAATTACGATAGCTTGACATGTAAATTTAAAGAGTATCATTTAACTTCTTTCTCATCATCCTGACTGCCGTACCCGTAAAAACATTTTTCATCTACTTAACTGATCAGTCGTGATCACACCGTACCTCTATTTTATAGAAATGGGTTTTTTCAACGAAATTAAAGCAGCCTATGGTAACAACGCCATGTTGCTCTTAAAAAAATGGGTCAATACGAACAACAAACTAGCAGCCATTAAGAACCGACGAATCTTCGTACTAAATTGCCGCAAGGAAGGGGTTATTCCCAACCACATCACGTCTCAAACCAAACACACCACGGCTAACATACAGATCCAAAACGGAGCACTAGGACAGAAGATCAACAATTTTAATATAAGCTGTCCTGAAGATGAAATAAAGAAATTTCGAAAGCTTGATATGTAACTTTAAAGAGTATCATTTACCTTCTTTCCCATCATCCTGACTGCCGTACCCGTAAAAACATTTTTCATCTACTTAACTGATCAGTCGTGATCACACCGTACCTCTACTTTATAGAAATGGGTTTCTTCAACGAAATTAAAGCAGCCTATGGTAACAACGCCATGTTGCTCTTAAAAAAATGGGTCAATACGAACAACAAACTAGCAGCCATTAAGAACCGACGAATCTTCGTACTAAATTGCCGCAAGGAAGGGGTTATTCCCAACCACATCACGTCTCAAACCAAACACACCACGGCTAACATACAGATCCAAAACGGAGCACTAGGACAGAAGATCAACAATTTTAATATATGCTGTCCTGAAGAAGGAATAAAGAAATTACGATAGCTTGACATGTAACTTTAAAGAGTATCATTTAACTTCTTTCTCATCATCCTGACTGCCGTACCCGTAAAAACATTTTTCATCTACTTAACTGATCAGTCGTGATCACACCGTACCTCTACTTTATTGAAATGGGTTTCTTCAACGAAATTAAAGCAGCCTATGGTAACAACGCCACGTTGCTCTTTAAAAAATGGGCCAATACGAACACCAAACTAGCAGCCATTAAGAACCGATGAATCTTCTTACTAAATTGCCGCAAGGAAGGGGTTATTCCCAACCACATCACGCCTCAAACCAAACACACCACGGCTAACATACAGATCCAAAACGGAGCACTAGGACAGAAGATCAACAATTTTAATATAAGCTGTTCAGAAGAAGAAATAAATAAATTCCGAAAGCTTGGCATGTAACTTTAAAGAGTATCATATAACTTCTTTCCCATCATCCTGACTGCCGTACCCGTAAAAACATTTCTCATCTACTTAACTGATCAGTCGTGATCACACCGTACCTCTACTTTATAGAAATGGGTTTCTTCAACGAAATTAAAGCAGCCTACGGTAACAACGCCATGTTGCTCTAAAAAAAATGGGTCAATACGAACAACAAACTAGCAACCATTAAGAACCGACGAATCTTCGTACTAAATTGCCGCAAGGAAGGGGTTATTCCCAACCACATCACGTCGCAAACCAAACACACCACGGCTAACATACAGATCCAAAACGGAGCACTAGGACAAAAGATCAACAATTTTAATATAAGCTGTCCTGAAGAAGGAATAAATTCCGAAAGCTTGACATGTAACTTTAAAGAGTATCATTTAACTTCTTTCCCATCATCCTGAATGCCGTACTCGTAAAAAACATTATATATATATATATATATATATATATATATATATATATATATATATATATATATATATATATACATATATATACAACTACTCATAGAACACGTAATTTTTTCACGTTTTGTATCCATATTTTAATAAATGAATGATGCGTGAAATTTAAAAACACCTTTTTGTTATAGTACAAGCAACCGTTCAAGAGTATTATATTGCCGCCTATGTCAAAGTCATTGACAACAATGCCATAGGCGGCGATATCAACAGGCAGAAACAGATGCATATTTCTTGAGTCTTATTTGATATACAAAATATACTGAAATGTAGGTAAATTGTTATACATTTAAATTATATGACCGGTCAATATATTTTATGTACAAATAAATAATTTTATTGAATATCTTAAATATGTGATAAAAGTTATACTCTACGCCCATGTTTCTAATTAAAGGGACGCCACGTTCTCGTTGCGCTGATTGTCGCATGCGCGCTGTGACGAAGAACCCTGAGTTTCGCTACTGTATAATACTTTTTATACTGTGATCATACCATATTCCATTCAAATTGAACAACGCGTTTCGTTATTGTAAATATTAAATTTTTTTAGAATGACTTTGAAGCAGAATACTGGCTAAAGGTGAACTTTCTGATATAGGTAAGTTTAGTTAAATCGACTTATTTTAGTCCCAGGAATCTGTGGTTAAGTCATGTCCCCCTATTTCCAAGACCCCCTGTGTATATGTAAGTGTGTGTGTTTCTGTGTTTCGGATACGGGACACCACGGTTATTTTGTTTATTATTGGAAATAGAAGAAAATCATTCAAATAGAAGTTATAGTAGAGGATGAGGGACATTCACTTACCGAAAAAAAAAAATTAACCAGTGGTTCTCAAAGTGATATTTTTTTTAAATGCGATAATAATATACATTTTTGATAGAGTATTTTTTCTGAATTAAACCATGTAAACATTTTATATCCTTACATAAACAGAAATATTGAGAAAAGAGCGAATGGATATTTAAATTAATTTTACATTTATATAATTTTTCAGTTGGCTATGTACGAAAAGTAAAACTGTTATGTTATTTTGAATTATTTAGTGCATAATTCCTATTCTTGCTATTTACAAAGTTATTACCAAATATTTATGTTTCGTTTTAATTTAATTTTTTTTTTCATGCACAGCCTACTGGAAAATAACTGTAAGCATAAAAAAATCCAGGCGTTAAAAATGATTGATATTGTTGTTTATTTAATATTTATTTTCGTCATATCTTTAATAGGGTTATTATTGATACGTCTAATATGTAGTGGTAGCTGGTTTGTAGTTAATAGCAGTTCTAGGGTGGGATCCAAAGACTTCGCTATGATAGCGTAGCGACAAATAACACTTGGTTTCCCTAACAACCGTGAAATTTAATAGGGAAAGGAAGGTGAAAAGTACTACCATAGCGTATTCTTAAAATCCTGCCACTGGATTGCCTTGAGTCTTAAGTTGTTAGCTATCATTTTTCGCCAGAGAACTTACAGTGACGGACATTCTCGCAAGTTGTTACTTAGTCATCATATCATCTGTCCTGTGTTTGTGAGCACAGTATTTGAGCCTGTTATAGTCTTTAATCCCGTACGTGCCCTTGTCCGATGTGAACAGAGAGATACAGTAGAATCTCACTAACGTGAACATGCGCTAATATGAACATCTTGTTAACGTGAACACTAAATATTTTCAATTGTAATCCAATAATGTGAAAAGCGCATAATTTGATAATAAGAACAATTCTTTCTAGCTAACTTCTCTTCAATTCTAAGGATTTCCTCGAATTTTATGGCTAACGTAGAATTCTTAGTAACAAAGCGTGCGAACATGTTCTCTTGTTTTGATTGAGATTTATGAGCGGTGGTGTGTGCTAGTAGTGAAAATGGCCAAAATTAAATCAAAGTGTTTACTATCCCTACATGAAAAAGCAAAATTGCTTGAAGATTATGAAAAAGGTTTGAGTGTTGCACCCTTATCAAGAAAAGACGGTATAGCAAAGTCGACAATGTGCTCTATTAAAAACAAAAAGAAAAATATCATTAATGCTGTGGCACATTCTTCAACTCGAAACCAAAAACGTACCTTAAGAAAAGCGTAATTTCCTCAAATGGAAAGAGCTCTATACCGATGGTTCCTTAAGCAACGCAAAAAAATGTGCCAGTAACTGCAGAAATTCTTAAACAAAAGGCATTATTCTTTCATGGAAAAATTTATCAAGGTGTGGGTAATTTGAATGCAAGTTACGGGTGGCTGCAACGTTTTAAAAACCGTTTTGATTTTTGATACATAAAAATAACCAGAGAAAAATTATCTTCTGCACCAGAATTAGTAGATCCTTTTAAAAAGTTATTGAAGCTAAAAATAGAAGAATTTAATTTAAATCAACATGAAATATATAATGCTGATGAAACCGGCCTATTTTGAAAACTCCTTCCCGAAAAAACAGAAAAACAAAGAATAACATTTCTTGGTTGTACAAACGCAACAAGTTCTCACAAATTGAAATTATTAATTATTGGGAAATCGAAACAGCCCAGATAGAATTTCAGCAACCCAGTAATCTTCAGGGGCAATAAAAGCGCGTGGATGACGCTAGACAAGTGGTTTTTTAAACATTTTGTTCCTAAGGTATGCAAGATAAATTTTAAAACGATTATTCTACAAACTTTAATTTTTATTTCACTTATTTGTAGGTTAGAGCATTTCTGAAAAATAGAAATCTTCCTCAGTATGTAATTTTGCTTCTAGACAAAGCGCCTTCTCACCCCTTGGCGGAAGTACTGAAAACACCTGATGGCAAAATTTTTGCAATGTTTATGCCTCCAAACGTCACGCAATTAATCCAACCCATGAATAAAAATGTGCTTAGGTTAACGAAACTTTATTACAGAAACAGCCTGTTGACATCTATTATTTTGAAAAAAGACAATATTGCGAAAGCTCTTAGGAGTTTCACCTTAAAAGATGCCATATTAACTGTCTCAGCTGCGTGGGATAAATTAGACCAATTATTAACAAATGCTGGATAAATATATTATCTAATAATACAGAATTTGACGGTAAAGATAATCTTCCTCTAAGCGTTTTAAAACGCCAGTGGAATGAAGAAGCTACCATAAGTGAAACAATTGCTTTGCTCAATTATTTACAAAATGAGTCTACTACCACCGTTGAGTTTTCAAAAATTGATGTTGAGGAATGGAAAATAGATACCCTAACCAAAGAAAACAAAACCGATGAAGATGAAGATGTCGACGATGATGAAGAACTACTTGATGATCAGACTCTTCAAGTGAATGAAACAGTGTCACATTCAGATGCTATCAAAGTACTATATTTGACTTTGCAATGGGCAGAAAATAACGGATTAAGTACGGAAGATATACTTACTTTAAAACGAGTCCAAGAAACAGCAATTTTATTAAACTTACGTATCAAAAAAACTCAAACTAAAATAACAAATTATGTTTCTAGTAACCCTTTGTGAAATTTTTGTTGAATAAATAACAATACATACGTATTTAATTTTTTTATTTATACGCTAACATGAACATAATCGATACTATGAAATCCCCGGTTTTTTTTTGTTCATAGTTTCGATTATACTGTATATCAATCCCTCCGAAGTTGTAAATGCGTTTGCATCATCCTTTCATGAACATTTTACTTTAAGCTCTCAGTACGACAACACTGAAAATTATTCGTACTACCCATGCTTCTCTCTGAATCGTGCCACAGAAGATGATGTTTCAAGTGTTACGTCTACATTAAAAACAAATCTACAGCAGGTGAGGATATAATACCGAGCTTCTTAATTTTCGACAGCAGATTTGTAGCTGCTGAACCCCTTTGTCGCATTATTAATCTTTCTATCTCATTGGGTGTTTTTTTCTGACAAATGGAAGAGAACAAGAATTACTCCTGTGTTCAAGAAAGGGGACAAACATCTTATTTCTAATTATCGGCCAATTTCTTTATTAAATAATTTTGCCAAGATATTTGACATAATACATAGATCTATCTATAAGTATACTTCGTCAATTATCTCCAGTGATCAACATGGCTTTGTGTCAGGGAGATCCACAACCACAAACTTAGCCTACTTGTCACAGTATACAGCTGAAATTCTTGATAAACGTGGACAAGTAAACGTTATATATATACAGATTTCTCCCGTGCGTTTGACTGCATTGACCATGGCATTCTGTTATCTAAAATAAATAACTATGGAGCCTCCCCGAACTTAATCAAATTGCTAAATTCATACTTAAGTAACAGAATTTGTTATGTTTATTACAATGGTTTTTCATCTTCTTCCTTCATAACCACTTCAGGCGTACCTCAAGGGTCCAACCTCGGTCCCTTGTTATTTATCCTATATATCAATGATCTCTTTCCTATGTTAACTATTCGTGCTCTAGCTTATGCTGATAATTTGAAATTATTCACTTCTATTACGTCAATTAGCGATGCCGAACTTTTACAAAAAATATCAACGTATTACACACATGGTGCAAAAATAATATTCTCACCCTGAATATCCAGAAATGCTGTGTTGTTTCCTACACTAAGAAAATAAATAGCATTACTTTCCCATACAATATACATGGTTCAGTTCTTGATAATATTAAATCATTTAAGGATTTGGGCGTAACATTTTCTTCAAACTTCAGCTTTTCGGAACACATCAGCATTGCTTCTAAAAAAGCTAATAAAATGCTCGGTTTTATTATTCGATCAACAAACATGTTTCACGATACTCATGCCATTAAGTCGCTGTACGTTGCTTACGTCATGAGTGAACTGGAATACGCTCACCTAATCTGGACCCCACTTTATGAATATCAACAACTAACACTTGATCGCGTTCATCGGAGGTTCTTAAAATTTCTCTCCTACAGGCTAGATAGGATTTATCCACCTAGAGGTACAGACCAGCAGTCCCTCCTTGAGCGCCACAGTATGACGTCCCTGACGTCTAGGAGAGAATTGAGCTGTGCCAGATTCCTCTGGCTCCTACTACGGGGCGAGAAGGATGTACCATACCTCCTCTCGTGTGTCCAGATCAACGTTCCACGTCAGGCCTCCAGGTTCTTCTTGACATTTTATCTTCCCCAATCCCATACGGATGTTCTACAAAGGGCTCCTATTGGCGACTAAAATTAACGTGAATCCCTCAAGCGGACGATATTTGCAACTACTGAAAATGGTATTCTGTTATTCAACTTTATAGTAAATATATATAGTGCATTGGATTCCTTGCGGGTTTCTTGTTTGTCTTTTTGTTTTAAAATACATATAAATTACTTTGCAATATGAGCAAAGAACGAAAAAATATTAACGTCAATTCCTGCGTTTATGGCTGTCATTCTCAGGGTACTAAGGAATTATCTGTCCCAAAAATTGGGAGAGGACGAGTGACATCCAAAATAAAAACTGGGAAACATGTAACGAATCATAACTGGATAACAAAAATGAAAAGTATTCTATTATTTCCTGACCGATTCATGAGTAAAATAATACACTTTTCACTTAATGTGTAGCATTCAATATATTTCTTACACTTGTAATTAAAACAATTTGAAAGATATTTGACATTAGTTCCATTTTAATTTCCTTAACTAAGTAAAGTAAATACATATTTATTTAACATCCATGAATAATATATGGTAATACTTTACTATCTTGTGCAAAATATTAAGACAGCTGTAATGTGTTTGCACTGGCCACTATGGCCAGCTATACAAGAGCATTTTGTAAATAATCAATTGTAAATTTAAAGTTCTTCTAATCTCATGAGGATGTGACGTTAGAGCACTTGGTTAAACACAGCCCATTAAAATAACAACCCACGATTCAACAATTCTACCCCTTCTATAAAACTTGGAGAAGAATTTGTTGCCTCCAAATAAGTAAACATTTCCTTAGAAATAAGTATAACTTGCTTCGAATGTCATTATAATTTAAGTACGTGCACAAAATTATTACTAACACTATTTATAAAAAGTTTAATGAATTTGTTAGTATACTTCAAAACGAATGTTGGTTATACAATGTTTCTGTATGCGATCTTATAGCACAACACCATTTTCAGAGCACGTGTATATTACAACACTAGCGCCGCCATCGGTAGTTTTAGTCGCCAATTACTGTCATGTGCCGATGTGCCAACCTGCATTATAATGACATATTTATATAATTCATCTTTATTTTAATTGGTAATTTTTTACGTATCTTTTTTATTGTTCTAGTATTTTGTCCTGTAACTGGTTTGTAAAACTGTTGGGCAATAAATTATTATTATTATTATTATTATTATTATTATTATTATTATTATTATTATTATTATTATTATTATTATTATTATTATTATTATTATTATTATTATTATTATTATTATTATTATTATTATTATTATTATTACTATTATTATTATTATTATTAATACGCACATTTTAGGTTAGGCAGCAATCGTTCGTTTCAACATGGCAAGAAGACACTCGTATGATAGGCTGGTTACAATCGGATAAATCCAATTCAAACAAAGTACACTGTTTAGCTTGTAAATCTGAATTAACAGCAAAATTATGAATATTGTTTAGTCATGCTATTAGCCACCAAATAAACGTCCGTATAATAAAACATAGTGGAAAAGTGGATCAGATGTTACAACAGCATTCAATTTATAGCGGCAATAAGCAATTAGTTGACGTAACTTTAGGACAAGTTTTAAATAATCATAATATTACTTTCAGTACAATTGATCATTTAGTAGAAACAAATAAAGTTAATTTTACCGACTCAAAAATTGCAAAGGATATTCATTTAAAGCGCACAAAGTGTTCAATGACTGTCAAAAATGTATTGGCTGTCCAAGTTCAAGAAAATATAAAAAAGAAGTAAACAATAATCATATTTCCACTTTTGAATGAAAGCAATGATGTTAATAATAAGAGACTGCTGTGCATTTTGGTAACATATGCCTATAATTCCAAGATAAAAACGTAGTTATTAGATTTACTTGACATACGGCAGTTGACGAAATCACATTCCCTGGCCTGCGGTGATAAAGTCCACCTGTTTTCCATGGTGAGAGAGCCACGTTTTGTAACAAACACGTGTAAGTTAAAACTATATATTCACAGTCTTCCCAGCGAATCCCATTCTCCGTAGTTGGTCCGAGGGCGTTTCAGTCAGGGCAGAGAACGTCATCCAACACTTTTTTGTTTTGCTAAGAAAGCGAGATGAAAATTATGTTTTTTTTGTCAAAGCACGCTTAGAAACGTTACCAGTGACAAGTGAAGATGTACAATCGCTGCCTGTCGATACACCCCTGAGATCCCGATTCCACAGACAGGATTTAAAAAAAAATCACTCGGGAAATCTATTTGACAGCTTCACCAACAACTGTCGGACTTCTTGCAATAGCTGCTTTGGCTAAACAAGAGGACTTCTTGCAATAGCTGCTTTGGCTAAATAAGAGGACTTCTTACAATAGCTGCTTTTGCTAAACAAGGAGACTTCTTGCAATAGCTGTGACGGCTGAACAAGAAGGCTAATCCGCCGACAGTGTCTGTAGGAATCCAGAAGCCAACGGCACGCGGCATCGCTAATCGCCTTGGCGAAACAGTCGCTGAATCCGAGTCAAGTGTAGTAAGATATACCACGTCCGATATAAAGTAAAATATACTAAGTCCGCGTACACAGTAAATAGTCCGGTTTGTAACTTAACTTCCCAGAGTTTAACTTCAATTGTTGTATAAAGTACAAAGTTCGATTTGCAACTTCGCTTCATGGAGTCTAACGTCATCTTTTGACACCAAGTACATAGTCTGATTACAACTCAACATAAAACCAGATAAAAACATCTAGCTTTTCAAGACAAACTTCTCTTAATTCATATATTGTACAGAGTGTGTAAATAAACGAATTGCTAAGGTGGAGCATTTTGTGATTGTGTACCCAACCCCGGATGTCGAAATCACTGGCACCGTAGGCGAGCTCCGCCGACGACTAGGAGCTCAGATAAAGACCACCAAACCAGGCCCAGCTCCAGGTCCAAACCCCGCTGCCGACAGGCCAAAAACCCTGGCCCCGGAGTATCGGCAACACATACGACGCCGCGATTTCTCCAATCTATGCGAGCTAGTCAAGGAGATTGAAGAGTATGAACGGTTGCTGCAGGAACTAAAGTCGAAGTCGGCAGCGACACGCCTCAACATTGTCTCCACCACGGCCGTGCCAAAAGAGAGCACCGCACCGCCCCGCCCCAAGGAGAATGCAACCGTACAGTGTTGGAGATTCGGCACACCTACCAACAGCCTCAAACAAAAACACAGCCTTACCCGTTGTGTAGCATGGGGCCGCTTACGAAAACATGCTATTTCTCGACGTCCATATTCATGGCCGGACTTTCCATGCGCTGATGCATACGGGAGCTTTGTGCTCCTACATCAATGCACAGAGAGCTCAGCTTCCCTTGGGCCCCGGTGCAACCATCACCCCATCCTCAGGCACAGCTCACCGACGGGACGACTGTACGGACGAACGATACCCCAAGAGTGGGATGTATCATTAATGGCATATGGAAGAGGCTCACATTACAATGCATGGCATAACTCACCAGCACTATCATATTCGGAATGGACACTTTCAAGATGCTTGATGCAACCATTAGGACGCGTCCACGTGGCATCACGCTGCAAACGGGCTCGGCAAGGGCAATGCAGGTAAGCACGGTTCAGCCTCAAACCTGAGAGGAACAGCTAGCATATTTCTTAGTCTTTGAACTCGCAGAGTTTGAGCAACTGCGAGGGGTAACGCCAAAATTAATCACCACATACGACCGAAGGACACCATGCCCGTTAAACAGCGGTATTTATTTCACAATCCTCGCATGCAGGAGGTAATTAACGAAGAAGTAGCCACGATGCTAGAGCAGCAAAATACTTATCAACGATCAACCTGAAGAACGAATACTGGCAGGTGGCCCTGACAGAAGCCAATAAATCCATGACCGCGTTCACGGTCTCTTCCAGTTCAAGGTGATACCCTTCGGCCTCTGCGCTGCCCCCACCACGTTTCAAGCTATCGCATATCTGGACGATATTGTAGTGGCCAGCGCTACTCCCGAAGACCATATTCGTCATCTGCACGAAGTCTTCCGCTTGAAGGATGCTAACCTACGTATCAACCCAGATAAATGCCAATTCGGCCTACGGTTAATTAAGTATCTGGGCCACGTAGTGACAGAAGCGGGCATCCAAACTGACTCCGACAAAATCAGGCTTTCATAAAGATGCAACTCCCCAGTAAGGTTCGCGAGCTCCGCCAACTCCTACGGACGGCCTCCTGGTACCGCCGCAGACATGCAGATGGGGGGTTAGAACAGACCGAAACCTACCAGCGGCCTCAAAAGGCACTTACTACCGACCAGCTTTTGCTTGCCCTGACTTCAGCCAACCGTTTATTTTGCAAACAGACGCCTCTGACGTAAAGATTGGAGCTGCCCTGGTACAAGGCAGCCGGAGGAACCCCGAGTCATTGCATACATCATTCGCACACTCCAAGCTCCCGAGAACTACACCGTGATGGAAAAAGAATGCCATATAGAAATTACGAGGCTACTTGGAGAGATACCATTTCACGGTGGTGACCGATGACCAAGACCTCAAGTACTTAGACTCTCTGAAGGAGCCTACAGGGCGGCTGGCCCGCTGGATTGTCAGCCTACAGGGAAGCCTGAACCACGTGGCCGACTTGCTCAGCAGGACGCCCTTGCCAGCCCTACAACCAGTAGCCACCACCGGCGGCACGTGGTACCAGAGGGTGTTCCAGGAAGTTACTACATGGTCACGGGACCGACCAGATTATCAATTTATGGCAGGAAAGCTTTACAGGCGATTCTGGGATCCGGCCGATTTATCTGATTCCGAGCCGCAACGGGAGTGAAAGCGATGTGTCCGAGAACCACGAACATGCGACCGCAGAGCATTTGGGAATAATTGATTGGATGATCCTGGTAGGATCGAAACGTCGAAGTAAATAATAAAAATTACATGACTGCATCCCAGAATTATTTTATTCCATAGCCAAAATTCTCAGTCGGCTAAGCTCTGCGTTATTACTGGCCTGGTATGTTCAGAGAGGCGGCAATCTACGTCCGACAATGCCTCAGCTATTAACAATTCAAGGCGAATCAGCGAGGCCCCAGTGGACCCATGGGCCAACCAAAAGTAGGCCAGCCCTTGGACATCGTAGCCGTAAACATCATGGGGCCGTTACTCCATCCAGCGAAGGGATGTCAGTACATTTTTGTCTTGCAGGACCACATGACCCGGTAGATTGAATGCTGTTTTCTCCGACGGGCCACCTCCACCGCCGTTGTCGCCCAAAAAGTCCTCATCTCGGACAATGGAACAGACTTTAATTAACGGCACCGTTTGAAGATTTCTGTGGGAAAACAACATCAAACAGCAGCTGCCACATCTCTACACACCACAAGCCAGCCTTGTCGAACGGTTTAACCGAGTTCTGAAACTAATGCTGGTACATTTCTGCCAAGATTTGCAACAGAATTATCATGCCCTACTAGCAGAGTTTACTGTAGCCATTAACAGCAGTCGCCATAACTCTACAGGATACTCAGTGGCTTACCTGAACTTTGGCAGAGAACTGAGCTTGCATACAGCCAGTGACAAGCTGGTCCAATCCTTCATATCAATAATCTATTACTATTATTTCATATTAGCGTCATAATTTAATTTATTTTCTCTGCTGTTAATGTTGGATTCAAGCTGAAAGCAACCATTCTCTCCAAACTTAACAATTCTTGAAACTGTCACAATACTTGGTGTATGCCATTCAAGAAATGATGCCCGAACAAGTCGGATACTTACTTTAAACCAGAATTAAATTCCACGTAATACTATTTAATAATTTACACTGTCTCTTCAACAGTATACAACATTGTATTTACAGGTAGCAACAATGTGACCCTAAATGTCAAATTTATTCCCCATATTTCATTTTAAAAAGAACGCTCTAATATATTGCTGTCAAATTCGTAACAATGGATATGAAAAATCCCATGTTTCACAGTATATGTATAAACAAATTTCTACCTGCATCTTTATAAACAATAATTTATTTTATTTTGGAATCATAATAGTTATTTATGTTACAAGTGTGTAAAGTAGTACTTTTTTGGTCGAGTGCGATGTTTGTGGCACGAGACAAAAAATACTATTTTACACACGTGTTGCATACATTTTTCCTACAACCGAAATGGTATTGATGTTTCTCATAATACTGAGTGTACAGGCATTCAGCAGCTTCAAATACTGTTAGTGCTCTTTCTCATAACACTGTACAAAATGTAACTTAAACACTTGGAAGAATCTCAGACAGACGATAATTAGTCTTTTATATAATGTACAAATTGTACATTTAATATTAAAAATTAGGTTAGGTTAGAATACATGTCAAAAAAATCTTAATGGTCTTATAAATTAGATTAGTACTAGTACTTAATCTGTTAAAAAAATATTAGATTTGTTTCATTTACAGGGTATATTCATATTTCTTAATAAATTTTATTACTTTCATTATTATTTACTAACAGGTAAATTAACCGAATTTTAATGTTACCTAGCAACGCTTATTTACTTTTCAAGCACTAGTGCGTGAAAAGTACTTTTCACGCACTAGTGCTTGAAAAGTGACACTTTACACACTGTAATGAGTGCGTCAAATGTACTTTTCACGCACGGTTGTAGGAAAACTTGTTTATCCACCCTCAAGAACGGGCGCAATTTAGCTTTTATCGCCCGAGAGCTTATAAAGTTGCCAAGAGCAACAGTTATTCAAACGTCGAAATCGTCGTTATTAGATAAATGTCAGAACATAAATTCGATAAATCACATTTTTTGAACGCTGCTCGTAAAACTATTCCGTATCCTTTCTCGTATACGTCCTTTCACTTCTGTGGAACCAACTTGCTCTTGAGAACGTCAAATTCATTCGATATTTCTTTTGAATAAGCGATATCTTCCATTTTCATTTGAAATTATATTAAAATGTTATAAACAAACATAATAGCTAGAAACCACAGCATACTTAAAAATCCCATCTCATGCAATAAATACGGGAGATCACCTTGTTTCACTAATTAAAAATGTTAGGAAAGATGCTGATTGCATTGCTAATATTTCGTGTAATAAAATTAAATGTACGTCAATTATTAAAAATGTCATTGGTCTTAACAACTTTGAAATTTTAAAAATATGATTGCAGTCGTATGATTTTTCGTTAATGGTGGATGAGTCCACTGACCATTCTTGTGTTAAAAGTTTAGCGTTAGTAGCACGCGTTAATTATCATTTCATTATTAGTGATGAATTTTTAGCTCTAATAATTGTAAAAAATACAACTGCTAATAATTTATATAATGCAATTTCAACATTCTTCACTGAGCAAGCAATAGCATATAAAGATAAATTAATAGGATTCGCTGCTGATGGAACGAATGCAATGATGGGCGGTAACCATTCCTTACAAGTTTTGCTTAAAAATGATATTCCTAATCTGTTTGTTATGAAATGTATTTTTCATTCTTTAGCATTATGTGCATCCTATGCTTGCCTTAAGTTATCGAACGATGGTGAGAAAATAGTAAGTGATATATACACATATATGCCATGTAGCTTTCTTTAAACGCCAAGCAGAATTTAAAGAATTCCAGACATTTACGGAAATTAAGCCACATAAAATGCTATAACCTTTCCAAACTAGATGGCTTTCAATGCTAGCTGCTGTCAAACGAGTGTTGGAACAGTATAATGCTTTAAATTGTAGTTTCAAAATCAAAGTTTCGAATACAATTTTGAATCAGCTTCAACAATATTAAATAGTTTAAATCCCATCAGTAAGGTATACTTGGAATTCTTCGAATATTTTTTACCCGCATTTAATGATTTAAACTTAAGAGTATCAATCTGAATCACCTAAAATACATTTACTATATAATAAAATGGCCACTGCATATAAAACTATATTAGATTGCTACATTAAACCTAATAACGTAAATCATACAGATATAAATAATATATAATATAGTAATTCCAGGAATTTTATGCCGTTAGAGGATATATACTGTGGCGTGAAAGATGTTTTATTTTTATCTAGATGTATCGGTAAATGATAAGAATTAATTTTAAAAATCTTGGTTGAATTTCTTTGTAGAAAGTTCTCATCAAATTTATAAGCGCTTTCTTCTCAATTCGAATAATATTCACAGATTTAAACTATTATCTTTTATTAATCCACACAAAACATTCGTAACATAAATACTATTGTACCGTACCTGCCGCAAATCATTTTCCACAATTCTATAGCGATATAAACAACTTAGATCGAGAAAGTCGTTTATTAAAAAAATCTGTAATTGAAGATAATGATCAAGACATTGTTAAATTTTGGAGAAACATATCACTCCAGAACTAACTTATTTTGTTTCAAAATTATTGACTCTCCCGCATAGTAGTGCATCTGTGGAACGAGTTTTTAGTACCATAAATATAAATAAAACTAAATCGAAAAATAGACTTGATACAACCACATTAAGTAGAATTTTACACAGCAAACGGCAAATTTCTTCTAATAATAAGAAGTTGTTTTGACTATGACATTAGTAATGACTTAATAAAAAACCATAATAGCACTATAATTAACTTTTTTATATACCAAATCGCATTCATTTGAGATATGTAATCATCTTGTTATTTTATTGAGTACTTCAATGAAATTCGAGTGTTGTAATAATTTCATTACCGCACTCTAAAATGAGTGCGATTGTACGATATTCGTGGGATATTTCACACTACGTGTGTTAATAATGTCCATATCCCATATTATTATTTTCTACTCCACCTAACCAATTCAGTAGATGGCGCACACATCAGCGCCAGTTTTAAATTTATGAAATTAAAAATGGCCGATATTGAAGTGCTGTCATCTGACATTTTATTAAACTATTAAAAAAGTATCATAATGTCTTTGAAAATTTTGTATATTATATTGAGTAGATATGAAAGTATTATCTATATGCTTTTCAAATCGGATAAAAATGATACTTGACATTGCACATAAAAATGATGCAAGATGTCAAATGTCAGGTATATTCAACGATCTCCCATATACTAATGCCAACATCTAAGCAGCAAGTAGGGGCGGAAATAATGTTTGCGCATGCGTAAGTTGGCGCGCAAAATGCTTTTAAATTTGTTTGAATTTCAAAACTATATATTTTTGTCTAAACGAATAATTAAATTGTTTTAATTATTATGATTAATAAAAAATATAATTTATTGACACATGTATATTATAAGGGTAATAAAAACAGTAAGGAAAATAAATGAATAAAACAATTACATGTACAATATTATTGATTTCTAAATAAAACTAATTTACACAGTTGCACACACAACAATTTTTTACCATTTTAAAACAAACGATGTAAAAACCACAAGACTCACGAGGTTAGTAAGAAAATCCAAACATGAAATAACTGCAGATCTTACACAAAATAGCGCCGACAGCTGTTACTTCCATTACCAACTCAAAGAAGAAAAATACTAGTTGGAATTATGTGCTAAGAAAAATTAATTCTTAACCGAATAAAAGTTGCAACATATTTTAATATATTTTTTTGGGTAATCCTGTCATTATTATTATTGTTAAATATCTAAAACTTTCATTAATATCTATTTTAAAAGTACATGTATTACTAACAATGTTGGTACTAATTTCAATCTTGCGCATGCGAAATGAATACTTCCGCCCCTACTTGCAAATATGTTGGCACAGCAAAATACTTGATGCGGTATCTATTAGTATATAAGAGATCGTTGGGTATATTGACATATTAGTTTTACAATAAATGTGTTTTTTACAAATGATATAATTTTTTTTCCTTATCGTATGTGTACTTTATTTCAAATTTCAATTCTGGTGATTTCTGGCAACTTTTTAATGCTATGTCTGGTGATTTAATATTTTTTGGCCTGGCAACACTGCTTGGAGAACAGATAACAATAAATATATGTCTGCTCGTCGCGAGTATAAAACCGATACAACCAAGATTCTTTCAAATCAACTAATGTTTTCAGATGATTTACAAAAGGTGAAATATAAAAATTTATCATTAAAATATGTCTATTATAATTTTTTCACTTATTTTGCAGGTGATAATGCTGTAACAATTTGATTGTTGTGCAAAATTTGGTTTCGTAACTGGCCGCGTTCAAATTATATATATATATATATATATATATATATATATATATATATATATATATATATATATATATATATATATATGTATATATATATATATATATATATATATATATATATATATATATATATATATATATATATATATATATTAATATCAGCTATTGCGTTATATTGCCGAGTATGCACTTAGTTCGTTTACCGAGGACAAAAGATGATCGTAGCGGCCAGGCGATTCATCCTCAGTCCAACCGTTTAGCATTTGAAATATTAATTCGATACCTATTTTTAACTTTGTAATTTCTTTCTATTTTTATTTGTCAATAGTAAACTTCATTGTTTTCTAAATTATTGTTCATAACGATTGTCCTACCTATACCCAGTGCAGAGATCAGCTTACCAGCCGACGCAGCGGACAACAGGTAAGTATAATTCCTTTCTTAAATTGAATAACATCGCTACTTCTGTTGCACCCCAGTCGCGATTGATACAATGCTTCCGCGCTGCGAAATGTTTAAAGAGATTATATTTACTCCTCGATTAATTTGTTCTAATGAAAGTTTGGTACCTAACCGTAAACAAACAAATTTAAATAAACCGATTGCTGTTATTTGGCATGAAGGTATTGTTGGCAGAACAAAAGAAGATATTCTTTCAACCTTTTACGCTTTTTTTGTGGGTAATCGAGATGCTAAGTCAATAACAATTTGGTTAGATAACTACAGTTCACAAAATAAAAATTGGAATTTCTGGATAACAATTTTTTCGAACCCGGTCACACATTTATGTCAGCTGCCTCTTTCCACCATTAGGTGGAAAAATCTCTGAAGCAAATAGGAAAAATTTTAGATTTTGATTATTTCAAAAATTGTGTAAAAACCTCCAATAATTCTCTTGTTGATGTTATTCATATGACAATAAAAACTTTTACAATTTTGCAAATTTTTGTTCTGAATTTAAACTTAACAAAATGACACCACGTCCATATCTTTCTGGGATGTTTCATGTTATGTTTGAAAGAGGTTCAAAATGTTTAAAGTACAAAAACAGTTTTGAAGAAGATCCATCAATTGAATTATTAATTAGTTAATTTTAATTGCGAAATATTGTAAAGGCCTGCCTATAAAAAAAAACGGATAATACTACGTGGAATTTCTAACGAGAGAAAATAGAGCCTAACTGGCTTTACTACCTTCCATTAAGCTTTCGAACTGCATGAAATTTTCAACTGAACTGCCTCTTACACTCAATTATAATATTGACTCCAACGATGCCGAGTAAACCTTTAATGTATCTACTTATGTCTAAAATGTTATATCTGCATAAGAATATTATAAATAAAATTTTGTTAATTAGAGTAAAAGTCGTACTGTATGATTTTTTGTTCGAAGTTATTGCATGTTTTTTACTAAACTCAAGAGTCGTAACTAACAAAATTCAAAATTATAAATTGAATACAAAATTCATAGGCGCCGACTTTGTGGGTGCTCAAAGGTTTGAGCCCCACAAGAACGGATTTGCATGGGGCGGAGCCCCACATGGAATTTATAATGGATTTATTTTTAAAAAAAAGTAGTTACAGACGATTGATGAATTTTAATTTTAAATAGTGGCGCGTTGTCTAAACTGAGTGAATCGACACAAGTCCCGACCTCTAGTGCAGTGAAATGTAACTACTATGTCGCGTCACCGTATGCGTCTGTCTGCGCACATGCAGTCATGTTTTATATTCCGACAAGTTTTGAATTGTAATCTGATTTCTGACTGATGGCATTTAGCAGTAATAAGAAAAATCTGCAATTACTGAACAACTTATAAGCGAATACTTTTTATTGTTTTGGCTGACAACTTATGAGGTATTTTATTTAGTTAGTCATGTCCAATCACTTGACCATACATTTAATTTTGATGAAGTAAAAATTATAGACACGGAATATAATCTACACAGAAGACTTACACTAGAAATGCTGCACATTAATAATGATCCCAATAACATTAATTTAAAAACAGACAGTGCTAATATTAGTAAAATTTATACAAACATATTAAAATTTATTAATAAAAATAAAAAGACTTAACAATAATAAAAATAGCACTACAAACCATTCTCACAAATTAGATATAATACAATCCTAACTAAAATTCGCGAGTTAATTGTTTTTACTTAAAATTAGTAACAAGAAGAAGAAATAAATGACTTAAGATTTGGCGGTTTATGTGTGACCTTCGCAACATAGGTACTTGTCACAACATTAGTTTTTTCGTAGGGTGTAGAAATAATAAAACACGTTATCCTTAAAATATTTTATATTTTCAATAATAATCTCACGACATATGATTCAAAATGAACATTATCATTCATTTTTATTAATTATGACAACCATTGTACACGTATTTCCATGTTATTTATATATATTTCAATGTTATCAGTATAAAACAAATTTTCACGTAAGTAATTTTTTTATAAAAAAAAACCTCATTGTCTTTACATATTTATATTATTTCTGTAATAATTTTGTAGCTCCTGATGAAGGCACATGTGTGCCGAAACTAGTAGAGGCCGAAAATAAATAATTTTTAACCATTGACTGAATTCCAGAAGTTTTACTTTACCCATCAAATTTCCAGTCAAGAAGATCTACGATCATTTTATTTAGTGTTTATACAATGAAATACTAAAAATAGTCAATTAAAACAAATTTTTATTCACACAGAAAACCGTATAATTCGCTATGGACATATTTGTCATTCAAATTTGTAAAAATTCAACTACAATTCCTTCTACTTCAATACCGACAACGTGTCGTCAACAACATTAGCTTTACCAAAAACTGCAACAAAAGCAACAGATTCAGCATCAACTAAATAGTCTAATTGGAATTTGAAATATCCATGGATATTATATAAAAATATTAAAATATTTTGCGATACTTGTTGTAAAGCAATTGAAGTAATAAAAACTCCATTTGTCTCACAATCATCGAATGATATAAATTCGATGAAAACTTTTATTAGACGCGGTTTTCAAAATTGGAAATATGCTATTCAAAGATGAAAAATGCATGAAAGTAGTTCACTGCACAGAAATTCGACAACAGTTTTAAATTCGGGTATTGAGAAAAGACATAATTTGTCTTAAGCTAAATTAAAAGAAATGAAGGATGTGAGGGATGCATTATTATGCATCATATCTTCCATCAAATACCTTGCTATGCAAAATTTGGCGTTTCGAGGGCACACAGACGAAACGTCAAATTTATTTCAATTACCGAAAGTACGTGCAGTAGATAATTCTTCTCTATCTTCATGGCTAAATAGGTCAGGCTACAAATGGTTATCACGAGAAGTTGTAAATGAAATTATAAATGTATTAGCAAAACATTAACAAAAGAATATATTAAAAGTGATCAAAACTTCAACTTATTATGCTATAATGATAGAACAAACAGCCGATATTTCGGTAAAAGAACAGGTTTTGATTTGTTTCCGTTCAGTGGATGATAATTATGATATACATAAATATTTCCTAGGATTTTATGAAACAGCAGAGACAAGTGCAAATGTATTATATAATTTAGTTAAAGATGTGCTAATAAGATTTTCACAAAATTTAAACAATTGTAGAGGTCAGTATTTTGACGGAGCTGCAAATGTTAGTGGCAATAAGACTGGTCTGCAAAAACGTTTTTTTTTTTTTAGAAAATCAGCCGAAAGCTCTTTTTGTCGTCAAAATTTAGTTATACAGGATGCATTTAGAAGTATTCCTTGCGTGAGAGATTTGTTAAATACAATGAAAGAACTTATAAATTTTGTAAGATCATCTCCAAAACGCCGTGCATGTTTTAATAAATTACAGATAAATGAAAATGATACGGATACTGTTAATATCAATGCAAGTAATTTGCGGCCATTCTGTCTCACTAGATGGTGCCTAAGAGCATCGTCACTTATAACAGTACAAAATAATTACAAAATATTAATAACATTTCTTAATGAAATTAATAAAAATGACAACGGAGCGAAAGCGAACGGATTTCTAAAAGTAGTAGAAGAATTCCAAATATTTTTTTTTTATAAAAAATGCTTATATTTATTTTTTTAAAAAATTCAATATTAAATAAAACTTTGCAACAGAAGTCTCTGCAATTTAATAATGTAATTAAATGAGTAGAAATTTTGCAGACTACTTTACAGTATGAACGAAATAATAGCTTTAATACAATATGGAACTCGTCTTTAGAAATGGGAAAAGATTTGAACGTAGAACCTACTCTTCCAAGAATAAAAAAAAATACTAGCCAAATTAGATGCAAGACAATCTACCGTGTCACATTCAAAATTTGCCCTTGACTCATTTTTGTATCTTTTGCGATCTAGAAACATTTCTTTATGTCTTCTTCGTACTTTCACATTCCTATTCTATCTCATTTTATATTTACTGTCTTCTGTAATATTCCATTGTCTCATTCCTATGTGTTCTAGCCTAAAATCATTGTAGTTTCATTAAAAGTTAGGTTCGATTCTTGTTATTGTTCAATGTAAGTTTTATTTTGTTTTTTTGCGTCGTTCTTTTAGCGCAACGCAGGGAGCATGCGCCGAGGCACGCTGAGTTACAGTTGCACGCGCGAATATTTTGAACGTTTGGAACCTGGAGAACCCCTTCAAGTCGCGCCACCCGCGACACTGCTAAGCTATGTTGGTATTTGGTGATTTTTTTATAATTGTTTAAAATTTTACATTTTTATATTAACCCCTACTTTTACGCTAGTTGAAGTCTCCGGACGGATACTGTTAAATCTGGCAAAGAGATGAGTTTTGCTTCTTCTTAGATTGGCAATCACGAGTGATAGTAGCACTTTTGAGATTCTGCTTAAGTTGTCGTAAAGTCAGTGAATTTTTGTGCGATTTTTAAGCACCCATTTTGGGGATACGATCTGAAAGTTACTTGGAAGAGAAATAGAATTCTCTCGGGATATCTCGGATTTCGGAACTCGAGCCATCTAAATGTAACCCAGCCGCATCACATCTAAGGTATTTTTATTTAAAAAAAAAGAAAACTTTGCCAATTTATTTAGTCATTTTATTAGTTACAATTCCTAAGTTTAAATTATAATATATTCAGTAATTATTTACCACACTTAACGCCTGTATCACCAACATGCTTACACCACATTTTCTCTTAGGCTGTTTGTTCGTCTCGGACGACTATTTATTTCCGATTACCGTTCATTTCGGATTACTTTTCGTGTTCGATTATTGTGTGATTGTGATCAGTATTGGATTCGGATCATTGTGGCTTGGGGAATCATTTGCTTGGAGCTACTGTTGGGCTACCGATTGTTGGACCGATCGTTGGGAACTACCAGCCCCACCATTGTTGTGCCGTACCGCCGCGGCGTATTTCTACTACGGGAATACGATCCTGCCGTCTCCACGCCGTGAAGGACCACGAGGCGACGCGGCGATTTTGTTCGACACCGCCCGGAGCAAACAGATAACCCCAGCCCTTTTTTATTCATATTATCACGTATTATTGTTATTGTTTACGTCATTGTTGAACTGCTCGATCGATTGTATTGTCTTATTACTGCGAATGTTTTACCTGGTAAAGAGTAGTGACACGCGAGAAAAATTTGGGTAACCATTTTATCTGCCATTGCGCTATTGGTAGAGACTACGTTGTGGGGAAAGGAACTAGGATTCGCCGTTTGTTTCACCATTATAATAGCACCACAGATTCGCGCTTGGTATAGCAACCGACGTCTCCTGTTAGGGTTTTGCGCTATTTGCTCAGAGTTTGCGCACGAGCGGTCCTCAGCCCTTCGACCGTACTACGTCTACCCTACAGGGAGCGGTTTAGAACGTGGCATTTCATTTTTGCTTGCCAAGTCTCACGCGAGGCATTGCCTCCAAATATTTATTTTTTGTACGATTATCAGCAATATAGTTCGCATTTTATGTTCACGTTTTGCGTTATTCTTGATTATTTCGATCGCGACAGCCCTATATACCTTCATTTAGGTTCTCCCGTTCCCAAGAGCCTATTACTCGGCGGTTTGGAGGCTAGCAGAGTAATTGGCGCCCGGATAATCCTTTTAGGCATAGCGAGAACCCCCTCGTCTCCACTGACACTAGCCGGCGCCCCAAACTACTCGGGAGTCTGGGATTCAACTTATCAATTGTGCCGTGATAACCGATCATATTTTTCAATCGACAGAAGAAAAATATAGTTATATTTGTAGAAATAAAGCCTGCTCCAGAGTTTACATCAAGTAACATAACATATCATAGCATAACATTACATAACATAACGTAACATAATGAATCAGTGAAGATTTCATAGTTCCAAGTATTATAAACATCTGCTAACTTCTTATTAATTAATATATTCAGTTTGACATTATTTGCTGGTCTAAAAATCAAGAATACTATTATGGATACGGACGATCTTGTTGCTATTAATAATTTAGTGTAATCCTACTGGACTGGTTCATAATTTCGAATATTGCAATCCATGTATTATTTTTTTCTTCTTAATATCCTTATCCTATATTAAAGTATTTCTCAACAAAAGGAATTAATAATGCTTCATCCATCTTGACAGCAACTTAAAAGTCACACACAAACTGGAATTTACAATTCAATTGACAGCTATTCTGTTGTTTTGAAATGTGGTACACGACAACTCATGTACGCGTTCGAACATAACCGATTAACTTAACGTATCCGTAAGGAAATAAAATTTGGCCATATTCTACGTTTTCTTAAGTTACGTTATGTTATGTTTCTTAAGAAAACTATGAAATACTATACCGGTTTACATACATTCATATTTTCTTTATGTTATGCTATGATATGTTATGTTACGTTATGTAAACTCTGAAGCAGGCTTAATAGATATAACTATGAGCAGTTTAAAAAGTAGGTTTGACGATAATAATTTTAAAATATTGTTTCAAATGGAAGCATTTGCTATTGGAAAGAAGAATGCTACTTAATCTAATGAATAACAAAAGATTTATTACACTGACTTTGATTCTAAACGTTTAAAATTACAGAGATAAATTCTTGGACATAACACAAAGAGAAAATATTTCTATTTTGAATTTTGAAAATGTTGTGCAATATTTAAAATTTTCGCCTGATAAAAGTGATATATTATCCGAATTTGTAAAATTTGTTCAATTATTATTAACGATTCCCACAAGTGCATGTACCGCAGAAAGATCATTTTCATGTTTGCGACGATTGAGAACCTACCTCCGATCAACAATCATGCACTTTTGCACGTTCATAAGAATGAAACAAAAAGACTAAACGTAGATAAAATTGCAAATGAATTTATAAATTAAAATAATCAAAGAAGAAGTACTTTTTATACTGTTGCAATTATTTATTTTTGTTAAGTAGCTATATATGTTTATACTACATGAAATATCTGGAATATTTTTGTTTTATTTTGATAATAAAATTGTTGTTTTGTTCACTAATATTTTTTTTACAAACACCCCCTCCCCTTCTTCGTACATTTTAACTTGAAGTTGAACCCCACAAAATTTTCAAAAGTAAGCGCCTATGCCTGTGACCCACTCAGAGCGTAAGCGTAAACATATTTTTTGCATTTCTGATATCTACATAAACTGTTTATCAGGTTCTGAAAGTGAGAATGATACACAACAAATGTGTAGTCGCGAGTAGACGTGCCTTGTTGTTTCTTCGTGGTAAAAAATTGTCAACTTTTTTTCTGAGTGAATAAATATTTATAAATCTTTATTTGTGCACCGAACATCTACAAGATGGCTCAAAAAACACGCCAGATTATTTCTATAGTGGAGGAGGTCCTCGGCAAACTACTTTTCAACGATCCTTTTATTACAAAAATCGTTGACAAAGTAGTGGAGGGATTAAATATAAAACTAAAAGAACAAAAAGAATATTATCAAGGGATAATAAGTGATATGACCAGCGACTACAAAGCACTTGAGGACAAATTGGATCAACTAGAGCAGTACAGCCGCCGCAATTGTATTTGATTCTTCGGAGTTCCAGAGGTGACGAAAACACCGAGGATGTTATGCGCAGTGTCACCGTACTGGCCCTAAAAAATCTGTGTCACCTTCGGCGAAACCTCGACCAATAATTGTTAAATTTGTGTTTTACAAAACTCGTGCGCAAATTATAAATAATCGCAAACATCCGAAGAGTACAAAATGTCAATAAAAGAGAACTTAACACGTAACGGACTTGAACTATTAACCCTCGCTTCAAAAAATTAGGGATTCAAGAATGTTTGGTCATATGATGGTGTCATTTATTACAAAGTTGATGAAGTTATAAAGAAAGTTGATGTACTCGATGCATAATTTTTCTTTATGTTTCACGGTATTATAATACGGAGCTATAAAAATATATATGATCTATATGGATTACTTGTACAACATTTATATTTTCTGTAAATATCTTTATATTCAATTCTTTATTCACTTGTAAACAGTAGCAGCTGTTTCTTGGTTTTTGTCGAATCATATTTTTTATCAAGGAAGTTTGTACTTACTCATTTACTTAAAATTAATCGTTTTTGGCTTAGACATGTCAAGGTTTCATATTTTAAAAACAATGAGTACGTCTATATTGGCACTTGCTTTTATTTTTTGTTAATACTGAGTACGTTAATATTGGCACTTTTGTTTTTTGTTTTTGTAAAATGAATATTTACTATCAAAATTCTAGAGGACTAAACACGAAATTAGAACAATTTTATAATAACTGCTGTTCAACGGACTATGATATAGTTGCACTCACTGAGACCTGGCTTCATGATTCAGTTAGTGATTATGAATTATTTATGAATTCATTTAATGTTTATAGGAAAGACCGAGGTACATCGGCTAGTGGTAAAGTATGTGGAGGTGGTGTTCAGTGTGCCATAAATAATAAATTTAAATCTTTCAAAGTATTTGTGTCACCTAGTAGATTTATATATGTTTGTTATATGCTGTCCTCTCCGTCTTCTTTAGATCCAGTGAATTATTTGTTTGACTTCTTTGAAACTTTCTTGCTTTTATTCGATAATAAACTTAATGAAACCCTCCCTGACAACTTTAGTAATAGTATCATCTTTAGATTTATGGATACATCGCAGTATAACACGGTTACTAATACCATTGGGCGTATGCTAGATGTTGTGATATTTAATAAGCCATGTACTGTTTCTCGTAACCTTGATCCTCTTTTTCATGAAGATAATCATCATCCTTCTCTTGTTCTATTTTGTCCCTTTACAATTTTTTCAAATGTTCCGAATTCTTCTATAAATAATGCTTCCTCTTACAATTTCAGTAGGGCTGACTTTGAACAACTCTATTATTTACTAGCTAACACAAAGTAGGAAAGTTTATTACAGTTCAATGATATTAATTCTGCTTTTCATGAATTCTATAACATACTTTACAGCGTCTTTGATAAATGTATTCCCAAAACTCAAACAAAATATAAGAAATCGTAACAATTTCCTCCATGGCTTACAAAAAATATCAATAACGTTAAACTGAAATCCACCTACCGTAAATTATTCTTAATTCATAGAACAGATTATTATAATTTGGAATTTAAACGCCTACGAACTCATATAATAAAAAAAGAAATTAAGGTCGAATACAAAAATATCTATTAGACATGGAGAATAATATATTTAGTGATCCTTCGAAAATTTGGAACTTCATTAATAATAAAAATAAAAAAAATCACGTATTGCAGGTACAATGTATTTACATGAGCAAGAACTAACAAATATCATCGTTCAAGGTTTTTCTAATTTTTTCTCTAGTGTCTACACACATGATGATAATGAATTTATTTTACCTGGAAAATATGTTAATGACAGTAGCCAAACATCAGTTTCAGATATATCCGAGAATGATATCATTAAAGCAATAAACACACTAAAACCTTCTCGCAATCCTTGTCCTGACCCCAGCTTATATTTTAAAAGTATGCAGTCATTTATTTCTTAGACCACTTCATATTTTTCCAATCTTTCTCCTTCTACAAACACTTTTCCGCTTTGCCTCAAAACTTTATATATTACTCATATTTTCAAATCTGAAAATCTATGAATCTATACTCTGTAGACATATTTACAATGCCACTAATAAATATACCAAGACTCGGTAACATAAATAAATAAATAAATAAAATAAATATATCATCACGGCATATTACCCAATGCTGGGTGTGCCAATCCGGTAACATGGCTTTATTAAAGGAAGATCAACATCATCGAACGTAATGAACTTTACTGAATATACTGTTAAAACACTCTACGATAATGTACAAATAGATGTAGCCTACGCTGGTTTTACCAAAGCCTTTGATACTATTGATCATGAAGTTCTCCTATACAAACTTGAGCACCATTTTCTTTTCTAGTGATCTTCAACCAATTTCATCTTATTTAAATGATCGTAAAATGTGTGTTCACTACAACTGATTTCTATCGAATCCCTACAATGCTAGTTCTGGTGTGCCTCAAGGTGCAAATTTAGGGCCTTTATTGTTTAATTTATTAATGACATTGTTAATTGTGTGAAGGATTCAGAAGTGTTGCTATATGCTGATGATATGAAAATATTTCAAATAGTTAACTCTACTGAAAATTGTATGAAGTTGAAAAATAATTTAAGCAATGTTTTAATTTGGTCTAAATCCCCTAGATTACATTTTAATCTTACAAAATGCAAAATTATGACTTACTATGTAAAAAGATCTATATTTAATTTCTTTTAATACATGGACATCCACACTTTGGACAGAGTACGCCAATGTAAAGATTTCGGTGTTTTATTTGATGAAAAGTTAACTTTCAATCCTCATGTAAATGAAATAGTAAATACGTCATATAAAAATCTTGGATTTATTGTACGCAACACTCAGTCATTTAAAACTATATCTTCGCTAAAACCTTTGTACTTTGCATTTGTGCGTACAATATTGGAATACGCTTTTCAAATATGGAATCCAATTTATAAAAAGTATTGTCTCACAATTGATACAATTCAGCGCAAATTTGTTAAGTACTGTAGTTTTAAGATATCTGAAATTTTTGTAGGACATTATTATTCTTATAACTTACTGTCAAATTTGTGCCTGAGATCCTTACATAATCGCATAAAGATTCAATCTTCTTAATATTTATATAAATTATTACATAATATTATTGATGACTGCAACACCCTATCATGTATACCAATTTTTGTACCAGGCACATCTTCACGTAATAAAGTAATATATAAGTGTACTCTTGCTCAAAGAAATTATGAGATGAAATCTCCATCTATCAACTATGTACTATTTTTAATTATGCAAGTTCTAAAATTGATATCCATATATACAGGCTGTTTTTCTAAATTTAAACGTTCGTTAGTTACTGGTAACTTTGTTTCTATACTGTAAATCAGCTACGTATGTTTTGTAAAGATTTTCATATTTTCATTGTTATAGTGTTAGTACATATGTATACATATATATATATATATATATATATATATATATATATATATATATATATATATATATATATATATATATATATATATATATATATTGTGACGTTTTGCAACGTCACTGGTTCGTTTTCATTACAAAAATTTTCTTGTTAAATAAATAAAAATCTTTGAGCCACATTTTTATTCAGATGGTAGACCTCTTAACAATGTTTGTTTTAACTCTGCTAGCTTCACGCGGCACTGTCAGTGAAACACTTTAAATATTTAATTTATTTTTTTTGTTCAAAAAGTTTGCCCCATTTGAATTCTAATTCAGTTCTTACTACTGCTTATTAGTCTTTGAAAATCGAATAGTGACTTATCACTGTTGCGCGAACTTACGCCAAAAGTTTGAAGAGTTATTTCCGCCGTATTTAGTTTTGGCATATTTGACAGTAGAGGCGCTGTAATTATTTGCATATAAGAGGAATGCACCGGCACTTCCCTCTCTTCTCTTCTCTTCGAGCTTGTAGTTTTCGACTTTTAGACCTTTATTTTGGCAGGAGTTAGACCTACAGTTTCAGTGCATCGTGGTGCGAGACGTGATTTCTCTTTTAGTTTTCCAAATTTCTCATGTTTCAAGTTTGGGTTGAAGACCTGCTACGGCTGCTAGTGGTGAGTTACTCGAACTTTATTAAATTTTTTGGTTATTTGGTTGATTTAGATCTGGTAAAGTTTCATTGTTTGTACCACCCACGTGTTGCCTTATGCAGCCGAGGGCAGTGCATTTGTATCGAGTAACTACCATTGACAGTTGGGTTTCTTTTACTCAAAGTATTGAACATTTTATTTTTATATTTATTACAATTATTAAAGTTTTGTAGTTGTGATTTAATCTGAGTTTACTAACTCGTATCTCTCACCACCATGCCACTGAATCTTCAAAATTCTTATAGATTTTTCTTTTGGATTTAGTGATTTTTTGGCAAATATTTTATGACTTTTGTGTACTTTATTATCTAGTATTTCTGCTTAACGTAGCCCGAGCTATCAACCTTATAGCTCCAGTTTTCCCCCGGGTCATCGAACCCCTTCATTTTGTTATTTTTTTTGTGTAGTAGTTCTGCTTAACTTTCCTTCCTTCACCATCCTACCCTTATCCTGCGTATGTGTGCGTGAGTGAGGTGGGTGTTGCGACCATTTTTTGTATAATCCTGCTGGATCACGGTTGGAACTTGTTTTCGATTAGGAAACCGGATTTTTTTCGCGCCATTTTTTTGTAGTTTGCAAATCCAAATTTTGGGTGTTACTTATATTGTTGATGTGCTACCCGCCGCGTGGGAGATTAGTCTTTCAGGATTTAAAATTTAGTTTAGCGCCGGGTTCTTAAAATTTTTGGTATTCCCAATTTAAATTTTTTGGGTTCATTTTTTTTTGTAGTTGCGGTATTATTAAAATTTTTTTTGGACTGCAGTCACCCTGAGCCCTTTTCCTAGCATCGTGACGTTTTGTCCTTGTGCTGTACTTTCATTCATTCACCTAACTTTCTTTCAGCAACTTAAAAGATTTTTGTTGTTAAATTCAAGGTCATATTTAATTTTTTTGTAAAATTCTCTCTTTGTAATTTCCGGACGGGTGCAGGAGTCGGATTTATTTTGTATGATCTTTTGTAGAGTATCCAAACCCTTCTGGTTTCTGGTGTTACTCCCTAAGTACGTAGTACTGCGGAGATTATTTTTTGTAGGGAAAGTAGCGGCTGTGTTGGTTGTGACTGTCCCTTGGCCTAGACCTGCCACCCTGAGGGAGGCGGTTCAAGGAGTCGGACACCAGCTCCGCCAGCGATCCACCAGGGCCTGCTACTGTACCTCGCAGTACTTACCTATACCGGTAGAGCAGACGAACACCACTGCAGGGTGTAACAACATTTCACCGAACCAGCGCTCGAGGTCTACCACCAGTCCGCTGCTGCTCGTACCCGGAGTTTTTTTCTTCGTGGTCCAGTCACCCAGAACAGGGGCTCGCCCAGATAGTCGTTCAGGTTGGGTCAAGGGATCAGTCCTCCAACATAGTGTTCCCCCAGCAGTAGCTAGAGACGTCCTGTACCGCCGACGGAGTTTGCTAGTATTTCTTTTATATCTCGGTAAACTTTGAAATTATACTTTTCATGTTAATAACAAATTTTTGGTTGTGTAACTTATCAAAATTAAACATTTCATTTTATTTGTTTTGTGTTCCTTTCTCGAGTACACCTCTCGAGGCTAACCTTTTTCAAGGTGTTGGCGCCCGAAAAATAACTTTGTGGTATTTCAAAATTTTGCACAGGCATTGGCCTGAGTCACTTTTTGTAAGTTGGGCTACTATCAACCACAAACTTATTAATCGAACCCCGACCTTTGCCACCGCTACAACCCGTGAGCTCCGACGCATTAACTTTTGTGTGATACGGTAAGTAGCCGTTGTTCTACTGTGTCTATATATATATATATATATATATATATATATATATATATATATATATATATATATATATATATATATATATATATATATATATTCTCTCTTATATTCTATATGCATTTTCCCCGTTAACCGTACACGGACACTAGCTTGCTCGGTTTAACGTCACGTGATCTGTTAAGAGGACAGTTTGTGTCGCAAATTCAGAAATGTCGGGACTTCCCCTGCGAGCAGCGGCGGTGATCGACGGACGAAGTCGGTCGGGGAGATACAGAACGCAGCAAGACCGCATCTAGTAGTGTTTCTCAACATCGTGCTCGTAACAGTCGTAAATAAGCGAATATAAATATGTCATAGCTTAAGAAAAAACGCCTGCTTACTCTAAAAGAGAAACTAGACGTGATTGAAGCTTACTCTAAGGAAAACCTCAGTGTGCGTCTTCTAGCCAATAAATTTCAAATTGGCAAAACACAGGCTGCGGACATTATAAAGAAAAAAGATGAACCTTTACAAAAATGGAATAAAAACGTATATGTAAATTAGAAACGGAGTTTTTCTAAAACCGAAGGGTTTAACATCGACAAACTCATTTACGAATGATATATTAAAGCACGAAGCAAAAATATTCCGCTCTCAGGGCCTATAATAAAATCGAAGGCGAAAGAAGTTGCCGAACAATTAAATTACCAAAATTTTAATGCGTCATCTAGATGGTTGGAGCGGTTTAAAACAAGACACAACATCAGTTTCAAGACAGTTTCAGGTCAAAGTGGTAGTGTTAACCCCGAAGATGTAGAACATTTTAACTCAAAACTTCCATCATTATTGAGTGATAATAATCCCAGACATTTTTAATGCAGATGAAACGGGACTGTTTTTTCGGGTTTTATCCAATAAAACGTACGCATTTACAAGTGAGTAGTGCGCGACTATACAAATGGCTAAAGAAAGACTGACAATTTTACTTTGTGTTAATATGGCAGGAAAATGAGAAAAATTATTTGTCATTGCTAAGGCAGCCAGACCTCGTGCTTTTCGTAAACTTATTTTAAACAGTTTACCGGCAACGCGGCGTTCGAATAAAAAAGCATGGATGACTGCAGACTTAATGATAGAGTTTTTAGAAATGTTCGATAAAAGAATGGGACTTCAAAATAAAAGTGCTCTTGTTCCACGATAGTGCTACATCCCATCCAACTGATCTAAAATTAAAAAAAACGGCGACACATCTTCTTCCGCCCAAAACAACTGCTTTTTGTCAACCACTGGATTAAAGAGTAATCAAAACTTTCAAAACCTTTTATCGATCTGCAATTTTTAAAAATATTTTGTCAAGAATCGACTCCATTGATTCTTGAAGATCTAATAAAATCCATCAGTGTCCTAGACGTCGTTTACTTCATCGACAAGGCGTGGCAAAAAGTGACTCCGACAACCATTCAAAATTGCTTCAGAAAGGCCGGATTTACAAGCACTATCATCCTCGACCCTGACACAAATTTTGATCCTGAAGATTAGTTACCACGAACAATTTATATCAATTCAGAAACAATTGGAAATAAAAACAAAATCTATCGATTCATTAAGCACAACACGAGTATAGCAGCATTAATGTTGTCCGTGCTATTAAACAATCATACCCAGCAAATTTAAAAATTTTATTAGAGTCAACTACAGGTGATATAGTAAAAGCCGAAAGTTTATTCAAAATTTTAACGAAGTTTTCAACAATATTGCTTTTATTTATTTTCGAACTAATTTTGGGTATTTCCTCAGAATTCATGAATTTCTACAAGGAACAGAGATAAATATACTAGACGCAATTAACGGTATAAAATCATTAATTGCAAGTTTTAAAGAAATGCGAAACGATAAATGTTTTGATGAACTGTATGAAAAAGCTATGAACTTTTATAAGGCCTTAAACATAGAACAAGAACCTAAATTATCAAGAAAAAGACAAAAACCTTCTCATTTCAAGGAATTTCTACAATATGATGATAATGTATGTAACCAGAATGAAATTTATTCTGATAAAGAAAATTTTAAATTACACACCTTTTATCCTATTCTAGATACAATGATAAATGAACTAGAAAATCGATTTTCGAAAGAAAATTGTCAAATTTATTAAGCAATTGATTTTTTAAATCCTAACTCGGATTCATTCCCAAATTATGATTCTTTAGTTTCTTTAATTCAACATTATAATTTACCGGATAATATTCAATACGAAGGCATTATAGCAAAAAATTATATATCGAATTTATCTACTATACCTTCAAACATGCAAACTTTTATCAAGGTATTGGACAAAATAATATTTCCACATTTATATATTTTAGTAAAATTGCTATTATTATACCAATAACTTCATGCTCTTATGAACGTTCCTTTAGCGTTTTAAAAAGATTAAAAAATTATAATAGAGCCAAAATTTCGCAACAAGGACTAAGCTCAATGGCACTTATATCCATTGAAAGTAATGAAGCAAATCTGCTGAATGTAGATGATATTAAAGACGAATATGCTAAGATAATAAAAAGAAGAAATGAGTTAATACGAGTATTACCTAGTAAAACATAAAATTGTTATTATTATCTACCTTTGTAAGTTCTTTTTTATGTTTGTTATTAATATATTATTATAATTAATAAACTTCTACATGTATTTAATAATGATTTTATCTGAAATGTGCCCATTTGCGCCCCCCCCCCCCTGTTATAAAATCCTAACGACGTCCCCTGGAACCTCTTCTGGTGATCTTCGAGGAAGTGCAAGTCGATCTTCTTTTGGAGGAAGTAAACGTCCAAAAACTGTTCAAACAGATATTGACACATTTTTGGAAGATAATTCTCTTACTTAAAATGAGATATTACTTGGCGAACAGGTATGACTTAATTTCACCTCGACCATACATTATATGGTCTCAGAAACAAATAGAATGTGACAAACTGACACCCAACTCTCCGATTATTCTTTTTATGAATTACTTTACAGAAGAGCTTTTCACTTTGATGGCGGAGTGTAGCAATTTGTACCATATCCAGACAAACACTAGGTTTCAACCTACAAATACACAAGAATTGAAAACTTTTGTGGGTATTCATACTGTGATGGGTAATCTGCATTACCCTAGGGTTCGTTTATATTGCAAATCACAATTTTGTTCCAATTATTTGTAAAAACATGACATACCCGTGTATCCAAGCTGAGAAGTCACGTTCAATTTGTTGATATTGCTGCCAATAAAGATCCCAATGATAGGTTCTGGAAGGTTAGACGTCTTTGTGATCTAATCAGAAGAGGATGCCAGTAACTTTCTTTGGAAAGTGAAAATTATACCTTTCAAAGGTTATCTTAACGTCAAACAGTATACAAAGAACAAGCCTTGACCGTGGGGTACAAAGATTTTTGTTCTTTGTGCAAGTGGCACTCTATATGACTTTTTGTTGTATCAAGGGTCAACAAACAACATAAGTAGACGTCTTGCATACAGACGCTCTAGGACAAAGTGCAGCTGTAGTGCTAAAATTGTGTGAAAGAATTACACAACCAAACCATGAATTATTCTTCGATAATTACTTCTCCAGTTATCAACTATTACAAATGTTCCTCATAAGAAATATCTACGCCTCTTACACTGCTAGAGCAGACAGATTTGGCAAACCCCCTTTGTCTCCTGAAAAAATTATGAAAGGGAAAGGAAGAGGCACTTCGGAGGAGGTAATAAGTGAAGATGGAGAAGTGCTAATGACGAGATGGTGCGATCACAAGTGTGTAACAATGGCCTCAAATTATGAAACCATTGTTGATGGCGATACCTGTGAAAGGTGGGATAAGAAACACCAAACTTATGTTACTATCTCAAGACCTGATTTAACAAAAAATTACAACTCCAACATGGGAGGTGTAGACAAATTTTGTAATAACTTTGTACTGAACATTCATTCTCTCAAGGAAGTGGACATTGTGAATGTTTACTCATGCAATAGATTTAGCCTGTACAAACGCCTGGTTGGAGTACCGATTTATTCGAATTTAGACATTATTACAAAAATGCATCACTTACAAATGCATTATTTACAAATGAGCAGTTCTACATTGAACAGAAAACTTTAAAATCATTTAAACATGCAGTATATACAACAAACCAAAGTAAACTATGTTTATCCTCAAGTGATGACAAAAGATTTATAATGAAAAATGGTATTGATACTTTAGCCTGGAGTCATTGTAAGATAATTAATAATTAATATTCTTATATGTAATGTGTACGTAACAATATGTATATTTGTACTCTACACAGTAAAAAAAATATATTTGATTGTGTTAAATTTTTATGTTAATCAAAATTTGTTAAAATAACTAATAATTTTTAATAAATATAACACATATTGAAATTGTTAATTGATAATTACTTTCTATTTTGTTATTATTCTATCGTGTTAGTGTTAATTTAACATATTTATCAGTTACTCTAGACAGTAACAAAATTTTTGTTAAAATAACAAAATTATAAGTGAATTTAACGTCGTTTTGTGTTAAAAAAAAAACAAGCTAGTTGCTGATTACTGGGATCACACTTTTACCTGTTCTGCCTTGTTTATGCGTATACTCGTAGTGCTCGTATGCATTATACATCGCATTTTAGTGGTGTATAGTAATATGGTGTTGGTTGATCTTCGTATTTAGGTACGTCTTTCTTACGTGTCGTGCAAAGATCAGTTTTTGCATTATATTAGAACTTATCGAATATGGATGATTTGCGACATGATTTATATAACATTGTTGTACAAAAAATATACACTCACAATAATATTTAGACAATAAAATAATATTACGTCACTCTAAAATTCAATGGCAAATCAAAATGGGCCAAAATAACATCATCTTTAACGGATGTAATAAATGTTTGTAAGTAAATGTTACATATTTTACAATAATTGTTTACTAAATTGGCATTAATAAGTACAATAACAATATGTAGAATCTGTAGGTATATGAAAATATGAATATCTACTTTTATGCTTATATTTCATATAAATAATAATATAAAAACGAAAATTAAATATAAATCCTATTAAAATTAACTTTGTTGTTTTATACGCAGAATTTTTATAGTTGCTTAAATATATTTGTTAGTGACAAATTAGTTGTGAAATATATTCTTTTCCACATACACATATTTTTGTTAATACTATTTGTAGGTCAAAGTAAATTTTCTGAATTAAGTGATGAAGAGTTTATTACATTATCCGACTCTTCAGAAACTGTTATAGAAGCAGACTTTCTACAAGATTTCCTAGACATAAGTGAAAAGGGTGTTTTAATTCAAATTAATGCTGAAAATTCACTCTGTCTTTAAATAGCAATATTTCGCCTTCGTTTTTATCACCAGCGCCCTCCTCTACTCCATTTGAGTAGGATAACATCATTACTCCAGAGGTAAATTATCAAATGCGTTGTAAATTAATTATTTTATTTTAAATACCTTATTTTAGATTTTACGAGAAATTTCAAACGAGAATTCTGGAGGACGAGAAATATTATCTGAATACGAGACAACACAAACAATTTCAGGCACAAACAGAAAAGAATTAATGAATATTGTCGTAGCTCATATCCTACAAAACTTTTAAAAAAATCTGGTGTGGCCAACATAATACATTCTGCAATTAAATTTTTATGAATTCAAATATACATATATTTACTTATGCTGAAAACTGTATTAAGTTCCAATCCAAATATCTATGGTTCTATTTACTATTTTGTTTTTAAAACGTTACTATTATTAATTTTCAATGATTAATTCTTTGACAGTGACATTTATCTGTCCGTTACATGCATTTGAGATATGAACTACGTAACCAAGGAGTTGTGTTTTCTGTTAGTTTAAAGCGTAGGCTCCGGGATTTAAATTATAGGTAATTTTATAAATTTATCCATAAAATATATAGAAAAACGAATATCCCCTCCCAACACTACAGCGCGTCACGTGACAGTGAGTGAGGGACGCTACGCTGCAGATGTCAGTGTTGCCAACTTAGGGGTTTTCCCCCCAGATTTAGGGGATAAAAAAGTAAGATGGGATTTTTTAGGGGTGACTTATTGTTAGGGGTATTTTTAGGGATTTTTTAACTACTAATATTTATTTATTTTATTGAAAATTTAGGTTCTAGTATTACTCAATCTTATTTATTTTTGAATCATATTTATTTTTGAAATAGCGGCTTAGCGACATCTAGTACTGTTACTTGTTACTAAGAACTAAGAAAGAATGCAATGTTAATGTTTAGTTGAAATCAAATGTCACTGTCACTATTGGCAACGAAAATGACCGATAGAGGCATCACCGATTTTACAAAATGGCCGGCGAGAAGAGTAATTGTCAAAACTTGTACAGTGTTTGACATAGAAATAAGTAAATGAAATTCATATATTTTTAAATGTAAACTGATTTGAAGTGCAGTATTGTTTGAAGGGAAGTATGACAAGCACAAACACAACAGTTTGATTACTTCTTTGGCAAGTTCATAATATTGCCACCAGACGGCTACGAGTTCATTTTCTTCGCCAATAGTGATAGTGTGTACCATAAATATAAACATACATTGAGATGATTGGTGGTTATAATTTGTAATGTGCCTATGCTTACTGGAAATACGTTAATTGTTTTTTTCCTGTTTAATTTAAAATTACTATCATACGCATGTCGACAAGAAATTTAATAACAATGCCTAAAGAGAAAAAAAAGTACAGTCAAAAGTACACAAAGGTTTGGGAAACAGATCCAGATTTAAAAGGTAAAATAATTTAATTGTATTTTTGTAATTTATAAATAGGGCCAGGAGGTTTTGCAATTTAAATATGTGTTTATATGTTTAACCTCAAATTTGAATAAATAAAAAACGCAAACCTCCTGGCCCTGTTTATAACCAATTAAATAAATAATATTAAATTCGAAATTTATGATCTTTTATCGTAGAATCACCGGTGTCGCCGAATCGCAGCAGTATCAGTTCTTCAATAAAATTGAAAAGAGTTATTTTGATTTTATTTAGGTATTTAGGTACATAACCTACTACCATTGTTATGAGTTATGACTACATGCACGCTTGTTGGGATGAAGATGAATTGATTAGGTGGTACAAAATATTGGCGATCTTTTATTTTTTCAGGTTTTTTAAAAATTATTCGGTATTTGGTGTGGACATATATATGCATGTACTATGAAAAATTGTGTAGTGTTGGTTTCGTCATAATTAAGACACATTTTTACAGGATTTTATAAAATTATTTGGTCTCTGGTGTGGTCATGTACTTACATATACTATAAAATATTTATTGAAAATTGTGTAGTGTTGGTTTCATCGTAAAGACTTTTCCTATTCGTTTTCTTACTTACTATACTAATATCTGTACAAGTACTGAAATCACGTGTCGTTATTTATAGTTTATGTTTTTATTGCAGGTTGGCTTGCTGCTGATAGTACGAGTGATACATTGGCCAATTGCCGATATTGCCATGTGGTTTTGAAAGCTCACAAAAAGGATTTAGTTAATCACGCTAAAACTGAAAAGCATAAAAAAGCCACAGCATGGGAAAAGTCAGCAAAAGCAATTCAACCGATAACTCAATTTTATAAACCAGTGTTGTCAGAAAGTACAAAAATCGCTGAGTTGAAAATAGCTGCCTTTATCGCCGAGCACTGTCCTTTATTAACCGTTGATCACCTAATCAATGTGCTTCCTCAGTTGGATCCATCGTCAAACGCTTTGAAGAACCTTAAAATTCATCGAACTAAATGTTCGATGCTGATTAAAAATGTGCTTGGCCCTTCAATGCTTGAAGATTTGATTGAAGAAATAGGAGATTCTCCGTATTCTATCATCATCGATGAAAGTACTGATCTTTCAAAAAAAAAAATTGTTATGCATTATGGTTCGCTTTTTTTCATACAAGACAGGACAAGTTGTGACGACATTTTATAGAATAATAAAAATAATTGAATGTGACGCAATAAGTGTACATAAAGCAATTATAAATCAATTTAAACAGGATGGTTCAAAGATTGAAAATATGGTCGGTATTGGTGTTGACGGAGCAAATGTAATGGTTGGTAAGCACAACTCTGTAACTGCTATATTAAAAAGAGAACTCCCTGATTTGATTGTCGTCAAATGTGTTAGTCATTCCTTACATTTATGTGCGGAAAAAGCGGCTGAACTATTACCGCGGCAGCTAGAATTCCTCGTCAGAGAAACACATAATTGGTTTTCATACAGCCCGAAACGGTTAGATTATTATAAAACTTTATACGAAACCATGAATGATAACAAGGATCCAAAAAAAATCCAAGGACTCAGTGGAACCCGCTGGCTCGCTCGTTATCAAGCTATTAGTACAACATTGGAACAATGGGATGAATTGAAGTTACTTTTTTCAATCGCTAAGTCTGATGATAAATGTTACACGGCAGAACAGCTTTATGATATCATGAAACGATTACCTTTTAAAGCTCTTCTTATTTTTCTTAAAAATGAGTTGAAAAATGTGACACAATTAAATTTATTATTTCAAAGTAATGATGTTGAATCTACTAAATTATTTGAAGATTTATTCCTTTTATATAAGAACTTGCTGAAACGACTAGTTGTACCTTCCCAATTGGAAAAATTGGTGGATTCTGAACTGGTGGAATTTAATTTCAAAGAGCATCTGATGCATACAGCGTCAATGTATTTTGGTTTTGATTTTCAAAATATATCACAAGAACTTGTAGCCGCAGACTTGTTGGATGTAAGAGAAAGATGTAAGAACTTTTTATGCTGTTTGGCAGAGCAGATTCAAAAAAGGCTTCCAGACAATTTATATTAAAAATAGTTGCTGATTTACACCCGAAGTTTGCTACATCGCAAGTAAAGCCTGATATCAAACCAATATTGAATCTCATTCAGCGAACTCATATCTATGGCAACAAAAATGACGTCGAGTCTGAATGGCACCAATTGAGTAACAAAAGATGGTCACATACTTCAAATTCAGCTGATTTTTATTTTGAAGTTCATAACGATTGTGATGCAGCTGGCTGTAAGCGTTTCGAAAATATCTCCAAATTTGGGCTGGCATTTATTACAGTTCCCATTTCAAATGCAAGTGTTGAACGCGCGTTCTCCATTTATAACATAGTTAAAAATAAGCTGCAAAATAGATTCTCTATTGACATGTTACAAAGCATGATGATGGTCCGGTTTACATTGCAACGAAATGGTGGATCTTGCTTCACATTTAACCCATCGGAGAAGATGTTAAAATTATTTAATATTAACATGTATGATTTCAAAAAGTCAGAACCAGAAGCAGAAGAAAATGAAATTATATTTGAAGCTTTAAATAATTTGTGATAAAAATATATTAAAAAGTATTCTCGAACGACATTTTTCATTTATTAATTATTATTAATTTATTACTTATTTAATAATATTTATGTAATTATTTTTTTAATATTATTTTTTCAGGGGAATTTCCAAGTAAATTTATTTAGGGGTTTTTGATTTGATCTTTAGGGAGATAAATTTTTCAGAATTGGGAACATTGGCAGATGTACGTAGTCAGTGCGAACTAGACTGTCGAGAGAAGAGCATGTGTCTATTGTACCTATAATATAAGATTGTTTTGTTCTTGTTGTTCAATCATTCAATATGAATAAAATATAAAAATACAGTCCATATATAAATTACAACCCCAACATATTGCTCCATTCGACCCAGATACTTCAGACATTGTGTTTAGAAGTATAAAACGAACCGGCATAAACACGTAAACGAGAAATGGCTACACGACGAGAGAAGACATTTTGCATTGTGCAACAAACGCCAGCAGACGGAGACGGACAGAGCCGAAGAACTACAATCTTTGCACGGAGCCGATCAGAGAAGGAAGGACAACAACTCGTAAAATCTGCGGTGTTGTACACGTGAGTGCTTCCTATTTACCTATTCCTAGTTCTTTACTGACATAGCAACGGGTTACTAAATATTTATTCAAAGTATTTAAAATGTCAATCAACGAGAACGAGTTACGTAATTTAAATAAAAAACGCGGAGATTTAAAGCGTAGCGTTACACGATTTCAAAATTATTTAGATAAAGAAGGTGACAAAGCCTCATCAATCGTATTACGGGCGCGTTTACAAACACATACGAAATTACATGTGAATTCGAAGACATGCAAATTCAAATTGAATTAAAAATTACGGATGAAGACGCAGATGAAAACGAAACTACACGTAGAGAGTTTGAAGATTCTTATTGCAAGGCAATTAGTATCGGTAAAGAGAAATTGCTGAAACGCGAGACTGCACAACCTAAACGTTCCTTCGTCATCTAGTCAAACTCCGGTTAGTACAGTTACAAATTTGATCACAAATACTGACGGAACACCCGGGGTCAAATTACCGGTCTTTTCGATCGATTCTTTTAATACGTTAGTGAATTATAATGCGTCTTTATCGAATATACAAAAATTCACTCTCTTTAAAGGGTTCGGCTGCTGAATTAATTCAGTCACTTCAAATTTCGAGTGAGAACTATTTAGTAGCTATAGATCCACTCAAAAACAGATACGAAAACAAAAAACTGATTGTAAATACTCTTACACGCCTCTTGCTCGCAATGAGTAAAATTTCTGATACATTTATTTGCTAATTTGCGTACTCTGCATTATTAATTTACAACATAAACTATATTTTTTGCTCACGAGGTCCTGGACCACATGTTATATTATTTTTAAAATTATTGTGTTGTTTTACACACTTTTCAGTAATTCTTTTATATCATTTAATTTGGGAATGGTTTATATTTAAGATATTTTCTATACACATAAAGTTACACTTAGTTAATAGTGTTTTTTTCATATACATTTTTGGAATTACTTCGTACGTTTAATATTTATATCCACATTATATTTATATTGTTAAGTTAAATGAAATTTATTCGCTACACCCGTGCATGACTCTCCCAGATTCATCCGCTTATTTTACACATATTTGTGTAATGCATATTTGTACTTATACTTGCACTACATTATTTACAGACTTTTATTATGTTATTGAAGTCTTGCGCATTCGTTTTATTGGTTATTTTCTTCTATCTCTTGCTGTTGTTAGATTTGAGGTTGTAGCTTCGTATTCCTATATAATATTTGTGGGTCAACCTTTATGATCCTTTCACTCCTAGAGCACGCCCTTCTCTTGAAATTATGTTCGAATACACTTCACAAAATTTGAATATAGTACTTTTAACATAAGAAATGGAAACAGCGATCAATATGACAAAAATCTTCTAACTCGATTTTCTCAATACTAATACTTTTGACTTATGATGTGTTGCTTATAAATCGACGATATAATAAAATACAATACAAAATCTCGGAGGCGATTTTAGGCAGGTTTTACACGTTATTTCTCACGCTTATCGCCAAACAACTATTCATAATTTTATTGAAATTTGGTAACGGTGACTACACTTTTGATGTTGTAGATATGTAGAATTACCTACCAGCCAGCATTATACTACAGGATGATATTGTGACCGAAATTTACGGCAAAACGTTTACATCTGCTGAAGATGTCATTAACTTCAAAAGTTGCTATCCTGGCACCAAAAAATGAACACTGAAACGACATAAATATAAAAGCCATTGAACTTATACCCTGTGGCTCAAAAATAGCGTCAACTGAAGATAAAAGCAAACTACTGCAATTTCATACAGAGTTTTTAGATTATTTAGATCTAAGCAGTTTGTCTCCGCATACTCTCACTTTGAAAATTAGAGCCGGTCTTGTTGCTAAGAAACATGAATGGTTCTCAAGTGTTGCTAATTGGAAATAATAACTGAAGATAAGAGCTGGTGAGAGTTCTAATTCCTCGAGTCGATTTAACAACATCTGATAGCTGCATTCCATTTTCCCTTAAGAGCCGCTAATTTTCAATTCGTTTGGTATTTTGCAACGACCATCAATAAAGCTTAAGAGCTCTTTATTTATTTCATTACCTCAACTAGTATTAAGTCACGGTTAGTCAAGTGTGAGATCTTTTTAAAACATTAACGTTTCCATAGTACCGAAAAGTACTAAAACAATGAATATTGTATTTCAAGAAATACAGTGATCAAAGCATTCTCTTAATTGATCGACATGTTTTGCCGGTTATCACTATTATTTTTATAAAATAACTCTATCTTATGTAACTTATTCTATTGTACTTAATTAAATATATATATATATATATATATATATATATATATATATATATATATATATATATAATCACGCATTTCACACTTAATGGGTTAGCACAAACCCGAAATAATAATATCAACCACAAAAATAATCACTCTCTTTCAACAACATTCATACAATAAATATTCTTCACTCTTAACATATTAAAGTGACCGGTAGCAAAATACCACAACCGGACCACAATAATAGTTACGAAACAATCATCCTTCGCCACACATTCCTTTCTAAGCACACTTCTTTCTCCTCGGCCACATTTATTATCGCATTCATACACGCTCTTCTTCTCTTCCCACTCAGAAACTTTCTCTCTTTTGGCACCTTATCAATCACATCCACCCACTTACACACTGGACGGCCACGCAATCGAACACCCTCAATTTCACCAAGATATATACGCTTTACAACCCGTTTACTCTTTATTCTCTCCACATGACCAAACCATCTCAACTGGCTCATTCCTACTCTCTTAAAATTCTTCCTAACCATACATTCTTTATATACCAAATTATTCCTCTGCCCGCCCCTTTTGTGTGTGCCCATAGCGGGTATATTTTGGTGACCCCGACTTCGCGCCCTTCGGCCAATACATTATTGGCGCTCTTCGACGACCCTACTTCAGTCAGCTGCAGCCTTCGCTAGAACCACATCGACCCTCGGAATCGGCAAAACGCCGCGTTCCACCACCTGGAATAGTATCTCCGGTCCAGTCTCAGCTCAGATCAGTTGAACGATTTCCTCAGACCTTCCCTTCGGAACTCCCAATTGAAAGGACGTCAAAGAACAACTGAACAGCTGCATCTACCTTTTTCCTCCAAAAATTTATTTAATCTTCAACATTTTTACCCTTATTTTTCTGTGCAGATACTAACCTCCGACGGATGGAGTCGCCCACTGCCGATTTGGAGACAAACACTCTCCTGGTTCCAAATACGTCGCCCGCTGACAATTTGGAAACAGGAACGCTCCCAGATCCAAATACGCCGTCGGAACGTTCTTTACAAAATGCCGCTTTCACCATGAAATTACCACAGTTTTGTATTCACAAACCCTCAGCCTGGTTCGCGTGCATTGAGGCCCAATTTCATTTAGCCCACATCACACGAGACGAGACCAGGTATAACCACGTCTTAGCAGTCCTTCCACAAGAAGGTATCATTTCCATAACTGACATCCTTCATTCACCACCTACAATTAACAAATATAATTTCTTAAAATCTAAACTCATTGAAAGACACTCAATCAGTGAAGAACAGAGTTTGATCTTGATAAACCATCTGAATCCTATAGAAAAATCATTGCTTTAGCAGGAAATAAAACATACCTCAACAATGATCTTCTCTTTAAATTATGGTTACGAAAACTACCATCATCAATCAATATCGCACTCATTCCACAAATAAACCAATCTCGGAACTTCTCTCGATAGCAGACAAAATCTGGGAAATAGGAAAACCCAATTTGTCTGCTCTCAGAACCAACACTAACAAACGACAAGATTCTCAATTCCAAAACAAATATAACAATGACACTGTAAAAGCAAACGACATTACCTCAGTCAAACAAGAATTACAGGAACTACGAGCTGACTTCCATGAAATCATCAAAAACATTGACACCAAACTGACACATCAAAATTCAAACGAAAATTCACGTCAAACCAATTTGACCCAAATTCAACCATTTGCTGGTATCATTCTAAATTCGGAAACAGAGCATACAAATGTAATAAACCTTGCACCTTTCACAGCAATACCAAACACCAAAATCATTTAAACGAATAAGGTTACCTACTTTAGCGACAAGTAGCGTAACTTACCAATCAAGTCGCTTACAGGTTTTCGACAAAATTAATAAAATTCATTTTCTAATTGACACAGGAGCTGACATCTCAGTTATTCCCAACTCATTTTACCAAATTAAACGCCCCAACCCCAAGATTTTTTTATCTGCAATTAATAATACCAACATTAAAACATTTGGTTCGAAAACACTTACATTAGATCTTAACTTAAGCAAAACCTTTACCTTTCAATTTATTATCGCTAATATCAATCAACCTATTTTAGGAGCTGATTTCATTTCAAACTTTCAACTTCTAATAGATCTCAAAAATAAAAAATTAATCGAACAACATACACAAATAGCAAACGTCAAAATTAATAATATCCCAAAAATTTATTCTAACAACAAAACGACAATAATTTTAATCAAACAATTTCCAAACTTAACCTCCCCCATTAATTTCAACGAACCTGTAATTCATCATGTGAAACACCACATAGCCGTAAACGGCAAACTACCACAATTCAGACCACGACAGCTAAACCCAGAAAAATTTAAAATCGCCAAAAAAGAATTTGATGATATGGTCAAACTAGGAATTTGTAGAATCTCTTCATCGTCAGTTTCCTCACCCCTACACATTGTCGCCAAGAAAGAACAAAATTCTTGGAGACCATGTGGGGATTATAGGGCTTTAAATTTAGCAACAGATACCCTCTACCCCACATACACTCATTTCATAATAATCTACAAAACTGCATAATATTTTCAAAAATTGACCTAGTGAGAGCATATCATCAAATCCCAGTCGCAGAAGAAGATGTGTATTTAACAGCTATAACGACACCATTCGGGTTATATGAATTCACACGAATGCCATTCGGACTTAGAAACGCGGCTCAATCGTTTCAAAGGTTCATGGATGCCATATTACAAGATCTCGATTTCATTTTTGTTTACATTGATGACATCTTAATTGCAAGCAAAAATCAAACAGAACACTACAAACACCTCAAAATTTTATTTGAACGATTAAACTCATTTGGTATCAAAATCAAGCCAGAAAAATGTGAATGTAACGTACCCAACCTAAACTTTTTAGGGCACAATATAACAAAAAACGGCATCAAACCTGCAAGCGACAGGATTAAAATTATTTCTGATTACACACCCCCCGAAACATGCAAAGGTCTACACAGATTTTTAGGAATGATCAACTACTATCACAGATTCATACCCCATTTTGCACCATCGCTAACAACACTTTACGAAATGATCATAAACAAAAAACCAAATGACAACTTATCTTGGACAGAATCAACTCTTAACGCCTTCAAAAACGCCAAAAATCAATTATCATCTGCTTTCTTCTTAGTTTTCCCAAATAATTCAGCTCAGTTGTCCATATCTGTAGATGCATCCTATTTTGCAGTAGGCGCAGTCCTACAACAATTTTACAATTGCAGTTAAACATTTTAGACACTTCGTAGAAGGAAAAAAATTTTTCATATTAACTGACCATAAACCACTTTCAACCTCATTATTTGTTAAATCAGAGAGGACCCCCCGACAATTTAGACATCTAGATTATATAGCACAATTCACATCAGACATTCGATACATTAAAGGTAAGGAAAATATAGTAGATAACGAACTAAAAATTTTGCTCTCAAAAACAGAGAATTCTAAAGTTTGTTTGAAAAAAATAAGTTTACCATTACTCAATATCAATTTTTTTTGTGAAACAAGTAAAGGTTCCCCAAGACCTTATTTACCCCCAAAATTACGCCGAATAATTTTTGATAAATTCCACAATCTATCCCATTCGTCTTACAAAACTTCAAACAAACTCATATCTACAAAATATTTTTGGCCACACATGTCAAAAAATATTTACGCCTGGTGCAAACAATGCATCAGCTGTCAAAAAACAAAAACTTCCAGACACACCCGCTCTCAATTTCAACCATTTAAAAACCCAACAAGCCGATTCCAACACATTCACATGGACGTAATTGGCCCCCTTCCTCAAATACATAACTTCCGATACATCCTCACCATAGTTGACAGATTTTCTCGTTGGCCAGAAGCATATCCTTTAAAAGAAGCGTCAGCAAATAAAATAGCGAAAACCTTTTATGAACAATATATACCTAGATTCGGCGTACCTCTAACCATCACAACAGACCAAGGAACACCTTTCGAAAGCAAAATTTTCAGAGAACTAACCAAATTTTTAGGCTCAGCCAGAATTAGAACCACTGCATACCACCCTCAAAGCAATGATACGGTTGAAATACTTAACAAACAAATTAAAACAGCTATTATAGCTAAAATAACTACTAACAATTGGTTAGAACACTTACCTTTAATTTTATTAGGATTCAGAACTGCAATCAAAGAACCCATCCAATGTTCTCCAGCCGAACTTGTATACGGAGAAAATCTAAGAATTCCAGGCGAAATTCTCGTCCAAACTCATTCTTCACAACTAAACGAACACGAATTACTCACCAATCTAAGAAATACGTTCGCAAACACAACCTACCAAAACCCACGTAAACGTCAAATCACCCCTTTCATTCACAGAGACTTACCTTCCTGTCAATTCGTCTTTCTTCGCGCAGATGGCGCGAAACACAAACTCTCACACACTTACACAGGTCCGTTTCGTGTGATAGAACGCCACGATAAGTTTTTCACAATACAAACAAATAATAAAACCCAAACAGTCTCCATTGACAGGCTTAAACCGGCGTATTTGGATCCCACAGAAATCGTCAAACATCACAAGCTTCGCCGAAGTTCGTTGGTGGTCGACTCCATTCGCCGGGGGGGACCTACTGTACCGACGCAGGCAGCGCGTCCATGAATTACGATCGCGCCGCCTTCATCGACACAGGCTCACTTTATTACTTGTATTTATATTTTCATTGTTATTGTTATGTTAATTTTTATTTTGGTTTACGTTGTTATGTATAATTTGAGTTCAGTTGTTTTATATCCATAATTGTAAACAGTCGCATTTTGTATTTGTCTTTAACATTAATAACCTTTTCGAAATTATATGTCTGCGTTTATTATTATTAGTATTATACAATTTAACTGATCCCAGTATTTTTACCTTGGCGTGGCAGCGGAGTGGTCTGCCCGCCCCTTTTGTGTGTGCCCATAGCGGGTACACTGTCTTACATATCCATATACACCACGTAAATACCTCATTTCCATGGCAGTCACTCTCTTTTTATACTCTCCCGTCCACGCCCAACATTCGCTTCCGTACATCAAAGCATGCACTACCACTTCATTATACATACTTAAACGAGCTTCTCTAGATACTTTTACGTTTTGAGCAAATGTACCCGGAGCACCCATTACCTTACCCCCCGCACTCACTCTTCTTTCAATTTATTTATCAATACGACCATCCCTCGACATCATGCTACCCAAATATACAAACTCATTCACTTGCTCCAGCTTCACTTCATCCACCAATACATTGCACAGTCACCAATTTACACCTTTCAAATACTAACACCTTGGATTTATCAACATTCAAATCCAGATTCATACTTCTTCCAACTACATGTATTCTCTCTATCATTCTTCTGAGTTGCTCTTCATTTTCACCTAAAACAACTACATCATCCGCATACGCTAACGCAGGCACAATACTTTCACCAATTTGTACACCATCAATTTCACTCAATGTTCTCCGCAACAAAACATCCATATACAAGTTAAACAACTACGGAGACATACCACAGCCATGTTTCACACCAACATTTATACGAAACCAATTACTCAAACTACCATCTATTCTTACAGCATCCTCACTACCCTCATACAATGCTCGAATCGCTCCCAGCCAGTTTCCACTCACGCCGTACTCTCTGAGTACATCCCACAAAGTATCGCGAAGAACACTATCATACGCCTTTTTTAAATCAAGAAAGCCACAGAACACCTTCTTGTTCTAGTCAAGTGACTTCTCAAAAATCGTACGAAGAGCAAACAATTGATCGACACATCCCCTCTCAGGCAAAAAACCACCCTGAACGTCACTAATTTTTGAAATTGTTAAGGTTCGCACCTTATGAATTAAAACCTTACCAAATAGTTTCCCGACTAGACAACAAATTTATCGCGCGAAAATTCGTACATTCACTCGAACTGCCTTTGCCTTTGTATAATGAACAAATAACAGCTTTTTCCAATCATCAGGAACCACGCAACGTTTCAAACAAAATCTACATAAATAAATTAACCATTGAAATACTTTCTCCATATTTCAATATCTCATTTGTAATCCCATCCAAACCCGCAGCCTTACAATTCCTTATACGCCCCAATGCATCACATACATCACTTTCATCTATATCATAATCATTTTCATTATCAAATTAAATAATTAATAAATTCATGAACAATTATTCTAAAAATTTAAATTTTTTGGTCATATTGGAATAATACTTTTGAAGTTTTTAATCTAAATTTCAAAAAAGCAGAAATCCGTGGCATTGTCTAGCACCGAAGCGAAATACGTCACCCTATCGGAGTGCTTCCGAGAAGCAGTTTATTTACGAAACTTATTAAAATGATTGGATTGGATGAAATCGATGTTAAATCCACCGTTATTTACAACGATAACCAAGGTGGAAGATAATTGTCAGAAAATCCAATATTGCGTTCCGAAATGAAGCAAATCTCTACTCGTTACCACTTGGTTCGCAAAGCCAGCTAATATATAGACTAAAGGCCTTTTTAAACCTAAACATTGTTATTTTATAAGCAAATTTGGTTTAACAAATGTATAATTTCCCACTGATGTTTAAGGGGTTTGTTGGAAATCTAGAACTGAAATGTTTTGATCCACAAATGAGTAGCTTTGTTAAAAATATTTGATAAAAGTAGTTCACTTGTTCTGTCGCATATAAATGTCAATATCTGTATAATTTGAAACTAATAAAATAGAAAAAATTGTCGTATTTTTGTTTTAAATATAAATAAATATATCGTCACGGCATATTACCTATTGCTGGGTGTGCCAATCTGCTTTATACAGATATCCGAGCAGATATCGGTAATGATGAAATATTTGTACCGTGCGGGCGATTACCAGGCGTCACCTCACAGGCACTCATTTCTGGCGTAGAGAGTGCACCACAGGGGTCAATTTTATGCCACTTAAAATTTGAAATATTTAGCGTCGGTCAGGATCAAACCCGGTTCCCCAGATTCGCGACCAGACACTCAGGCAAGCGGTCAAATAAATAAAAATAAATGTTTACTGATTTTGAAAAGGAAGAGGGTGCCGTAATGATTGCTCTGGTAGGCAATGGAAATACAGTACCAGATCATGTGAAATATTTCTGTAAATTAGGCACTATTCTAAATACATAAAATACATAATTATAAACAAAATAGAAATTAATAAAATATTTATTTTAAAGCTATTTGTGGTGGGCAGAAGGTAAGGCACGAGAAAGGTAGGGCGGACTTAAAATGCAATAAATATGTCACTGGGAAATACACATATTATAATCATTTTAAAACATACAACATAGACAACCTGTACGAACGTCCACCAACACCAAACAGCTTCATTAATTGGGAAACAATTACCGTAAAGAATGATCAAATCAGAATACTATCCAATATTCTGATCAAATATGCTTCGATACCGTGACTTCACTTGCCTATCCTACATAGATCTACTCCATTTTGCAGGAGTTGATTTGTTTGTTAAATTCCGTAGACTGTACCGTATCAGGGCAAAAAAATTCTACTGGGCATTTATTCGTTTGGTATCAACGGTAAAAATTGTGCTAAAAAAACACGATATGATTGAACAGATCATATAATTGTGCTAAATGTATTGTATAAAATTGAAAGTTAGACTTCACTACCCTGACATTTGTTTTAAGGTGGCTTTAGACGATAAAATAAATTGACCTTTTTATTTGTCATATATTTACAACATAATTTTTGATCAAATGGTTTCATTTTACATGTTCAAATTATATAAACATTATTTGCTTACAAGTTGGCATACCATATTAAGAGAATGAAAAGAGAATGAAAAGAAATAAAAAAAATAAAGTACTCACAGTACTTTTTGATGCTGTAGCCGTAGCAAAATTTATCAACATGAAAAAATGTAGAAAATATTGAGTTAAACCATGGATAGGACGGCGCGACGAGAAAATCATTTTAAATTTAATTAAAAATGAACTGCGCGTAGAAGATCCGCAGTGTTATAAGAACTACTTGCGAATAACAGAGGAATCGTTTGAAAAATTATTAGAAAAATTACAACCGGTAATTACTAAACAAGATACTGTGATGAGAGAAGCTGTAAGTGCTAAAGATAAATTAGTCATGACACTAAGGTGGCTAGCTACTGGAGAATCATACCGAAATCTTATGATTTCAACACGAGTGCACGAGTCTACTATTTCCTTGTTTGTGCCAGAAATTTGCAGGCAAATATATGTAAAATTAAAAGATTATTATTTAAAGGTAACAATGAAAATAATTTATCTTTGTAAATATGATATTTAAGATGTGGAACGTAATATTTCAGATGCCATCTACTCCAGCAGAGTGGGGTAATATAGCAAAGAGTTTTTTGGATAACTGGAACTTTCTGAATACAGTAAGTTGTATGGATGGAAAACATATTGCCTTTAGAGCACCACAACAAGCGGGATCTAAGTATTATAATTTTAAAGGTTTCAACAGTATAGTTTTCCTAGCTGTCGCTAATGCAGAGTACAGATTTCTTTATGTTGATGTTGGTGCCAATGGTAGGATATCAGATGGGGGTGTGTTTATGGAAAGCAACTTGTATAAAATGTTGCAAAGGAATTTACAACATTTTCCACCAGATCAACCTCTACCAGGCAGCGATGTACCAGTTCCTCATGTCTTGTTAAGTGACGCAGCTTTTCCATTTAAACCATACATTATGAAACCTTATCCAATGCGGAATTTAACGAAGGAACAACAAATTTATAATTATCGACTAAGCAGAGCTCGACGTGTCGTCGAAAATGCACTTGGAATTTTATTTGCTAGATTCCGAATATTTCAAACCACCATAAATTTATCGGTCAGAAAAACAAAAAATGTCACTTTAGCTTGCACAACATTACATAACTTTCTATTAAGCGAATCAGCAAAGTATAGGCAGCAATGTTGGGACGAACCAATTTCTGGTGACCCTGTAGGAGAGCCAATAAGTAAACAAAGTGGTAACAGAACATCAGTTTCAGCTCTACATATAAGGGAAGAATTTCTAAAATATTGCATTGGGGAAGGAGCTGTACCCTGGCAAGAAAAAATTGTAAATTAAATGTTATATTTCAAAATAAATGTATTGTGTATGAGGTTGTATATTAGAAAAAAATAAAAGTATATCCTAAAATAATTTAAACCCAGTCTTTATATATCACGAAACTCAAGAAAATAAATTCCATTATGCATAAAAAACACTTAAATACAAGAAAAAACGGTTAAAAGCAGGGATCGGAAACCGCAAAAAATGGGTTCGGTTTGGGTTCAGATTCAGAAACGAAAATAAAATTGGGTTCAGGTTCGGGTTTAAAAAAAAAATTTTTAGGTGGTTCAGCACCGATTTAGTTTTGGTTCGGCTTGGGGTTTTTCATTATCTTTCAATAGCATTCTAATAAATCTTCCTCATCTTCAAATAATGAAATGAAATATTAAAAATGTAGGTTTTGTTCAAAGGTAATTATTTAATTGCAAAACTAATCCTATTTGCAACTATGTGTCAAAGAAGTATTAAAACATGTTGGTTCAGTGAACCTAGTTTTTGAACCCGAAAATAGTGGGTTCAGTTACGGTTCAGGTCAATCAAATGAACAGTGGTCCCTGACCATTCAGGTTTGCAAAAAAGGTGGGTTCGGGACGTTTTTTGGCTCGGGTTCGGTTCGGTTTCCGGTCCCTGGTTAAAAGTAACATATTCCTCATCAATATATAAATATATAAAACTCATAAAAATAAAATACAAACCACTGCGAACAATAAATATAATATTCTGCATTACAAAACTTAAAAAGAAACTACAAGAAAACAAAAACAGTTAGAAGTAACATACTCCTCAATAATACATAGAATATAATTACTCTATATGGGTATTAAATATTATGAAAGTTATGTCAGCTTTAATTTATGTAATACTTTTTGGTCTTTGATATTTCTCAATTCCGCCTCGACGAATAAAGCAAATCTGTTTATATGATCAGCTTGCTCAGTTTACTATTTGTTTATGTTGTGCAAGATTTGCCCAGCTGATGTCAGAAAATCATCGTATTCTGTTTTTTTCTTTTTTCTAGCAGGCTTTTCTGCACTCTATGAAACAACAATTATAATTGAACAAATAACAAAACTTAGTTAAAGCGTACCTGTGTTCTATATGTTGACTGTTCATCTATAGATCTTTTTGAAATTTCCTAATATATTTTTTTATGAGAACATAAATGTACAAAGTAAATACCATATATTTTCATTACAGGCCTGTTGCTTGTTGTTTCTCTATCTTCCCCGTTTGTTCCCACTACAATTGGCATTGTGTCGAGATCAAACGTTTCATTCTGCATAATTTCACTTTCCTATAAGAAAAATAGTTTTCACAATTTTATATAAGTACTATATATAGTATTGGATTTTGTTAGTTTATCAACGTTAGAGTATTCTATCTTGTTCACATTTTTAACACTTAATGCACGTGCTCATCAAATCAAAACCAAACAAAAACAAAGATGATGCAAAGATGAAACTTGTCAAAAAGATTTTATGCCAACATTACCAAATACAGCGCATGCAATCAAGGATAATATAATCCCTAGAAGTAACTAAAATTTGAAGTAAATGACCTTGACATTTAAAACATGCCCTATGTTGGATTTTTTGCTCAAATGGTTTGAACATAGAACGTTCAAATTTATTTGAACGTGTAAAGTTTCAGAATCGTATTGAAAAATATGAACTTGAAAAAATTGATAGAAATATTTGATCGTCTAAAGCCACCTTTAAATTGTCATATTAAGCAATAATTTCTTCAACTTATTTGAATTTTTCTAATAGTTTCTTAATGAATAATAAATTTTATTTTTAACAAATGTACTTATTTTCCCATCGTAGCCAAAAAAGATAATAAATAAATTAGAAAAAATGTAAAAATGATCAAGGTGGTTTTTAATAAACTAAATTATTTCGTTTATATGAAATTTAAAAAAAATTAGAAAGATACTCAGAAATTAATGGGTTCTGCCGCAGCCTGTATATATCAACGGGAGAAGAAGAATTTCAATGTTATATTTGCAATAAACTGTACCTATAGACAAAATTTAACAAACAGATTTCAGCAGGTAAAAATCACAAAGTCCAGTACTTTATTTTTTTTAATATTTGTTTTAGATATATCGATGAGAAAATTGGCCATAGCTACAATCCCAGAGCGTCAAATGCTCGGATTACGTAGGCAACTTATAATGCTAATAATCCACATACCAGCGTATTGGAGTCAGCTGATAAGTCGAGTTGCCGAACGTTGCAGTCATGTTATGATGACGAAGATCCGTAATGCTGAGAAAAACTCCCAAGCAGTTGCTGCTATTTATATATAATTTTTCTAAGCCGCAATTGCACGATTTGGATTTGGACAGGCGTTGGTTCCAGCAAGATGGTGCTACATGCCACATCAGCCGTCAAACGATCGATTTCTTTGTGCACCTGCTGTTATTTATTTATTTATAACAAATGTTCAAAACAAAAATTTAATACTTTCAAATACAATTTTTTTAAATTTTTAACCACAGGTTCAGTTTCTTTTAAAAATTCTACCATTTAAACTGGCCTCCGTACCGACTGTAGGGGGCCGTTAGTAGTGCACTGACTAGGGGACACAGGCAGTCGAAAAGAAGGCACTCCATAGCGGCTGCTTCACTTTGGTTGACCATCAATTGGTTAAGAGAATCACAAGTGCTCTACCCGGCTATTTCTCTCGTGTCTAGTCCGGGTGCAAGTGTAGTATGCAAGAGTGCTACACAGGGGGGAGTAAAGCGAAGAGACCCGCGGGTATGTATATAGCCTCTTCTCTTTGAAGACCAACCAGTAGCCTACACGTGGCGCCGCTGTTTACGAATACTGATCGGGTCGACCCACGCTAGACCTATGGGGTTGCGAAACCCCCGATGTGCCACACCATGCTGTCCATCCAAGTATGAAGCCGTCAAATCCCATCCTGCGTTTTGCCCGAAGTGACGGCATCATCAGCAGGGGGTAGGTGGTAAGGGTTATCAGCCTTCAACCGATCCTGACCCTAAGAAGAAGCCTCGAACTCCAGCAGGCACTGGTTCGTCCGCTGCTGGACCTGCAGGAACCCAAGACACGGCCACGGCAACGTCTACGGTACTATCCACGGCCACCGCTTCCACAGCGGCCCGCGTCCGGCCAGCAACACTTTCACTGGCCACTTCCGACCATAGGGCGCAGTGAGGGGGGTCCCCTGGAACCTCATTTCTTACAAGGGCTAAGTCCCATTCTGTCCCCAGGGGGACCCCACCATCTACGAGCATACAAACGACTTCTTCCCGGTCTTCAACTGTGAGAAATATGGAATGAAGTCGAGTCTCGCGCGTCGTCAGTGAGACTGTGGAACACGTGACATCACCCGGTGTCAATACTTTCTCTTGACATTCGCCAGCTTCCCTGCCGTACGTCAGTATCAGAAGGAGCTGGAAGCGAAGTTGCCACTCCCGAAGGCGGAACTGTGGGCCAAGATCGCAGGGATCGAGGCCCGAGGAAAAAAGGGAGTGTTTATCTATGAGCTGATGACAGCTACCGGACTTACCTTCCACCAAGTCCGGCACATCCGGAAGCAGCCGGAATATACGCGATACTTGGACAAATCTAAAAGAGAGCAGATGGAAAAGGCCCTGCAAACCTTCAAGCCTGGCTCGCTTTCTAATTCTCATCCAACCACGCTACCGCCGACCGCGTCATCTAGTCAGCCATCTGCTCCCGATGTATTACTGATTCACCCACCGTCGGACCCTTCAGGCCTCACTTTCAAGCAGAAGGATGCCACCCCTTCAAAAACCACCGGCGGGAAAAGACGTCCTTCGTCTTCTCCCCTTCTCCAGCCACTACCGCGGTGAGGAAAACGGTGGACATTTCGCCAAAAGCCGGTCGCCTTCCTGACCGCACCGCACCTGAGGCTCCTGTCTTGTCTCGTAGGAGATTGTCACCGCGTGATGATTGTACCTTTGCATGTGCGGTCGCGGGGCCTAGCCCCGCTCAACCACCTACTCCACGGGGTACACCACTATCACCGCCTCGCCCCGAGAGGAAACAATCATCGCCAGCTGCTACGCCGTCCTCAAGGCTGATCAAGAAGGCACCTGTCCCGCCTCGCCCCCCCCCCTCGGAGCCGGAGTTCCGTCCCACTCCTGCGAGCATTTGGAAGCCATCCATACCGCCCTTCACCCCAGCTCATTACGGTCCAGTGACTCAGCTTAACGTCAAGCTAGAGTTTCTGCAGGCCCTGATCACTGTCAGAAGGACGGCCGACGCTCGAACCTCGGCAATGCTCGATGCTTCCCTGACCGACACCCAGGGCGACTTTAATGCGGCAGTAACAAGCTGGATTACCACCACGCTGCCACCCAGGTTTCTCGTCAAACCGCTTAAGACCATAGGGCCACGCCCTCCTCCGCCAGTCACCACGGCATCCCTGTACAACAAGTAAAAGGATGCTCTCTCTCACTACTTGCAAAACTCTTCAACACCGTTCTATTTCGTAACTTCACGCTTACAATGTGCCGGGGTAGTATAACAATCTTTCCCAAGGAAGGAGACAGGCGTACTGCACCGAATTGGAGGCCAATCACCATCGAGTCCGCTGTGCAACGTCTTCTTCACCGGATCCTGGCCAAGCGGCTGAGTCCACTTCGGAACTTTACACCCTCCAGCAAGGATTCCGCGAGACGGACAGTTGCCTGGCCAACACACTCATGGTCGACCACTACATGAATCGCGAAGGCTAGAGGGGAAATCATACAATGTAATATCCCTCGACGTACGCAAAGCCTTTGACATGGTGTCACATTAGTCTATCAGTCGGGGTCTCGCCAGGCTTGGCTACAACGAGGAGACCATCAGTTACATCAGAGGAACCGTTCATGTCCATACCACCATTTCCGTCAATGGGTAACACACTGAGAAAATCTTCCGAAGAGAAGTCAAGCAAGGCGATTGGCTGAGCCCAACCGTCTTCAATATCGTGCTGGTCTGCGACCTAAACGGTTCCATCACGCCGACCACCCACGTGGCCTGCCTAGGTTTCGCCGATGACCTGGTCTTGTTGGAGGACGGACGTCGACAAGGGTATCACCCTCGACGAGCCGGCTCAATTCTTGGGTCGCTGCGGGATAGCCGTCAACGCCACGAAGTGCACGTCTGTGGCTGCCGGGGTAGTATCCGGCAAGTCCGTGCCACGCACTAGATCCATCTTTAAGATCGACGGTTCCATCATCCCCATCGTCGCTGATCTCCCACCCGCTACCTGGGCCTTCACTTAAGCGCGGTTGGCGCTGCCAAGCCAAGGATCAACCTGACTACCTGGTTGAGGAAACTACAATGGGCTCCCTTGTGACCACACGGACAATCAGTTTATCTACGCACGAGTCCGCGACGGAGCGTTTGAGTTCCAGAGCTACGCACTAAGATTCCCCGCATATTAAAGGGAACACTAAACCGCTTACAAGAGGACGACCCACTCACCGTAGAGATCTTGATCGCCACACCGGCCGCCAACGTCCATCGAGTGTACCACCGTTCCCCAGCTGGCAACCCCGACGCCCGATGGCGACAAGCGATCTGCTCTAGCGTCCTGAGCCGCGGCTTGTAAGACGCCGTGGATGACTGCGCCAGCCGTTCATGGCTCAAGAACACTCCCAGAGGCTGGACGGGACGCGATTTCGTTCGTGCCGTACAACTGCGTTCCAAAAATCTTCCGATCAAGGGGCTCCAGTACGCTCCTGCCCACGACCGGAACTGCAGAGAATCCTGAGAAAGGAAGCGGCTAGTCTATGACCACCACTGGTTCGTAGAAACTGCCGCCAGGAGATGGCCGCGCAAAGACGTCAACTGCTTTCCACTTTTGGTAGAAGCCAGAGGCATATGGCCCCGGGCTAACAACCCAACCACTGAGGCCATCAGACTCCCCGCCCAGCTGAGGAGTTCAGTTGTCCACTTCTGCCTTAAGTTCGCTCCACAAGCGCTTCATGGCAAGTACCTGGAGACGTCGACCACCTACGCCACCCGTCCGAACGAGACAAGGAAAAATACGATATACGGCCCTGATGGCTTCACCGTACGCAATTGTACGGTAATTTAATGAAAATTAATAAGCAGCCAAAAATTAAAAAATTTAATGATCATTATTGGGACATCTATTAGAAAATAGTTAAACTATCATTATAAATTCTCTAGTGAGTATTTCTTGAACTATAAATATGTATATATAAATGACTTGTGAAGAAGCAAAATAAGAAACATTAAATATATGTACAGCCCCGAATTCTTGAGAAAAGGAAAATACACAGTTAATTTATAAATACATCATCCGTCAATATCTTTGCGTCATAGCACATACAGTACAGTGTGTAATTTACAGGTTCAAAAAGGAGTGAGTGATTCCAGCGATCCAACTCTACAAAAAAATGAAATAAAACAAATCTTTACATAGATAGCAGGTATTTATTTTATGTTTTGTAAAAGTATTTTAAAATTATATCTGCTTTCTTTGTACAGAACTTTTAAAATTCATTAACAGAAATAGCAGAATATAAAAGTTAGCTCCGACCTGTTGCAAATATTAAGTTTAAAGCAAAATGTATTTGTGCAATTCCGAAATAGTAAACGAATTCTCGACCATTAAAGAACTTCACAGTTCCATAAGGCATCAAAATAAACTTAAGAACAAAGAGGCATCACAGTCAAATATTTTGATGAATCTTGTGCAGTCCGCCAATACATGTTCTACTCAAGAGAAAAATATGAAAGCAGCTGAAATTGAACTTTGTGGATTTGTGGCGGAATATAATATATCTATCTTAACTATGGATCACCTTTGCCCATTACTTTCCAAAATATTTCCAGATGCCAAAATTTCAAAAAATAGCAGTGCGTAAGACAAAATCAAAAGCCATAGTCACAAATGTAATCAACCTAAGCCATAAAAGTGAGCTATCAAGCATACTAAAGAAAACTAAATTTAGTGTATTAAGAGACAAATCCACAGACATATCAACTCATAAATCATAGAATAGAATAGGGGTAAAAAAAATAATTCTTTAAAGTAAACTATATTAAAAGAACAAAATCGTTTAACATTGGTGCTTACTTCCATTATTAAGAAATGTAGCATCGTATTTTTTTTATATAATGTTCCAATAATGATATACAACAATATGACGGAAACAGTTTTATCCCCTAGCCCGTAGTTGGGGGTAAAAAAAATTCTTTAAAGTGAACTATATTAAAAGAACAAAATCGTTTAACAATGGTACTTACTTCCATTATTAAGAAATGTAGCATCGTAATTTTTAATATAATGTTCCAACAATGATATACAACAATATGACGGAAACAGTTTTATCTCCTAGCTCGTAGGTAGTGGTAAAAAAAATTCTTTAAAGTAAACTATATTAAAAGAACAAAATCGGATACAATGGTGCTTACTTCCATTTTTAAGAAATGTATCATCGTAATTTTTTATATAATCTTCCAATGATGATATACAACAATATGATGGAAACAGTTTTATCCCTTAGCCCGTAGGTGGGGGTAAAAAAAATAATTCTTTAAAGTAAACTATATTAGAAGAACAAAATCGTATAACAATGGTGTTTACTTCCATTATTAAGAAATGTAGCATCGTAATTTTTTATATAATGTTCCGACAATGATATACAACAATATGACGGAAATAGTTTTATCCCCTAGCCCGTAGGTGGGAGTAAAAAAAATAATTCTTTAAAGTAAACTATATTAAAAGAACAAAATCGTTTAACAATGATGCTTACTTCCATTATTAAGAAATGTAGCATCGTAATTTTTTTATATAATGTTCCAACAATGATATACAACAATATGACGGAAAAAGTTTTATCCCCTAGCCCGTAGGTGGGGGTAAAAAAAATAATTCTTTAAAGTAAACTATATTAAAAGAACAAAATCGTTTAACATTGGTGCTTACTTCCATTATTAAGAAATGTAGCATCGTAATTTTTTATATAATGTTCCAATAATGATATACAACAATATGACGGAAACAGTTTTATCCCCTAGCCCGTAGGTGGGGGTAAAAAAATCATTCTTTAAAGTAAACTATATTAAAAGAATAAAATCGTTTAACAATGGTGCTTACTTCCATTATTAAGAAATGTACCATCGTAATTTTTTTATATAATGTTCCAACAATGATATACAACAATATGACGGAAACAGTTTTATCCCCTAGCCCGTAGGTGGGGGTAAAAAAATAATTCTTTAAAGTAAACTATATTAAAAGGACAAAATCGTTTAACAATCGTGCTTACTTTCATTATTAAGAAATGTAGCATCGTAATTTTTTTATATAATGTTCCAACAATGATATACAACAATATGACGGAAACAATTTTATCCCCTAGCCCGTAGGTAGTGGTAAAAAAATAATTCTTTAAAGTAAACTATATTAAAAGAACTAAATCGTTTAACAATGGTGCTTACTTCCATTATTAAGAAATGTAGCATCGTAATTACTTTTGCGCAGTTTTTTCCGTGCTGCAAGTACATTGACCCAACCTTTGACTACAGTGCCTAGATTTACAAACAGTGGCGACAATGGTTGTCTTACTCTTGATTGGTTGTGTTGATCACGTGGCAAAATCCGCCATGTTGAGGCAAACTTTGTGTTAGCGTGCATTATATCGCATAGGATTTACTTCTATTTCTACGAGTTTTGTTTATTTTATTGGATTAGAATAGGCTAGTGCAATTTTATATAAACTTTAGTGAGTGTATACACGAGCGTTACATTGTTTGACACGAATAAATTAGTAGTACAAGTAAGTATTTTCTTATATTTCCTTCATAATTTTTAAAACTTGTTGCAGATTTATAAACTAATATCCCAATAGATAATCAATATATACTCTCTTTTCTATGCTAATATATCCCCTAATGTGTGCCAAAATTAACGATTATTCAACAAAGTACAATATATTATTTTTATTATGTTTAGTTCAGATATTAGGTTAACTTTATTTGAAAAATTTTTCCGGTTTAATTTTTCAGCTTGTATTATTTTTTATAATACCTATTTTCTTGCTAATTTTTTCACTTGAAGAATGTTAAATAATTAATAAAAATAACACAACACAATTCACAAAACGAACTGGAAAATGACACGGATCAGCTGATACGGGAGAGCTAAAATAGCTGAGCTTCCATGATCTGTAGCAAATCAAATATCACGTAGTTGAAATAATCGATTTTAATAGTTTTATAAAATTAATTAAATGTTTCATCTGACAAGACTTCCGTGTCTGCTGCGGAGATCTGGTGGTGTCATCAATTGAAGATAGCAAAATGCCTGGTTGTGCTGCAGTAAATTGTAGTAATTCAGCTAAGAAAAACTTTTTAATGAAACGCTTTCCAAGGGACCCGGTGCGAAGAAAAGAATGGCTCATAAAAATGAAAAGAGACAAGTGGACTCCAACAGATCATTCATGCTTGTGTGAGGTATGTTATATTTCGTTTTTATATTTGCTTGCAAGTTGTAGTTTTAATTACGAATTTACTCATATTTTTATTGGTTAAGGTACATTTTGCCCCTGAAATGTGGGAGAAAACCCGGGAAGATGGCACGCGGAAACTAAAAGCTAACGCGGTACCTACTGTTTTTCCTTTTTCGCCACCCAATGTTAGGAAAAGAAAACCTCCAACTAAAAGAGTAACTTTGCCTAAACGAAAAGTTAAACTTTCATCAAGTAAGTAGTATACCTTTTTGTGAGATATTATAAATGAACAAAAACAATTATTTTATAGGTCATATGGCAGAAGTACAAGTCTTGCCTGAAAATGTAGAAGTCTCAGTTGGCAGTAATATTCAGCCACAACAATCTACATCATATGCGACTAATGAAATCTTAACTCAGCAATCATCTACAAGTACATCAAGTGAAGACAGTGAAAATAACGTTGAAGGGACCGATTTAATGATGAAATTACACCGATATGAGAAAATGTATTTAGAACAAAAACGTAAAGCTAGGGACTATAAGAGACTTTTAAGAAATACTAAGAGAACACTGAAAAACATTCAGCGAAATAGTGATGTGGAAAAAGAACAAAATGTTTTCTTGAAGCAGATATTTAATGAAGATCAAATTGCGGCTTTGGAAAGAAAGCAAGGAAAGAAAACAACCAAGTTCACGAAATGGTCAAATATCACAATTACAAAATCATTAAAACTGAAATTCAGTTGTGGAAATAATGGCTACACAGAACTACTAAAGCAAGGTTATCCTTTACCCTCCGTTCGCACGCTACAAAGAAGATTACAGAACCTCAAATTTGATAGCGGTATTTTAACTGAAGTTTTCGAATTTTTAAAAATAAAAGTTCAATGCTTTGGTTCCCATGAAAAGGATTGTGTTCTAATTCTTGATGAAATGGCCATCACCCCCGGAAAAATGTACGATTCTTCCTTAAGCAAATATTTTGGAGATGTAACACTGCCTGGACATACAGGTGTAGCAACTCATGTTTTGGTTTTCATGCTGGGTGGTGTAACTACACGTTGGAAACAAGTTGTTGCATATTATTTTACCAGTGACTCAGTAAATGGTTCCGTATTTACCACTATAGTAGAAAATATATTTAAAAAAACAGAAGAAATAGGTTTGAACATTTTAAGTGTAACTTCGGACATGGGCGGAAGCAATCAAGCGTTGTGGAAGACGTGGGGTATAACTGCAGGAAGATATTCGGAAATAAAATGCAAAATTCCACATCCGTTGCAATTAAATAAATCTGTATATATATTTGCTGATATTCCACATGTATTCAAGAACATTAAATCAATGTTAATTACTAATAAGATTATTGTATTACCCGATCATATTGTAAGAAAACATAATCTACCTACCAAAGAAGTCTTAGCAAGTCATATTTCGGAGGTTGTTACCCACCAAAAGGATCATTCTTTTAAATTAGCACCAAAGCTGTCAGAAGAAGACTTGATTCCTACTCATTTTGCTAAAATGAAAGTGTCTACGTCAACCAATGTAGTGAATCACACAGTCAGTAGTGCTTTAAAGTTTCTTGCAGAAGAACTTCATAAATCTGAGTTTCTAACGACAGCTTGGTTTTTGGACCAAGTTGAAAGATGGTTTTATATTATGACTTCTAGGCACCCATCTTGTGCATTAAGCAAATTTAATTTGGAAGTCTACAATAGTTCCATAACGTTTTTAAATGAATTTATTGATCTTTTTACTAACATGAAAGTTGGCTACAAGAAGATCTGGAAACCATCACAAACAGGTGTCCTTATTTCAACGCAATCTATGGTAGAAATCCAGGCTCACCTACTGAATATGAAAGAATATAAATTTATTCTAACAAGCCGTTTTTCCCAAGACTGTTTAGAGAATCTTTTCAGTGCTTTACGAAGTAAACAAATTGTTCCTAACGCGTCCCAGGTAAAAAATAACTTGAAGTTAATTAGTGTATCACAATATATAAAAGATCCATCGAACAGTAGTTATGAAGAAGACGACAGGGAGTTTATTTCTGGGTTTTTGGATACCATAAGTGAAAAAAAAGTCGTTTATGATAAAGTAACACTGCCTGCAGAAGTAAGCCAACCTACGCTTAATTTGAATTACAGCGAATTAAATTCGTTATATAACATTTCTGGATACATTCTCCAAAGTATTATAAAGACGTCGAAAACATGCCCAACATGTATAAATGCTGCAGGGTCTAAAACACCTATTCATAAGTCTTTTACAAAATTTACAAAAATTAAACGTTTTCGCGAAAATACTCTATTTTTTACTTCAGAAGAGTTATTTAATTTTTTTCTAGAAATGGAAATAATTTTTATAAAGTTTTTGTCAATTGTTTCTTTGCAGAATATAAATTTAAAAGAATTTTATTTTAGCGAAATTAATGTATTAAAACTGAATATTCCAAATTGTCACAAATTAAAAGAAAAAATTATTAATAGATATATTGCTTTTAGACTGAAAATTAATTCTAGAAAAAGTAAAGAAATATCAAAAAAATTAGCAAGCAAGTCTATGGCTGCCACTGCTTTATAGTGTAAAATTATGTATAAAATTAAAATAGTTTTAAGAATAAATAAATAAATTGATATCACTGTAATTATTTAGTATTTTTTAAATGTATTTTATTAATATAAATATGTATAAACATTTTTCTTTCAATAAAATACTGTATATTTGCATATAATTCTGGTTTAAATTTGCCTCAACATGGCGGATGGGCGGAGCTTAGGCTACCTTGTCGCCACTGTTTGTAAATCTAGGCACTGTACCTTTGACCAGCGTGTGTTTGATAGCTGTTATTTGATTGGATATTGCTGGCAGCTGGCTTCGTTTGAAAAGAAGTGGGGTAGAACTTTTGGTGACGGTGACGCTCTGGCTCTCCGCTTATTCTTTGTTTAGCTGTTGATTTTGATGGTTGAACTGCAAAACAGGCAATTGTTAATTTTTAGAACTACTAAAGCTGTCGTTACGATAGATTGTCCTTTGGGTCGCTTGGATTTTCAGAACTAATCTTCTATTTTTTAATTTCTAATTTTGTTTAATCTCTAGTTTTTACTAGAATTTTTTTTCGAATACTCTGGTTCAAATATCTTTTTGAAATATTTGTTACATTGTGTAATCTCTAGTTCATAATTTTGATTATCATCTCTTCTCATTTTGTGTTTTAGTGACGCTCTTCGCTCATTCTTTATTTAGCTGTAGATTTTGGTGGTTGACCTGTAAACAGGCAATTGTTAATCTTTTGAACTACTAATGCTGTCGTTACGGTAGATTGTTCTTTGGGTCGCTTGGATTTTCAGAACTTATCTTCAATTTTTTTATTTCTAATTTTGTTTAATCTGTAGTTCTTACTAGAATTATTTTCTTTTTTTCGAATATTCTGGTTAAAATATCTTCCTGAAATTTTTGTTACCTTGTGTAATCTCTAGTTCATAATTTTGATTATCGTCTCTCATTTTGCTGACATATGTGTTTGTTGACAATAATACCTGCTTAGTTCATTATTATTTTATTTATATCATTTTATCTAAGCAGTAATTTTGTAAGATTATTCTGTTTTGATAAGATCTGATTAATTTAAAAATATTACACTTCAAGATTTTTTTAAATATATTTAATTTCAAATATTGAATCTTTATTTTCATTTTGCATTTATCGTTTATTCTCACTTTATATATATAATAATAATAATAATAATAATAATATATTTAATTGTTGTAAAGATACAATCCTCATACAATCGGTTGGCAAAATAACACATCTAAATAACATCAGTATGCTATAAGTATAATAAATACAAATATTAGTTTTGGCACAAAAATTTAAAAATATGGAAATGTACTACTTTAGAATCTTGATTACATATAATTAACAATTTGTACTGCCCCTTAAATACTCAATTAGGTAACAGAAAAACAATAGTAAATATGAAAGTGGAATTTATGATAAAGCTTTGTTTTGACTACTCTTAAATTAAGTTAAATGTTACAGGCAAAAGTAGATACCTTAAACTAACAGACAAGAGAAAAAATTAAAATATTGATGTCTGGTTAAATTATGGTCACCCAATACTAACAGAAAATAATAACATTAACCAAACTAGGCCCGGTCGCCTCAATGTTGCAGCCAGAAAGTAAACAAGTAAGATCTACGCTATCTTTAAATAACTTTAAGTAGAAGATTATGTAGCATAAATAGGCATATCTAAACCTCACCCGCCCTCCTATTGAAACATTGATGTGACCGGAGATAAATATACAAAAAACAATAGTAAGAATTTATAAAAAAATAGTTAATGCTCCCCATTAAGAAACCTTCCAATAGCGAGAGCAAGTGACTGGACTGTTTGTAGAAAAGTTATTTCAAATTTTGTTTACTCATTAAGTATAAAACTCCGCAGTTTGAAGCAATTAACAGTGTAGTTAAAAATGTTATTAATTTTTTCATGATTTAGATTTTTAAATAGTATGTAAATATCGTCTATGACCTTTATTGGTCGCAAATAAGAATTTATAAACGCTTCTCGCATAGGAGAATAAATAGGACATTCAGAGTAAAAATGGAATAGATCCTCCACTTTGTGTAAGTTGCATAGTGTACAATTTTGCTCGGAGTACAGTTCGTATTTTATATTGTTGAAAATTACTCGTAAACCTCTTTTACTTGAGAGTTTAATTTGAGCAATGACCCTAGCTTTTGTAAAGTTAATGTTCGTATTTAAGTAATCATTATCCTTTATATCGAAATTTTTGTATATATTGTTGAATTTAGAGTTCTTTGAATTACTGATGTCTTTTTCTATGAGTGAATTTTTGAATATGTCGATAATTTGGAGAATTATGTTCTTATTGACGTATTGGTCCTCCCAGATTTTCTCAAAGCCTAACTCTGTAAGTATGAGTTTTAATTGAGTACACCAGTTGTATTCGCTTTTATTCCCTGACCATTTATCTAATTGCAACAAACGATCATATAGCAGTCTGGGGTACCTGTTACGATTCATTTTTAAAATTTTTTCCCACCAGTTAAGCGCGCGTTTTAAAATGTAAAACGATATGTGTATGATTCCTGCTTCAAGACGAACCATATGGTTGGGAGTGTTTTTTTGACACAGAAAAATGGATTTGAAATAGTTAAGTTGACATTTTTCCAGGGTTGTGTGTTCTCTCATCCCCCAAACCTCGGTAGAATAAAGAGTAGTTGCATTAACGGTTGTTTGCAATAATTTAATTTTTTCGGTCCAGTTACAAGACTTGCCTCTTCCTAACAAATTTTTGACTGTAATTGTAGCTGTTTTGCCTTTTCTTAAATTTTCTTTAGCTGCTAAAATAAATTTTCCTGAGGAGGAAAAAATAGTACCTAGGTATGGGTATTGAGAGACCACCTCAACCCTGTTGTTCATGTATTGGAAATTTAAACCACTTGGTAGTCTGCCTTTATGAAACGCTAAAATCTTTGTTTTATTTACGTTTGCAAACAATGAATTTTTCTCGCAATATGCTTGTAGGTGTTGTAGCTTGTTTTGGACATCTACAGGGGAGTCGCACAAAAGCACCATGTCATCAGCATAGGCTAAGAGCAGTATGTCATTGTATCCATCTATGTTAAGCCCATTTAAGCCCGCATTGCGAAAGAAGTCTTCTATGTCATTTACAAAAATAGAAAATAGGAGTGGACTGAGGGTATCTCCTTGAAGGATACCTTCTGTTATATTTATTGGGTCCGTAGTACCCTCATATGTTTTTACTTTTAATACTGAATGGTTATAAAGGTATTGTAAAATTTTTATGAAATTCGCGGAAATACCGAATTTGTACAATTTATGCCATAAGAGTAGATGATTAACAGAATCAAAAGCCCGCTTATAATCTATAAAAATTGCATAACAAGTTCTTCCTTTTAACCTCAAATACAAGTGGGAAATGGATGCGAGAGTAAATATGTTATCCGATGTGCCCCTGCCCCTCCTAAATCCAGCTTGATTTTCCATCAAAATATCGTTTTCCTCACACCACCAAGTAAGGCGACTGTAAAGAATACCGGTAAATAGTTTACAAATTGAATTTATTAGAGCTATGCCTCTATAGTTATAGGGGTCTTTATATATATATATATATATATATATATATATATATATATATATATATATATATATATATATATATATATATATATATATATATATATATATATATACATGATTCAAAAGTCAAATGGTACTTCTGTAAAGTGAGAATAAACGATAAATGCAAATTGAAAATAAAGATTATATATATATATATATATATATATATATATATATATATATATATATATATATATATATATATATATACATCATACCTGTGTACATAGGCGATTCATATGAGAAAAACAGTTTTTTCGTGCGCATTGCTCCCCAAATTATTTTAGACAAAAATGCTTCAAATAAATGTAGAGCATAAAATTCTGCATCTAAATCAATAAACAGAATTACTTTTACATGCTTTGTAACGACAGAAATTAAATAAGAAAATATTGAAAATTACGTTGAAAATATCAAACAGCCATGGAATTGAAACAAAAATAGAAACAAATAAATGTCTGACGTTTGACAGAAAAATAACTAATTTGACGGTAAAATATCAAAATGAATTCAGTTTATTCTAACGAAGAAAGGGTTTTTATAATAAAAACTTTTTATAGTGGAAATTGTTTACGTATAGTTAGAGATTTATTCGCCGTGAAATTTCCAAATAGGCCAATTCCAAGCGCTACAACAATACGCGCGTATGTTCAAAAATTTGATCCACGGCAAGTGTTGCGGCGGAAAATAGTACAGGTAAATTTAAATTTGAATATTTTTTAAGAGATTTACAAACAAATCATATCTTTATTTATAGGAAATAAAAATAATCGCATTAATTTAGAAAACGAACAAAGAGTTCTGGAATTAATAAATTTTAATCCTAAATTAAGTTCAAGAATAATAGCGCAGGAATGTGAGATTGCTCATTCTACTGTATTGCGCATTCTTAAAAAACATAAATACCACCCTTATAAGATGCAATGCCATCAAGACATTTCGCCCATTGATGAAGAAAGTAGGCGAGTTTTTTGTGAAGATATGCAAGAACGAGAAAATCGGGATCGTGATTTTCTTCCATCTATTTGCTTTACCGATGAGTGTACTTTTACATTAAACAATGAACCAAACGTTCAAAATGATAGGCACTGGGCTCTAGAAAATCCAAGATTAAATGTTACCACCAGAACGCAATATCCTCAAAAAATTAATATTTGGGCAGGCATTTTTAATAGCAATATTATTGGACCATTTGAGATCGTTGGCAACTTAAATTCTGAAACATACTTAGAACTCTTGATTAATGAGATCGGCCCTGCATTAGACAGCGTAGCGCGCGAAAATCAGGAGGTTTGGTTTCAACAAGATGGCTGCCCAGCTCATTTCGGAGTAAGTGTTAGCGATTATTTAAACCAAGCATTTCCAAATCGCTGGATTGGTCGTGGTGGAACTTTAAATTGGCCAGCCAGATCTCCTGATTTAGCATCTTGCGACTTTTTTTTATGGGGTCATCTTAAATGTAAAATTTATAAGCAGCGCCACCCAAATATTAATTCATTGAGAGAAGCTATCATGGAGGAGAGCGCCTTAATCACAAATAGGCAGCTCGCTAATGTAAGAAATTCATTCTACAATAGACTTGGTTATTGCTTGGCTGAAAACGGAGGATTATTCGAATATTTGTTATAATAATAAATTGTAGTGATTATTTTATTCAGAGAATTACTGTTTGAAATTTGAATTGTAGTAGATAGGTCTTAATGTTTACATGAATTATTTCCAATTTAAAAAGATTTTCAATAAAAATCCTATAAAAAATAAATATTTCATTGAAATGTACAATTGTCGTAATAATAGGTATGGAGATTTTTGTATGAATTTAATTTACCTATTTATTTGTTTCTATTTTTGTTTCAATTCCATGGCTATTTGATACTTTCAACGTAATTTTCAATATTTTCTTATTTAATTTGTGTCGTTACAAAGCATGTAAAAGTAATTCTGTTTATTGATTTAGATGCAGAATTTTATGCTCTACAACATTTATTTGAAGCATTTTTGTCTAAAATCATTTGGGGAGCAATGGGCACAAAAAAAACTGTTTTTCTCATATGAATCGCCTATGTACACAGGTATGATGTTCCACCCGGTATATATATATATATATATATATATATATATATATATATATATATATATATATATATATATATATATATATATATTTCTTATGTATCCGTTATTTTAGAAAGAAAAAAACCTATACCTAATAAATTATATTTTATTTATTTGAACTTTTATAGTTTTTATTCATTTCGTTTCGTTTATATTACCTATTAACACGGATAAACAAAGTAGTGTAATATATTCTTCTCTTTGACATTAATCAATAATACTTATATTTTCTTACATTTTGTTTTATAATCCTACTTTTTTATTATAATTTGCTTTCTTTTTCAGATGTACATAATTTTAAGGTTTATGTATCAAAAGTAATTCATTCATATAAGTTGTTATTTTGTAATACTCAAATTTCATAAAATTTTGTTATATTAGTTTATTTTTTATTAATAATTTGCCTTTCTTTTTTATATAATTCAATATTTCTACTCAACAATATATGTCACTTTCTCTGTTTTCTAAGATTTTTCAAATTCATTACAATTTTTTACACTTCCTTAATCTTTAATAAAATTTTCGATTACATTTGTATCTTGGATAGCGTTTCCTGTATTATGTATGCATATATCAGTTTTCTTGGATACTTTATAACAAAATTGTATCTTGTCCAGCGATCATAGTTGCCTTTACGAATTACGTTCATTATTAACTGATTCTTTTAAAATTTCTACTGAGTTTTTTCAGTTATAAATGTATTATTTATCATTTCTTCTCCTTTCTGAATTATTTCATATACAACTACTTCTCTCATTTTTGCGGCATAGTCTAAACTTTAAGAATTAATAAATTAATACATATTTTTTGTGGAACATTCGACATAAGACGGAAACATTTAATAATACTTTAAAGATGAGAACAAAAGACAGAAGTGAATCTTTTCATTGTAATCCACATCAAACTAATATGCTGTTTAAAGCTGTTAAAGAAACAATTAGCGATATTGCTTTGTTAGACAAGCCTAATTTCAGAGATGCACACTCCATATTTGGTAAATAAAATCTACAGTTAAAAATTTTAAATGTTGAAAAAAATAGACTCAAATAGCATGAAATATGAAAAATATGTAAGTGACTTAGAAAAAACTATTATTAATAAGAAAAGACTTCTATTATCTCTAATTATACCAAATTTTCGTAATTCACAATCTACACCAATAAATGACAATATTTTACCCACTGTATTTGATGAACCCATTTCAGAAATAAAAAAGATTTCTACAGTTAGAAGAAATCTATTTCCTTGCAATGGAACACCTACAGAAGAAGAGCAAACCCTACTAAACTTTATTGAAACACAAACACCACAAAAACTGTTCCATCTAGACTTTTCTTCAAAGTTAGATATTCAAACTCCTCAAAAATTAAGTGACATAACCACCTCATATATTACTGATAGTACACCGTCCAAATCATTCACTACAATTTTAAATTATTCGGGAGTATCCATTGAATGTGAAAACATACACCTATCACTGCAACAGAAGTAAAAAGTATTACTCCCAAATTTTGTGGTGAAGTTTTGCCAACAAATTCTAAAAATACTGCTAATGTAAATCAACCCCGATCATATTCCAAATGTACTTACAAAGAAGGTATATTTTCATTATCTTTAAACAAATGGAGGGATATATCTAAGAATAATCGCCTCGTAAGCTCAACATATAGCTATATTTTAAAGGAAAAGTTTGCACAGGTTAATAATACTTACATATTGAATTTTAAAAATACTAACCATATGACAAAATATATATTAATATACGGCTACTGCGCCCATATTTCTTGTAAAATGTTCAAATTATTTCTAAAGGTGTTAAAAGATAAAGTAACCGTGACTGTGTATAGCAATAGTTTTTGTCATAAAGGTAAGCTAACGAGATACGTTAGAGGTTTAGAATGCAAAATATTCAGAAATGAATTAAAATTGACAAAACCATCTAACTTTCGAACAAAATGTATATTGCAATGTTCACCCAATGTCATACAGCGTGGAAACTTACAAAAGATCAAGTCAGACTCTGAGTATAAAAAACTGCGTTCCGAAAGTCTTGCAAATAATGACCGGCATAAAGATGATATATTTCATTTGATTCTAATGCGTCGCGACAGAAAAAATGAAGAATACATAAAAGTGGTTTCTGATCCTCTCAATGTTCATGTATATAGTTTAGAGCAAATCATTTTTTTAAAAAATGCAATAAAATTAGGGTCTACAGTTCTACACCTGGATGCTACAGGTTCAGTTGTGCGTCAGCTGACACACTTCAGGAAACGTATTTATTATTATGTCCGTGCGATTCACACCAGAGTTAATGATAGAATATGTTCCGTATTTGAAATGATTTCAAAACAGCACGATACTACCACTATTGGCGTTTGGCTAGTTAAATTTAAAAGTTTTTGCTTCAACAACAGTTGCTCCTGGCCACCGTTTCGACAGGTTGTAACTGACTTCAGTTTTGCTCTCATCAATGCCGTTACAATATATTGGAATAGTTTCCCAGATTTAAAATCATATTTGATATTTTGTTTTAAGTTCTTAACAGAAGACAAATGTCACCATTATTGTGAATTTATTCCCGTTACTATCTGCTGCGCGCATTTTATTAAAATTGTAACTACAGATATTAATAAAAGTACGTTTAATAAACATAGAAAGAAGTTCTTGAAAGAGAACATTGCAGCTGCATGTAATTTTAAGTATTTTGACCAATTTGAGGACTGGATCAGAAACTTATCAATAGTTTTGCTAAATGCTTCGCAAACTCCACAGTTTCATTGTGCGTATAAAGAGCTTCTAGCTATATGTACAGTCGATAACAAAAAAGTCGTAGAAAATCTAGACAAAGAAATATTAAATTTACAAAGTGCTTTACACACTGATTTACCGACATATAAAGCTAGTCCATTTTACACATATTGCCAAAATATTATCAGCGAAGTTAAACGTAAAATAGAAACCGAAATATAATAAAAATGAGTTTTATTGTCCTCCATTTTTAGAAATTATTTTAAAAAATATGTACCTTATGTTCCATTATGGACATGCATAATGTATTCATATGTGAATATAAATCGATGCAGCAACTCTGTAGTGGAAAATTGGTTTGGTTTGATAAAGACCCAAGTTTTAGAAGGCTTACCAAACTTAAAATGTAGCCGTTTTTTAAGAAAAGTTCGCGCAAAAGTTGTGAGTATCTATAAAGAAATAAATTTAGGAATAGACAAATATCTTTGCGCAAGAAATAAGAATATAAAAAAGAAATGCGACGCTAAAGACTTTGTTGAAACAGCTGTAGAAACTTGGGAAAAGAGGAAAAAGAAGACAAATATTAATGAAAAAATTGGTCCCCGCACTTATTTTGATCTATATTATTTAGAACAACTTAAAAGTAAAGAAAAAAAATGAGCAAAAAATATATGAAATAACTAACCCGGATATAACAATTCAATTACCCCGAAATGAAGAATCGGTGGAGAATTTACCAGTCACCGAAACAGCTGAGAATAAAGAAGTATGCTACGAAAATCGTAAAAGTTTATCAGACACTTACGATGTAGCATGGTTACCTATACTAGCTGACAGATTAGTAGATAACAGTCATTATAAAAATTAACCTGGTATACGCTATACAGGGTGATTCATCGGTCTGTCCTCTCTTTATAACTTTTATTTTAAGTCAGATAGAAAAACTCTTCAAATATAATTTATGATATATTATTGTCTATCTACGTACCATATGCATTTGTATACAGGGTGTTCCGTTTAAGCGCAACAATATGTAACTTTATATTTATTAATGGAACACTCTATATTTATTTATTTATTTTGATAGTAAATTAGATTCCCTTTAAAAAAGTATTAAGTAATAAGGGGTCTAAAATTATAAATTAAGAACTTAATTACGTTCATAAAAAATAGTAGTTCAGAGTGGAAAAAACCATAATATAATACAAAATTTTGGTCCTTTTTTATTAATATTTATTTTAAATATTACACTAATTCCAAAGAAGCTATTAAAATTTAATCACAGACTAAATAATGCAAAATTATAATAAATGCTCGAAAACTTGTACTTCAACTTCAATAGATTTTTTTATTATAAATATATTAACCATCTCATCTTTACTAAAATTTATATTATTCATTTTCACATCAACATCAACAATGATAAACTAAGAGTATTTGGACAACTTATTTGTTTAAATTTGAAACAATTGATCAAATTATCCATAGCTTACTTTGTTAATAATAATATGATAGAAACATATCATTCAACGAATAAAGGTAAAAAACTTCTTAATTTATAATTTTAGACCCCTTATTACTTAATACTTTTTTAAAAGGAATTGAATTTACTATCAAAATAAGTAAATAAATATAGGCTGTTCCATTAAGAAATATAAAGTTACATATTGTTGCGCTTAAATGGAGCACCCTGTATACAAATGGATATGGTGCATAGATAGATAATACCATATCATATAAATTATATTTGAAGAGTTTTTCAATCTGACTTAAAATAAAAGTTATAAAGAGAGGACAGATCCATGAATCACCCTGTATAGTAGCAACTTTCAAAAAGGCAACATGTTTTGAAAATGAGATATATATTGATGATTATATATATTACACGCGATTTAGATTGTTTAAATTTAGTTGATAACATAGAAAATAATGTTTCAAATGTTAATGAGAAAGATGAAATAGGTTTATTTCATATTAATAATGATGTTAAAAATAATAAACCTATTTTGTTAACTGTTGTACTAAATAATGTAGATTTTAAAATGGAATTAGACAGTGGTTCCGCAATTTCAGCAGTTTCTTTGGACATATGGAAAAATAAATTAAACAATATTCACATCACGTCATGTACTGTATCCTTTATTAGTTATACGGGTAATAAAATTAACCCTTTAGGATTTATCACGACTAGTGTTCGTTTTCAGGATGAATGTAATATTTTGAAAATATTTATTATCGAAGGGGGTGGTCCTCCTATTTTAGGACGAGATTTCATGGTTATATTCGGTTTGAGTATTTGCAAAGAAAATAAAATTAATTTTGTTGGTGATCCGGATTTAGCAGAAATATTTTCGGAGTTTTCAGACGTATTTAAGGGTGAGGTACGTTTACTGGCGGTAAAGTTTCTATAAAATTAAAGGAAAACGCCACACCTAATTTTTTTAAGCCCAGAGCTTTGCCGTTTGCTCTTAAAGCGAAAGTAGAGGATCAGATTGATTATATGGTTAATTTAGGTATTCTAGAACCGGTGCAATATAGTCAATGGGGTACACCGATAGTACCAGTATTGAAAAAAGACGGTTCGGTTAGAATTTGCGGAGACTTTAAGGTCACTCTTAATAATCAATTAGAAGTAGAAAAATATCCGTTACCTCGTATAGAGGAGTTGTTTACACATTTGCAAGGCGGAACGGAATTTAGCAAAATTGATTTATCAATGGCATACCAAAATTTTTTATTAGATGAAAAATCCAAAGATTTAACAACAATTAGTACCCATAAGGGTTTATTTAGATACACGAGGTTAGTGTACGGGTTAGCATCCTCACCTGCTATTAGGATTAGAGGGTGTAGTTAATTTTTTGGACGATATTTTAGTAACAACGCCAACACGCGAAGAACATAAACAGCGATTAAAGGCGGTTTTAGAAAGATTAAATAAATTTGGTTTAAAGTTACAAAAAGAAAAATGTTTATTTTTTGCTAAAGAAGTCACGTATTTAGGATTTAAAATAGACAAAGAAGGGTTACATCCCTTACAGGATAAGGTAGAGGCAATTGAACAAGCACCAGTTCCAAGAAATATAGTGGAATTGCAATCTTTTTTAGGCCTTGTAAATTATTACAGAGATTTTATTAAGGATATGTCCACAATTGCCAGTAAATTATATGATTTGACAGCAAAAAATATTAAATGGGAGTGGACTGATAAGCATACGCAAGCTTTTAATAAATTAAAACAAGTCGTAATATCATCTAAAGTTTTAGTCCATTATAATAGTAATTTACCGTTAAAGCTTACAGTAGATGCGAGCGCCGTGGGTTTAGGCGCCGTTTTATCACATATATTGCCAGATAAAACAGAAAAGCCAATATGTTTTGCATCACGTAAACTAAATAAAAGCGAGAAAAATTATTCTCAAATTGACCGGGAAGCAACAGCCATTATTTTTGGAATACGTAAATTTTACCAATATTTATACGGTCAAGAATTTATACTGGAAACCGATCATAAACCTCTAGTGTATATTTTCGGACCAAAAGCTGGTATACCCCAAATGGCAGCAAATCGATTGCAGCGGTATGCTTTGCAACTGTCTGCATATCGGTATAAAGTTCAATATGTACCGTCCAAATTAAATATCGCGGATTTTTTATCACGTGTACCGATAGGCACTGACAGTGAAAAGGATTATATAAAATCTTCACCGTGTTTAAATTATGTTTCGGAAAACAGTCCAACGATTAATTTAAAAATAATTAGGGAAGAAACGGAAAAGGATGAGGTATTGAAAACTGTTGTAAAATACATTAAATTCGGTTGGCCAAAACATATTTTTAACCCGGAAGTTCAGAAATTTATTAGTCGAAAAAGCGAACTTACGGTAGAAGAGGGTTGCATTATGTGGGGTTATCGTTTAGTCATTCCATATAAATTGAGGAAATTATTTTTAAAAGAACTTCACAGCACCCATATGGGTATGGTAAAAATGAAGAGTTTTGCACGCGCTCATCTATGGTGGCCTAATTTGGACAAAGACATAGAATTAACGGTTAATTCATGTAACATATGTATGAGCTATAAGGATTCACCACCAAAATCAAAATTAAAATGTTGGCCATATCCCGAAAGTCCATGGAATCGAGTTCATTGCGATTTCCTTGGCCCTATTGAAGGGAAAAGTTATTTAATTGTTTTGGACGCATATTCAAAATGGGTAGAAGCTATTAATATGAACACTAACACTAGTAGTGAAATGTTATTAACTAAATTCAGGGAAGTATTTTCTAGATTTGGCTTACCCTCAACTATTGTCACAGACAATGGAACGCAATTTACGTCAAAACTATTTACGGATTTTTTATTGAAAAATAATATTAAACATGTAACAAGTCCACCCTACCATCCACAGTCCAATGGAGCCGCTGAAAACAGCGTAAGGACAATAAAACAATGTATTAAGAAAATTTTGTGTAATACTAAATATAATTTTGATTTTGCTTTATCAAACTTTTTATTGTCCTACCGCAACACACCACATTGTACAACAAAGGTTTCGCCTGCATTGTTAATGTTCGGTAGAAATTTAATCACTAGATATGATTTATTAAAACCTTTGGCGAAGCAAGGTAAAACTATGTATAAGACAGGGAAACATGTACAAAATGTTAAGGATAATCAACAAAAACAAATTAAATTATATAGGGGAAGGAGGTATATAGAGTTTAAGATAAATGAATGTGTTTTAGTTAGAGATTATAAAGTACCGAGTAAACCTTCGTGGTTATTAGCTAGAATTGTGAACAAAGTGGGTAATAGGACCTACATGGTAGAGACTGTCGGAACCCATATGTTATGGAAACGACATATAGATCAAATAAAAAGATATGAAGGAAAGATTCCATCAGATAAATTAGAATCATTTAATTTACCAATGTTAAGATGTCCACTGGACAGTAAAACTGATGCTGATAAATTACCTTTAATTGTAAGAGAAAATGTAAATTCTAAATATTGCTCAGCCTCAGATGATAACGTATCGGAGGTTAGCAATAATTCTGTTTCTGATACAGAAATGCCTCGACCTCAAGAACAGGAACGTAGGGGTCACCGAAAAAATATTGTTTCTCGCCGATACAGTCTCAGGCATAGAAAGTAATTGTTGTAAATAAGTTCAGGTAATTAAAAAGGGAGGAAATGTAGTGTATCGGACTGTACTTTTGCGAGGTTCAGCATTGTTTAATTAGCTAAAACATCGCGCCAGTCAGTCTACCGGTGTTCGTCAATAAGCAAGGTTGTCGTTGTGTGTATCTTATTAACTCGTGATTGTTCAATAAACATCATTCATATAAATCAACTATTGACTTTCAATTAATCATCCCCAAAGACATTACATTATGCAACAAAAATTATAATTAATATTTGTATAATTTATGTTGAGGACCTAGTGATTAAAACTCTTCGAGCTTAAATACAAATTCTATAAATTTATTAAAAGATCAAAAAAATACATGACATAATATTGACATTTTATATTGACAACAAAAGCAAAAAAAAAATGCTTACTATATAGCGTAGGTAGCTGTGCCTCTTGTAGAGCCGTTGTCTAGTAACCAAATAGCGCGAGATTCAAATTTTCAACAATTTATAAGTATTCATTATTGTTTTTCATATCATTTTTTAGACACTGCTATTTTATACCCTGATGTTTTGTACAGTGCTTTAAAATAAAATAATAAATATGTTGCTCGTTTATTTCAATAATTGTTTGATTTTCATTTTTCTTTGGACTTTGCACTTCCGTTAACAATTTTGAAATTTTATTATTGTTAGATCGAGGCTATTGCAGAATAGGTAAAAGCAATACACAACAACGGAATGATGAACGAGAAATGTATTGAACGCAACGCAGATAATACAATACACAATGAACAGGTACAATAAATATGGAATAAGAATAGTAAAAAACATAAAAGGTACTTCGACTGATGGGACTTAACAAGTGTATGAGGAGAACTTGATCAGCGAATCGGTTCTACAACAAAAGAATGTCAACATTCTAACACTTCCCCTCGAGTCGAAGATTCTCAAGTCCGGCTGATTTCAAGCAGCGTACGGGCTTCTCCTTAGGCAATCCCTTCGTAAGGAAATCATCTGTTTGATCATCAGTTTAAATGTGTTGAACGCGGAGTTCCTTGCGTTTCAGCACTTCTCTCACGAAGTGATGTCGAATGTCTGTATGTTTACTTAGAGCGTGGTAAGACATATACCCTAGATATAAATAATGCATCATTTTTTTATTGCAAAATGTACACCCCTGCGTTTTTGCACAAAGATAGGTAGGGATGCACTATTTTAAAATAAAAATAGGTATCACCAGGGCCGTACAAAACGGCAAACAGTAAAACAAAGAACATAAGACATACCCCAGTATTAAATAATTTATAATTTTTTTACTGCAAAATGTACACCCCTGCATTTTACCACAATTTAATATTAATATAGGTGAGTACCACAAATTAATTTATGCAATTACGTAAAGATATAATACAACGTAATATTTAATAATAAAAAAGTCAAATAATACGACTATTTGAATTACATATTTTGTATTGCATGACAGTTTGTAAAAAGCTTAAAGACGGATATTTTATTTTACGTTTATCTCATGGCAAAAATATATTATATCAATAAATTTAGGCTCATTTGTTGCAGTATGTAACGCTGAACATTTTTTATTGACTTTAGTTCTAAAATTAATAGGGCAGAATTTATAGACATGAAAATTTTACCATTGCATCTCCCATGGTCCTTAAAAAAGTAGACAACCGGTATATATATATATATATATATATATATATATATATATATATATATATATATATATATATATATATATATATATAACTTAAATTTCTTATTCGATCAAATAGGGTTTTAAAAAGTTTATTTTTGTGAGTACAGAGTTATAATATTCTATAAACTACTTGATAATATGAATAAGGAATACAGACTGACTAATCTTAAGTGTTACACGTGTTTTTATACTAATGTAATATGATAGAGTCACATACTGGTAAATCAGCACTTTGTCTATTTGTTAGCACTATAACTCCTCCCTCCTTAGATTCGAGCATCCTGGGGAAGTTGAAGTTCAACGTCTTCAGGGGTGCGAGATGACCTCTGTGTGGTTGGTTTCCTCTTCTTTATGTGTTTGTATACGAAGTACCCAACGATGATTGCAGCGATCGCATACAGGATGATGGACCATATACTTGGGATGTGCATATTGAATTTTTCTTCTGGTATCGAGACGATTGGATTGAAGGATATATCATTTAATTTCAAAGGATTTAGGTTAACGGAGAAATTTGTAATTTTGTACGATTGGGATTTTAAATTCAATTTAGGGAGTAATAGGGGTTGACCATGGTTTTCATTTTGGAATATTAGTATTTGTTGCCTGAAGTGAATTTCGCAGTTGTTTTGATTATTAATTAGAAAGATTCCCTCTAAGGTTTGGATGTTGGTTTCTTCATGGCATTTAATGGTGATTTTCTCCTCGTTTGGGAAAACGGCTAGGTATTTGTTGATTTCTGGAATCACTTCGACATGATTTGTAATTAAGTTAATTTTTGTATAATGACAGTGACTCGAAGTTTGATTTTGGAATATTTCTTCTTCGCACATCGCTGAGAAATGGGCGTGGTACTTATTAGGGCACTGAAATATTTTTGCTTGAACGCACATGTCATTCAGCGGCACGATCTCTTTATCAGATTTAAGAAGGTATTTTGTATTGGGAATGATTGTAATAAATTTTGATTCGTGTTTGGTTGGAAATGGGTACATGTAGTAGAGGTCGAAAGTTTTTTCAAAGTTTATGGGGGTAGAAATGAAATAGATTATTTGGGTTGCTTCTATTTTACAATTTATTTTTAACAACGACTCGAAGTCTAATAGATTCTCTTGTCTAGGTTCGAATGGTAACTGTAAATGATAGAATTTTGAAATTTGTTTTAATTCTGCTAGTAGCTCCATGGGGTGTATTATACTAGGGTGCAGCGTTCTTAATTTACAAAAGGTGATTGAATTTTCAACGTCTTGTAAGACATTTAATATAGAGTTGTATAATATAATAAGTTGATCGTAAATGTTTTTACCATAATATAGTATACTTTGAATGTGCGTATCCTTTATAATTTCGAAAAGTTGTAATATTTTAGATTTTAATATTTCTTCGTTGTGCTGGATATCCGAGATAGTTTTATTAAAATTTTGAATAATTTGATGATTCACCGAATATGAGAGTTTGATTTGACTTTCCAAATTATGCTCGTTTTCTTGCATGTGTGCAAACATTTCGTTGTATCTTTTGCCGTCTTCGGCATCTAAATTTCCGGTGACTGATTTGAATATTGACCCCAATCCATCTATTAAGCCACGTTTAGTTTTATGATGAACAGAATGAATTCCGATATTATTAATTTTTGTGTCGATATTTGTCCGAATAAATTCTAATATTTTATCATAATTTTCAAGTTCGTTGAAATGCTGTGAGTTATTAGATATGGTGGATTTTAGTGTTGAGTATTGTGTGTTTAGACTGCTGTACTGGTTAAGAAGAGCTTTGAGATTGTAGTAGTGTATGAATGTATGAGTCGTCTTTTCGAGTTTGGCAGGACCGAGGTTGATAGGAAGGATTCCGAGGTTTTCTGTTATGTTCCTAATCATTGTTCCTTGTCCCAATGCGAACAACCTGGAATTGGTTCAAAGGTGTAAGTTTTTTGTCTAGGGCGTTTAATGTTAGAGAGGTGGATATTCTCTGTGGTATTACCATGGGTGGTTTTGATTTTCCCTGTTTTACGATGTTTATTAATTTTGCTTAGTTTTTCGGGTTTGTATTTGTTTTTAGTTTTTTGTTGTTTCTGTTTATTTTTCACGTATACCCTTTTGGGGATTTCTGGCAGTTCTTCTTTGTTTTCATTACATTTACTTATTACCTTTTCTTTATTCGTCTGGATTTTGTCTCTAATTGATTCGTAAAGTAATTTAGTTTTATTCTTGTGACTTTCTATATAATTGTTAATAAGTTGTTTTTCGAGGTCGATATTAAATGGAGAGTTAGTGTCTAAATGGCCGGTAATAATTTCGCACGGTTTCAATTTTGTGACCGAATGGATTGTGTTATTATAAGCTAATAACGCATAATTTACTTTGGATTCTATAGGCTCCGTTTTGTATTCATTTTGATTGTTAAATAGTCTGATGTGTTCGATAAGGGTCGAGTGGAAACGTTCTATTATGCCGTTAGATTGTGGATGTTGTGAGCTTATGAAATGTATGTCGATTTTGTGTAGTGTCAGCAATTCTTTTACGACTGAGTTTTTAAATTCTAACCCGTTATCAGAAATAATTTGTTCTGGGATTCCGTGATGTGTAAAATATTTAACTAGGTTATTACAAACTTCTATGCCTTGTCCTGAATTTAATTTGTATGCTTGTGCATATTTTGAAAATGAATCTACAATTGTTAAAAATTTTGCTTGTTCTAAAGTAATGCTGTCTACATGTAAAATTTGGAAAGGTTTCGTAGCTGTGGGTGTGATATTTAAATTTACATTTAAGGGTCTCCTGTCGTACTTTGTTACTTGGCATATTTCACAGCTATTAATAAATGTTTGAACGGATTTCCTTAATTTTGGCCAGTAATATTGTTGTTTTATACGCGCTTCTGTTTCGTCGATGCCGCGGTGGTTAGTTTTGCCGCAATGGTAATTCGATATAATGTGTATGATTTCTTCCTCGTTGGTGACGTCACTTAAATATTTTGTACATTTTACTAAACATAGTTGAGAATTTTTAAAATAATTTTGAAGGATTAAACTGAATTTTTCGTATAGTTCATTTTTGAAATAAATGTGATATTTTACTTTTGGAACAAGATATTCTTTAATAAATGCAATCATTTCAGTTTTGTAATTAAATTTTGAAAATTCTACTTCCAATCGTAATTTTTTGTTATCGCATAATTTTGTAATTTCTACCTGTTTGGGGTTAAGGTCGACTTCGGTTATAATAATTTGGTTTTTGCCATAGTTTACGGGGCATTCTACTATCGGTATTCCGACGATAGGATTTTCTTTACTTGAATGTATTGTGATATCACTATCGCTTGTGTCGTCATCGTTTATCTCATTATGGTGTGAGTCACCTACCTCGACTGCAAGGGATTGAGTATCATCGTCTTTGTTATCTGTTTTATTCTTTAATTCTGTGTTAAAATTTTCTATGAATTTATGAAAGTATTCCATGTTTTCTGCTTCGTTTATATTTAATTCAATCTGGGTAGTTTTGTTTTCAGGGAGTTTATAAACGGTTATTAGTATGTCAGTGTTATCAAATATATATTTTAACATTAATTTAATTTCGTTCCAATTTTGATTGTCAAGACCACATGCAATTTTTGGTATACTTAAATTTCTGATTTTATGATGTAAACAGAATTTTCTCAAATTTAGTAAGGTATAAAATATGTCTTGTTTAGTGGGTTTATTGTAATAGTTTTCCTTTGTTATTAAGTATAGTAGATATCTTTGTGGGGTTTTTAAATATACTAGATTATGAAGTTGAGGATTTTGAGATTTTAACTTGTGCACATTATTAAATTTATTTTTGAAAATTTTGGCAATACCCGATGCCATTTCTAAATCTTTGCTCACGCAATGAGCTAGACTAGAGTCGGATGGTGCGTCGAATAGATTACCTATTACTTCTATAATGTTGTTGTTATTGTGATTAAGGCAATGTTTCTTATCTAAATAGTCTTTGTATAGAGCTAGTGGAGTGTCATTTAATTGTGTTTGTGGTTGTGAATTTTGAATTTTATTATTTTCGATAGGTATACGGCTTAAGGCGTCGGCATTGGTATTAAGTTTGCCTTTTTTATAGATTATCTCGTAGTCATATTCCTCTAATTTGAGGCGCCATCTTATTAATTTTTGGCTACATTGTTTTAACGAGAATAGCCATTGCAAGGGTCGGTGGTCTGTATAGATTTTAAATTTGCGTCCCAATAAGTGAGTTCTAAAGTACTGAGTCGCCCAAATGATAGCTAACATTTCTTTCTCGATGGTGGAATAGTTTATATCTGTCTCGTTTAATGTCCTGCTAGCGTAAGCTACTGGTAGGTCGTTGCCTAGGCTACCTTGAGATAGCACGGCTCCTATTGCTACTTGGCTTGCATCGCATGTCAAGTTAAATTCTTTGTCGTAATCTGGATATTGGAGTAGTGGTTCATTAGTCAACAAATTCTTGCAATTTTCAAAGCATTGTCTGTACTCAGGGTCGTTGATGTCAATAACTGCGTTTTTCTTTAAGCGTCTAGTCAGCGGTTTAGTTATCTTCGCGAAGTCTTTGATAAATTTTCGATAGTAACCTAAAAGTCCTAGAAAGCCTTTAATTTGAGTTGTAGTTTTTGGAATTGGAAAATTTAGAACAGCCGAAATTTTGTCAGGATTTGGTTTCACGCCATCAGGGGTTACGATATGCCCGAGATACGCTACTTCCTTTTTAAGGAATTCGCATTTGTCTAGTTGTACTTTAAAGTTAGAATTTTTTAAACGTTCGAAAACTAATTTTAAATTTTGAATATGTTCTTGTAGGCTGGTGCTGAACACAATAATGTCGTCGAGGTAAACAAGGCATTTTTTGTTTACTAATCCTCTCAGAAAGGCATACGAGTGAACTCATAATGCCCGTCTTCCGTGTTAAATGCAGTTTTTTGAATGTCCTGTTTGTCCATTTCAATCTGGTGGAAGCCAGATGCTAAGTCTAAAGTAGTGAAATACTGACAGCGTCCGAGTTTGTCTAGTAAATCAGTTATGTTTGGTAATGGGTATTTGTCGCTAATAGTCTTTTCATTCAATTTTCTGTAGTCTACCACTATACGCCACTTGCGTTTACCGGTCGCGTCAAGTTTTTTGGGGACAACCCAAATAGGTGATGACCATGGCGAACATGATGGTCTAATAATATTTTGATCTAACATTTTTTGTGTTTGAGAACGTACCTCTTGCCGGTGAATTTCTGGGTATCTATAAGATTTCGTATAAATAGGAATTTCGTCACTTGTTTTTATGGAATGTTTAATTTGATTAGTAAATGTTAAATTCTTGTCATCTACGTGAAATATATCGGAATAATTTTGAATTAATTCAGTAATAGCTGATTTTTCTTCCGAATTCATGTGATCTGTTCGAATTTTGGAAATATCAAATTTAATTTTTTCTGATTGAATGAAATTAAAGTTAGGTGATGAGTACGTTTCATAGTTGGAGATGTTTTCTACAGTAATTGGTTGTAATTGTGTGAATTCGATATGTGATTCCGAATTATTAATTGCTGTACAAAGTGGATGGTAATTATTGGCTGTAGTGACACATTCGGGGATAATTAGATTATTCTTTTGTTGTTTTGGAATTAGAATAGTTCCGTTTTGTTGGGTTACTTGAACTTTGATTACCTTTTCCGTTTTGGGATCTAATGTTACATTATTATTTGGATAGCTAATGTTGTTCGTATTAATTTTATTTACAGAATTTTGATGTTGAATTTTTATTTGACAGGTAGGGGTTGTAACTAAGTTTTTATTCAGATCTATAATTACTTTTAATGAAGTCAGATTATCTAATCCTAATAAAAGATCGAATTCGTCGTGAAAATCGAAAATGTGATATTTTAGACTTGCATTTTTCTTTATATTGAATAATTTTGAAATAGGTACGAGTGTGCTGTAATTTTCAATCGAAGTTCCATGCGCGGTTGAAATTTGGAATGGGTCTTTAAAAATAGAATTTTTGTAATATTTATGCGCTATGGTAGGTTTTATAAAAGATTTCGTACTTCCGGTGTCTATTAGAACCTTCAAATTATTTTCGGGAAATATAATATAAGGTAATTTACTTTTATTTGTCAAGTTCATTAGTTCGACTCTTGTTTTGTATTGTTTCCGAGGCCGCAATGTCTAAAAAATGATCGTCTTCAAAATTGTCGGGATTTTGTGGATTTTCATAATCGTTATCAATTAAAACTTGGTCAGTTTGTTCTTCGTTATCGTAATAAACATATGGGTCAACGGCAGGTACAGCTGACTCGTTGGTATTATATAATTCTCCTGCTGTGTTAGCGCGGTTTTGTCCGTAGTGGTTTTGTACCTGTCTGGATGGGCCAGGTGTAGGACGATATTGGGTTGTATTTCGCGTGGAAATACTCATCGGAGTAGGTGCAGGAAGGGTTTGTCTGGTGGATGGACCTTGACGTGGTGTCTGCGGTGTGTATTGTCTTGGTTGTTGGGGTGTGTATTGTTGTCTGAATGCCTGTTGCATTGGTGAACGATGCAAATTTTTATTGGGTGTATAATTAAAATACGGTATGGGTTTAGGAAAATTGTATCTTGGTTGGTGTGTCTGTAGTTTTTGATTTATTTTGGGTGTATGCTGATTAGCGTTTTTGGATTTGGCGTAATATTCAAATTGAAAGTCATTCGCTAGCATACTTAAAGCCGAATTTAGATCTGTAGGGTTTTTTGCCCTCATTAATTGTCCTATAGGTTCTTTTAAACCTTTTAATAAGACGCGCAAAGCATAATGTTGGAAATAGTCAATCATTACAACGGATGCTTCGGCAGCGGCGTTTGTTGAGATATTAGAAATTAATAAATTTAAGAGATGTTGCAAACGACCATAAAAATCAAAAATGTTTTCATTAGGATTTTGTTTCAGTTCGGTTATTTCCATATTTAATGTGAACCAGTCACGTTTGTCCGAATAAGCATTTTTTAATGCTTCTTTTAAATCTTCCCATTTTTGAATAGTGGAACTTGCAATATTGATAGCTGCTTCACCCTTAATTTTAGCTAATATGCTACTCATTAGATAATCATTTTGAAAATCGGTTGGGGTTGCAGTATTATAAAATTTTGTTACTAGTTTTTCGCACACACTAATAAATCTTGGGAGTAACTCACGTTCCCCATGGAACTCTGGCACCATGTCCAAATATTCCTTTTTTAATACGGGGGTAACCATGTTTAATACTGGTGGTCTTAAAATGATATTATTAATAGGATTTCTATTTGAATTAATTATACGATCTTCTGTTTCGAGATCGGAGTCTGGTCCTGAATTATTTGAATCTGACAAAGATTCTTGCTCGCTAAGTGACATATGGTACTCACAAAAATAACAGTGTCGGCTTCATGTGCCCTGAAGTCGTACACGGTCTCGAAGTTGAGTTGAGGAGTTGTACTGATGTCCGTTCAGCTTGGCTCGCTCGGCTCGTCGAGATGTTTCTTGCTTCTGATGTCCTTTCAGATGCAGGATACGGTGATCGAAGTATGAAGATGTTCGAATTTGCCAAATTAATCACGAAAGTGAAACAATTTATATTCGCTAAATTGTTTTGGCAATCCTACCAAGACTGCGCCACTTAAATTTCTTATTCGATCAAATAGGTTTTTAAAAAGTTTATTTTTGTGAGTACAGAGTTATAATATTCTATAAACTACTTGATAATATGAATAAGGAATACAGACTGACTAATCTTAAGTGTTACACGTGTTTTTATACTAATGTAATATGATAGAGTCACATACTGGTAAATCAGCACTTTGTCTATTTGTTAGCACTATAACTTATATATATATATATATATATATATATATATATATATATATATATATATATATATATATATATATATATATATATATATGCAGCATAGGGGTTTCAATGGTAATATTGTGACACTGTGGAACGCAGACGACAAACAAACTTCTCTAAATTATAGTTTCAATAATCATATTTTAACCCTGTTTATCTATTTAAATAATAAAAGTCAAAATTCAGTTTGGAATATCTTATCATATTATGATAGTCGCGTCTGCGATCACCCGTGCCATACTAAATCAGTGGTAATTGGTATCTAACGTTGTCTCTGCATCTATAGTCACGACATTTATTTGTTTGTCATTAATTCTTAAAAATTATTGAGCCTACGTGCACAAGATGCAGGACAATATGGATGCTGTATTTTTCCTACCCCCTCTAAAAGATACTAACTATATACCGTCAAGTCGAAGGGTATTCTGTCTTGTGCCTTCGACCTGATCAGACGCGATTTAATTAGAGAATAATTGTAACTTTCTGTTAAACTTAGTTTCATATATTTGAGTTTTTTATCGTTGTTTTCACTCTTTATACAATTTATCCATTTATTTCTAATAATTAAATTTCTTTTTTTTATTAAATAAATTTGTTGGGATTAATTTAAAATATTCCCTTCTTTAATAAAAAAAAACCCCGAAACTAATTGTGAAGTGATAAGAAGTGCAACAACCCCCAGCACGTCCGCTGTTCAGCCAGTTCGTCTACGGTAAGTGTCGCTTAGCAATAAATACATCAACAGGCAACCGTTATCCACCTAACACATAAACCTCGCTCTTAAAGCTCGTGTTACAGTGGCGCAGTCTTGGTAAGGATATTTGTAAGTAAAATTCGAAGTTTACTTCTAATACTCCCATAAAAAACCGTTGGTTTGTGTGTAAATAGATTATTTGTTATAGTTTTCTGATCTAGTCGTCGTTTATAATTTAATAAAAATGTCTCGTCCTCAATCTCCTACTACTACAACTGTTACATACACTACTTCTACATTACCAGTAACCGTTACAAGTCCTGTGGTGACTACATCGGTGTTTAGCACAAATGGGGTAATGCAAGATAACCCTGTAGTCAGTACAGTGGGTTATAGTTACCGTGAACCACAGTACAATCCCTATCGTCTCCCGACATACTCTTTTCCTACGCCTGTCTAGCTATGTACCAAGCTATGTTCTTCCGAGTTTTCCAACACCTGTACTATCCCCCGCGGTTCCTAACCCACTTTACCAATGTCCTAACATTCCAATTAGCACAACTACACCTTCATCCTTTCAAAGAACCCAAGTTCAAGCCCCTATAAGCCCTGTTATCCCGGAAGTAGTATCGGTTTTTCAGAACGAAATTCCAGTGTTTACTGATCCTAGCGCATTGACAGCCCTTAATTCAATTACAACATACGCCGGAGGATCAGATTTACAGGCATTTTTAACAAACGTAAATGTTGTAGCGGGTGCTTCTAAGTGGAACGACAGACAGAAAACTGTAGCAATAACTATGAAGCTCATTGGAAAAGCTAGAGATTTATATTATGCACTTCCGACTCATAAACGACCTGACAATTTTGAAAACATGACAAAGTGGTTAAATTTAATGTTTGGTAAACGACAGAACAACCGGGGACGAGTCTAATTTCAAAAAATTAATTAAACAGAAAGACGAATCTCTCCGCGAATTTGCGATGCGATTGGAAACTGAAGCCGAAAAAGTTTATCCAACCGTTTTAATAACGGGTAAACAAGCAATGCGCATGCAATTCCGGCGAGACTATTTGATAATTAACCAGTTTTTGAATGAAATTAGCACTCGTCTCGCGAATGAAATTTGTCGTTACAAACAATTCGACACTTTAGACGAAGCTCTGCTATACGCTGAGTTGTGTGAGCAAACGCTCGCACGCATGGTAAAACAGACCTTAGCGGACTCATTACGAAATCCATTACGTACGGTAGAGACACAAGCGACGAAAGAGAGACAGACAGAATCACGAAAGACAGGTACTCAACCAACCAGGTACCATAAAACAATTAGTGAGTACCCAAAAATGAAAGGTAGATGTTTTAATTGTAGTGTAAAGTCGCACATTTGCAAGAAATGTCCGGAAGAAAATCAAGCATTTTGTTTTTCTTGCTGAACAGCTGGACACCGAGCAAAGACAAGCGATTGTCCTTTAAACACGCAAACTGCCTCAGAGACGACCCAAAGAGAGGCAGTTTAGGTAAAATTCATGTAATTCCGGGGGTCGCCGAGTTCGAGAACGATACAGCAAAATTTATAAATCTTGAAATAAATAATCAGTCATATAAATTTCTTTTAGATTCTGGTTCAGCTGTTTCACTAATTAAAAGTAATTTAAATTCAGAACTTAAATTCAAAATTTCAAAGACTGATGAACAATTGGTAGATATTTCAGGTAGTATTTTGGCAAGTGACGGGCTAGTAAACTTAAAATTATCAGCTGGAAATTTGATACTGAGTCACCCATTTTTTGTATGCTCGGAGAGTTTATTTTATGAGGCCGATGGCCTCATAGGCGTAGACATCCTAGATAAATACGGGGCGTTAATGGATTTAAAAAAAAAATTAATTATACAAAATTGTAAAATTCCGTTCCATGTAAATAAGAAAAATGAAAATTTAGTAGCATTTGTTAATAATGTTGCTAATGGAGACTCAGTTGAAAATTGTGTAAACGATCTCGAACTTAAGGGAATAAAGGACACAGCATTCGAAAATGTAAAAGATGTACATGTGCAAGATAAAATTAAAACAGACCGCAATGAAACAACTATTTGCAGTAGTAAACGTAGATCTTACGTCAGACTATGTGAAGATATAAAGATACCTTCACGTCATGCAGTGTTATGTTCAGGAAAATTAGGAAAATCTTTACCGATGGGTATCTTTGTTCTTGAGCCTAATGATATTGGTGTTCACGGTTTATTAGTAGCCAGAACAGTATTTGAACGAGAGGATGATGTGTCAAATGTTCAGTTGAATTTGGTAAACGTCAGTTCACAGGAAATTGAGTTGAGTGCGCGTATGCCTTTAGCAACGGCACTTTTAGCTTGTGAGTTACCAAATTCAGAGTTAGGAGCAAAATTAATTGCTCAAGTTTCAGTGACAGATCATTCAATTGTTAATAGTGTTGACTTAAGTCATTTAGAAGGCTCAGAACAAGATAAATTTAAATCATTTTTGGAGTCGTATGGCGACATATTTGCTAGTAAAGATAAAAAGCTTAGTGTAACACCCTTAGTAAAACACTGCATTGGCACGGGCGATGCCGCTCCAGTGGCGCGCGCTCCGTACAGAGTACCGTTCGCGAAGCGGGAGGTAATAAAAGAACATATTGATGAAATGATGAAAGATGGGATCATCTCACCATCAGTGTCACCGTGGTCCGCACCTGTAGTTTTAGTGGAAAAGAAGGCTGCGGAAGGGGAAAGCAAAATACGATTTTGCATAGACTATCGCGGACTTAACAGTGTGACAAAACGTGATTTCTTTCCATTACCTAATTTACAGGAAACTTTGGCTCAATTAGGTAATGCGAAGAGATTTACGACGCTGGACTTGACGAAAGGTTACTGGCAGGTTGAAGTTGAACCTCGCGACCGCGAGAAAACAGCTTTTTCAGTACCTTGGGGTCATTATGAATGTAATCGGATGCCGTTTGGATTAGCAAACAGCCCGAGTACTTGGCAAATGTTAATGTAGGGTAGATCGGGGTAATTGGAAACTTGGGATAAATGGAAACTGGTTTATAATACAATTTAAAATTGCCGTCTTTTTCTTTTAAGTGGTGCAACACTGAACTACTGACTCTTGTAGTGGAGTTCATTCATAAATTTGATGCTTGTGCGCGTCGGTTGACAAGGTAAGTTAAAATGAAATGTAAATTGTAAAATATTTTAACAGTCACTTGTAGTGTGTAATGTGTCTAATTTTTTTTGCTGTTAAAAGAAGGTCTTCTAATTTATTGGAACTAACTGTGTGTTGTATTAATGTTGTAGTCGCATGGTACCAGTCAGGTTATGTCGTTTATGTTGGCGTGGTCAGAACAGTTTGTTGTTTCCTTTTACCCCAAGTAAAACACCAGCTTGGGGTAAAAGGAAACAATAATTTGGGGGAATAGGAAACTTGTTTCCAATTATCGCTTTGCTTAAGATAATGTTTAACTATCTCTTTTAGATGCCACGAACGTATATAAGGAAGAAACCTGCACCAGACTACACCGAAGAGGATTTAAGAGAAAAGCCGTGGAAGATATTTTGACAAATAATTCCACTTATAGAGAAGCTTCTGCGAGATATGGTATTTCAGTTAGCAACATTTTTAACAGAATAAAAGGGCGGAAAATTCCTGAAGGAAAGTTTGGTGTCGGGCGAAAGATTACTTTGCCACCTGAAGTGGAAGATGATATAGTGAAATGCCTTTTGGAATACAATTGCAATACAATTGTTCCTAGTGACTGCCATAGTATGAATCATCCTAAAAGATTCCAATACAAATTACAAATTGTTCTTTTATAAGAGAATTTCCTGTTGTATTATCAGTTAATAAATGTTTCATTTTTTTCATTTAATAATAAACCATTATTTTATTTTACGCCCTTCACTGACTGCTAATCCTTGTAACTTTTTGTAGGTTGTAACAATTAAAAAAATAAAAATACAGTAACAATTATAGAATAAACTAGCTTGTTTCCATTAGCCCCATTGCTGCATACATTCAGAATGAATGCGAAATCATGGATTGTTTTCTATTACCCCAATTGTTGGGGTAAATGGAAAAATTTGTGGGGTAATTGCAAACATAGATTTTTTTTACTTTTTATCCTAAGTATTTGAAGTAGAGTTCTTTTCAATATGATGTAATAGATTGTGGGTTGGGGCAACCCTACCACAACGAACATGTTTAGATTATTTTCAGTAGTGAAGTTACATCAAAGCAAAGTCAACTCTTCTAAAATCGTCCCCCATTACCCCGATCTACCCTACACAGTTTTAACAAGATTGACGGAGACCGATTGTTTTGTTTATTTAGATGATATTATTTGTTTTAGTTCAGACGATTATAATGAACATATTTCAAAATTAACAAAAAAATTTGATAGACTCCGCAACGCAAATTTAACTTTAAACCCTACTAAATGTAAATTCATGGTCAAAGAAACCAATTATTTAGTTCATATTGTATCAGGTGAAGGTGTTAAGCCGGATCCTGAAAAAATTCAATTATTCAAAATTTAAAACCTCCGACAAATGTAACCGAAATTCGATCTTTTCTTGGATTAATTGGTTTCTACAGACGATTTATTCCAAATTTTTCCAAATTATCTACTCCGTTAACTGTTTTAACTAAGAAAGGTGTGCCTTTTGTTTGGAGACAAGAGACACAAACAGCATTTGATACCTTGAGAAATGCTTTATGTAAAGAACCGTTATTAAAGTATGCGGATTTTTCTAAGAAATCTATTTCATTTATATCAAGTGCTGAACAAAGATACAGTACAACAGACCGAGAAACTCTTGCTTTGGTGTGGGGTGTAAAACACTTTCATTTGTACCTTTATGGAAAACCATTCGTCGCGTATGTAGACCATCAGCCACTTAAATGGCAACTGGCAAATAACGACCCGACTAACAGACGAACAAGATGGTCTATTTCCCTAGCTAAGTACGATTTTGTAATAAATTATAGACCTGGGAAAAAACATGGAAATGCAGATGCACTTTCCAGACTGCAACCTATTCGAACACTTGGCAAAATTAATTACGAACCTATCATTTGGGACAGACAATATTTTTAAAGAACAAAGGAAAAATATTGAAATTAACACTATAATTAATTCAATACGTGACGGTGAAACAAATTTAGAATACTTTTTAGATGAGGACAATTTACTGTATCTGAGTAATGATGATAATAGCGACGGTAGACTTGTTTTACCACGGAAGTTGAGCCCGGATTTCATACGCCTTTATCATGATACCCTTATGTCCGGTCACGCAGGTGTAGACAAAACGTATGACCGTTTAAGGAAAAGGGCATACTGGCCTAATATGTATGAAGACGTTAAGAATTACGTTAAGTCGTGTGTCTCTTGTGCTCAAAGAAAGACATCGCCGCACTTGAAACCGGCGCCGTTAAAGAAATTTGACCCCATAAAAAGACCTTTTGACCGTATCGCTATGGACGTAGTCGGACCGCTAGTTAAAACAGACAATGGGAATGTTTACTTACTGACGGTACAAGACTCTTTTACCAGGTACTTGGAAGCTTTTCCAATGAAAGATTGTACGGCGGCTACGGTAGCAAAACATTTTATAACAGGTATTGTGCTGAGATATGGAGTGCCTAGGCAGTTGTTGACGGATTTGGGTTCTAACTTCGTTTCACGCCTTATGCAAGAAGTGTGCATAGCGCTAGAATGCGAGCATTTGCGAACTACGGCCTTTCGACCGCAGACAAACGGCATGCTAGAGCGCACACATCGGACATTGAAAGATTTACTTTCACAGTATATTAATACAGAACATCATCGTGACTGGGACGAATGGCTTCCGTATGCAGTTTCAGCATACTGTTCAATGACTCATTCATCCACGAATGAAAGTCCGTACTTCTTGTTATTTGGTAGAGACATAGAATTGCCGTATGATGAGATTTTCAAGCCTCTGCGTGTCCGCTATGACACTGACGTAAATTACGCCAGCGAGTTCATGCAAAGGATGAAAATTGCTCACCAGAAAGCAAGAGAACATATGGGAAAAACAACCGAACGAGTTCACAGAAATTTTAATAAAAGAACCGCTATTCCAAATTACAAAATTGGCGACAAAGTTTATTTATTCAACCCATCAATAAAACCCGGTTTATCTTCAAAATTAGCTACGAAATGGACAGGCCCTTTTAGAATTATTGAAATTAATGATGTAAATGCAACTATAAAAGAAATATTTGGCAGAAAGGAACAAAAAATTCATGTTAATCGTTTGAAACCTTGTTTTAGTAATGTAAATAAACCATGTGAACTCGAAACTGATAATGAAGAATCAGATGAAGAGATGTTTTTCCCCATACAACCGCCAACAACTGCACAAAAAATAAGTGTGCCGCTATCGCAGCCACTTGAAAAGATTTTACCTCCCATTCCTAATGTCTTATCTGAAGACGTCTCAGCTGACACACAGCCACATGCCGACTGTGCCATTGGTCCCATGACGACACCCTTAGAATTCCCATTCATAGCCGAAAATAAACAAACCACCACTACATCCACTACCCCAATACAACCTGTAAACACAGATAATTACCGCTACCACACTAGGAGTAGAGGCCCTGCTCCTAACCTCCCGTGGATTCGGAAAGGCAGAGTTTGATTTCTGTTGCAGAAAAGGCGTCATGGAAGGGAAGCTGTTTATGGTAGGCGTGGCGTTGCTTATCATGAGCAAATTAGTAGCGTTGGCAAAAATAATAGCCTACGATTGTACGGACAGAGACACCGAAATTACACGGCTGTCTCTGTTAAATGTCAAACCGTGCTTAGACCCAAGGAATGCGTCCAAGACCGAGCAGAGGAAAATTCAGCTGGTGCAAGAAAGACGCTATGCAGAAGTGCATGTGTACACTTGCATGGTCACGGTACAGCAACTCATAACCCACTGTGGGATGCACTCGCACGCTAGTGTCGTAGCGGGCGGGGTAGGTAAGTATGTGTTCTATGCAAAACCTACTGCGCAGTGGCGATATCGTAACCAATGGGTCATACGGGTATCGCATTGCGTATAGTTCACACTTGAGACATAAATTTATGTACAGAGCGAAATTTAGAGAAAGTGTATTGGTTAGCTACAATCGCACCCTTATTGCACTGGGGAAACACTTCCCCGCAGTGACTTCGGAAACGAATAGAAGGCGGCAAGGTGAGCCGAGCTGCTGGTAAACCTACGACGCGTAAGTTTCCTTCTTACGGCTAAGTACGCCCAGTGCTCTCAAACCGCAGGCCGAATCCGCGCGCAGCCCGGAGGAAACCTGTGTGGGAAAAGACTTTGTATAGCGCAGGCCACAAAAATCAGTCTTTATAAAGTCTAAAGCAATAAAGCAGGATGGCCCCATCCAAGTCTGCCACGGAGGCTTGCAAGGCCATCCAAAAACATATTAAGTCCTTGGGGCAACTTGTTGCCGACTTAAAAGCAAACATTGATAAGAGCAAAAATGGAAGCACTAAGACGGACAGAATCGCCAAGTGCGAGAAAATTGAAGACGTGATAGAGGCATTAAAAAGCGAGCTTGCCCCTATCCAAGCCGTAGTTCCAATGGACCAGAAGCTCAATGAGATCATGAGCAAACTGGAGGAGACCAACAAAAAAGTAACCTACTAAGGCTAGCTACAGCCAGATTGCCGCATCTGGTGCCCCCCGTCTTGCGAGGGCCATAAGGCAACAACATAATAAGCCAGAGACTTTTAGGGTTGTAATCACTCCCAATGCTGACAACGAGGCTATTAAGACCAGCGAAGACACAAAGGCCAAACTCACATCAAGCATCAAGCCACACAAAATCGGCTTCCGAGCTGATAAAGTTGTCAAGTTAGGCAACAAAAGAGTAATCATTGAGTCCTCGTCCAAGGAAGTTGAAAAACTCATTGGATCGAAGGATCTCAAAGAGGCCGGACTGGTGGCCACGTTGGCCGGGAAATTCAACCCTAGGGTCCTGGTAAAGTATGTACCTGCTGAGACAAGTGACGAAGACTTAGTCCTGGATATTGTTCGTGAGAACCCAGAGGTCACGAAACAAACAGATGTAAAGATAATTGGAAAAATGGGCCCTAGAGGTGGAAAGTGGTACCATGCCATATTAGAGGTGACACCGCAAACCCGCACAGCTTTAGCCAAAACACAGTTACACGTTGGTGGTTGGGCATACTGCAAAGTGGAAGATCATGTCTCCATGCGCAGATGTTTTAAGTGTCAAGGGTTCGGACACACATCGGCGAACTGTAAAAGAGGCGAGTCGTGCGGTCACTGCGGTGGAGCCCATGCATACAAGGACTGCACCAAAAAAGCAGAGGCACCTATGTGCATTAACTGCAAAAGGGACAACATGGAAGATGTTGCGCACCCAGCACGAGACCAGAAATGCCCACACTACACACGCAAATTGGACGCTTTTGTTAAAAACATCAATTATGGTGCTTAAAGCTATGAAAGTTATTCAAGCAAACTTGCAAAACTCAAGACTGGCTACTCAAGAGTGCATAAGTTTAGCGAGAAGAGAAAAGATAGATATTTTGGCTCTTCAAGAGCCATATAACTACCTAAATAAGCAATCTAATACTTACGTTATACCTGGTGTCTCCGACGCACAGGTATTATCAGTAAGCGACAAGAGATTCTTTGCGGCTATCTGTATTCTCAATCCTAATCTGAAAGCTCTTAAGATGGTTCAGTTTACCAACGAGTTTCAAGTAATTTGTGAGATAACAAGTGGGCAATCTGCAATCGTGGTGGGATCCATATACTTTGCGCCAAGGAATAATATGGATACGGACCTTGAGTTCTTCTCGAGGGCCGTCGATGAAATTCATGGAACACAACAATTGTATTGCTGCGACGCAAATGCCAAGTCGGATGTCTGGTTTTCAGGCACCAACGATGACAGAGGTCGCAGCCTGTTGGAGTTTTTAGTTGGGAAAGACTTGTATTGCAATAACGATGCTGGACAACCGAAAACCTTTAGTGGACCAAACGGTGAGAGTAACATTGATGTTACAATCACCAGTGGGAACGCACTACCTAATGTAAGTAAGTGGGTGGTGAAAGTTGGCGTAATAACGAGCGACCATCGTCCTATTCTGTTCGAATATCTTATCGATATGAAGACACAGAGCAGAACCTCTGGTTATATACTCAAGCATTGTAACTGGGAAGCTATAAGGCATAGTCTGAGAGACCTCATCAACCACATTGATTCCCTGCCCTGGGAACCAACCAGAGAATGCATAGACTACAAAGTAGACGCCTTAACGGAAGGCATACAAGCTATCCTGGATAGCTTTGTACCGAAACGTAGACTCTATGAAGGCAGGGAGGATTGGTGGAATGAGAATCTCGAAAGACACAGACGCAAAGTTTAGAAGCTAAAGCGCTTGGCGCAGCGTGCTGCGTACCAAGCTGACAGACAGGTACATGGCCGAAATTATAGCGCAGCCCTTGCTGAGTACAAGAAAGAGGTACAAAAGGCGCGTGATGCATCCTGGAAACGATTCGTTGAAGAGGATCTGAACGCTGACCCGTGGGGCGTTACCTACAAGCTTGCTTGTTCCAAGAGTAGGAAAACGCAGCCACTAAGTACATTACACCTAGGTGATGGTCGTTACACAAGTGACACTGAGTCGTCACTCAAGGTGCTGTTAAACACTCTGATGCCTGACGATTCGGTAGATACTGACACCCCCAACCATACGAACATTAGAAACATGAGTATCAATCCAACCACAGATAAGACAGAGCTTCCAGAATTGACGGATGAGCTGATCATAGAACTTTTTAGCCGTATTGGTAACAAGTAAGCTCCGGGCCTTGATGGTATCCCCGGGGCTTTCATCAAGAACTCAGCAGATGTCCTCGCACACTTCTTGCGTAGGTTATTTGAAGATTGTCTGGGAATAGGGTATTTTCCCAAAGCCTGGAAGATAGGCAATCTTAAAATAATACCGAAGGGTGTCAATAAGGACTTAGCTGATCCAAAATCTTACAGACCCATATCTCTCCTATCTGAGTTTGGGAAACTGTTTGAAAGGTTGATAGTGCACTTGTTGCACAGAGACAGACCAGACTTTCACAATGAAAACCAGTTTGGATTTGTGAAAGGAAAGTCTACTACACAGGCTATGAGCGAAATGATCAGCTGGATATAAAATTCGGAAGACAAATATGTTACAGGCATTTTCCTGGATATATCTGGTGCATTTGATAACCTCTGGTGGCCTTGTGTCATCCAGAGGCTCAAAGACATCAATATTAACAACCGCGTCCTGCAGGTACTGTATAGTTACCTGCAGGACAGGAACGCAATATACACTGTCGGAGACATCTCCGTCAGTAAGGACCTTACAAAAGGGTGCCCGCAAGGATCAGTCCTGGGGCCCCTATTATGGAATATAGTGGTGGACACCCTCCTGGAGAATGTATCAGTTGAACGCACTAAAGTAATCGCTTATGCAGATGATCTATTGGTACTTGTTAGTGGTAACAGCCGGAACATCCTGGAGCAGACCGCAAGGGAAGCTCTAGGTAGAGTTGAAGGCTGGGCAGAGACGAATAAGTTGGCTTTCTCTATGAGAAAAAGCAAGTATATGCTCTTGAAGGGCAAATTGAGCAGAGACCCCACGGTCAAACTCAATGGTTGCAATGTCAGACGCACAAGCTCATACAAGTACCTTGGTATTATAATAGATGATAAGCTTTTATTCACTGAGCACATCAACTATGTTGTTGATCGTGCCAGGACCATATTTGTAACACTAAGGCGATACATGAAACTAGGATGGGGACGTCCACCCGAAGGTCTGGTAACTATATATCAGGGGGCAGTAGTGCCCATAGTCACTTATGGATGCACCATATGGGGGCATAGAGCTAACCAAGCCAGAAATAAGAGGAAGTTGACAAGCCTTACAGGCTTCTGTGGCAAAGTGATCACAGCTTCATACATGTCGGTCTCTAACGAGGCTGGCTGTGTGTTGGCTGCACTTCCACCATTGAATCTAGTAATAGATGAAAAGGTCGTAAGAGCCAAACTAAGATCTGGCGAGTCAACCAGTCTTTATGGCAATGGGATTAGCGTAGAAGATTACAATCTATCCAGAAGTGACTGCCTGAGCGAGGTGATGCGAATTCTCGTTGGCAGATGGCAGGAGTCATGGGATGAAACTGAGAAAGGATCCGTAACGTACAAATTCCTACCTGAAGTAGGTGACCAACGCACTTTCCGTCCGTGCTCGGCGGGTCTCTCGCAGATCCTAACCGGACATGGCGAATTTGCTTGCCACCTCTTCCGAATAGGTAAGAGGAATGATCCGAATTGCCCTACATGCAACCAGGTCGACGATCCGATTCACAGGATCTACACATGCCCTGACTTTGTCGATGAGAGAACGCTGGTACAAGGAATGCTTACAAACTGGCCAGTTGATCCACCTGAACTTTTAGTTCAGATGGATGACCTATTAACTCTAGAGATTTTCACCAAACCTAGAGCAAGTTAATAATATGACTCGTCATAATAGTGACACGATGAATATAGGCACGTATTAACTCTAGAGAATACACCAAACCTAGAGCAAAGTAACAAGAGGACATGTCAATAGTGACGCAAATGTATATATATATATATGTATATAAATAAATGCAAATAAGAGATAACATGCGAGTGAAAGGCACAATCACTACGTCATGGCTGAATATAAATTAAGTATTATAATAACTTAGTAGTAGTGAATTAATTATAAGTTAGTATGTAGTAATATATTGTAATCAAGGCACTGGAACTAGTTAGTAGGGGCTCGCCTCCTCGTGGCTAGGGACGGGAACTTCGCTTCGGCGATGCTGAGAAGCCCATTATGTAATTAAGGCCTAGGAGGGTCAAAATACCTCCAAAATTGTATCTATTTGAACAATAAAGAGATCAAATGAGCATGGGCGTAGGCCCATACTCCTCTCCTTTTTTTTGCTTGTCGTGATGCACACAGGTTTCACCAACTGAATTTGTCCGGACTGGGTGCAGGCATCATCTCGAACATCCAGATGAACGGCACCACACAAGTGTCAGTCACCATTGCCGGTAACCTGGACGCAGCTGGCAGATGTCACGGCGTTAAATATACCGTGAACGAAGTTACGTATGAAGACGCTGTCGTGAGTGCGGCCATCACGATCCGCATGCACGATTACAGCGCCGTAGCTGATGTCGAGAGCAACCGACTCAACTTGCGCACGGGCACTGTATGTATTTATAGTGCAGGGTACTGCTTCGAGGACTTAGCTGGAGAAGTGCTTTGGGTTTATGAAGTGTTCAGCGACCGGCATCGACGTATTGTATGAAGGGGTAGCGTCAGTACTCACCATGGAGAATGGCAACTCCACCAATCCGCAGCTGTACGTTGTGGTGGAGGCGTACGACACCGTTTTCGCTCTCAAACTAGTGAAGCCACAAACTATCTGTCATCAGCAGGCATGGAGGACAGAACAAAACCGCTTACTGGTGATTTTTGATTCGTCGCTTGGGTTTTACTATCGCAAATCTCCAAGATTAGTGCAAAATACAGACATTATGACCCAAGTATTAAGTAAGCTGCTATTCTTGGAGAATGCCGTAAAACAACATATGGGAGAGTTAATTTATGACTCCATCTTAAAACGGTGTCGTCTGCGAGAAAAAAATCTTACAAAATCGTCTCGCCCTTGCTCTTCAGTCACCAGACGTCGTCAGTGGCCTCGTACGTGATGCTCTCGGTCATATTGGCAGAGTCGTCGGAGAGGTGCTCTACATCGCCCGGTGCAGTGCCAAGGTCGTTGAGTACAGAAGGTCAGAATATTGTTATCAAGAGCTTCCTATTTATTACAAGAACGAGTCCAAGTTTATGACTCCTATAACCCACATCATAAAGGACCACGGTACCCAGGTGGATTGTAGTGATAAACTACCAGCTATGTTCCACCTGGAGAACAAATGGTTGGAGCTCTACCCCGACATGCACCAGGCTCGACCTGACCCTCTTGTACTTGACGCCAATGAAGAGAACCATATTCTCCCCCATGACAAGAATATCAACCATTAGCTCACATGGGGTATACACGCAGCAGGAAATGGAACACTTTCAAAAAGCGTTGCTGTTTTCTGCAGAAAAACAAGCTATCACCAGTCTTGTGACACCTCGTGTCATTGGCGGCACCACAGATCACCAAGGATACCATCTACCTAACGTGTTCAGCACCAAAGAATTCGCACACATGGCGGTGACTTCAGCTGAACAAGTGTGGGAATTTCTGTCGCGAATGGGTAACTACTTTTCTGTGATAACGCTGCTGTATACCTTATTCTGTGTCTGTGGATACATTGGCGGCGTGATTCTTAATTACCTCGCCCTAAACAAGGCCACCATGTTACACCAGTGACCTAAAATGTTTTTGTGGGCTAGCTTATGGCATGCCCTTGCTACTGCACCACTTCCATCAGAAGCAGCAGCAACAGCAGGCTGAAAACCGTGAGTCGGCCGCGCCTCTAGAGACAGTTTGTGTTGTGCAGGTGATTTCCGTGTAAAACTCTGAAACTCTTAACTTAGTGCCAGTGACATTTGGGTGAAATATAAACAATTCCCCTACCCCATGTTCGTGACATCTGTCCAGGTTCCATTAGAGATTTTAGTATTAGTGAATTTAAGTTTGTGTATTTTTCTGTTTTTTTGAATTTTTCAGATAGTTCATCTATGTATCACTGTATTTTAGTATATTTAGTTAAAATTAGAAATTTTAGCAAATAGTTAGTATCTTAGGAATAAATATATCAATTTCGCGATATATTTATGTCTTAAGGAGGAGGTAGTGTGACACTGTGGAACGCAGACGACAAACAAACTTTTCTAAATTATAGTTTCAATAATCATATTTTAACTCTGTTGATCTATTTAAATTATAAAAGTCAAAATTCAGTTTGGAAATTATTATCATTTTATGATAGTCGCGTCTGGGTTCACCCATGTCATAATAAATCAATGGTAATTGGAATCCAACGTTGTCTCTGCACATATAATCATGACATTTATTTGTTTATCGTTAATTCTTAAAAATTATTGAGCCTACGTGCACAAGATGCAGGACAATATGGATGCTGTATTTTTCCTACCCCCTCTAAAAGATGCTAACTATATACCGTCAAGTCAAAGGGTATTCTGTCTTGTGCCTTCGACCTGATTAGACGCGATTTTTACTAAGTAATTAGAGAATAATTGTAACTTTCTGTTAAACTCTAAGTTATTTTATATAATTGAGTTTCTATCATTTTTTACTGTTTATACACTTTATCCGTTTATTTTTAATATTAAATTCTTTTTTATTAAATAAATGTTACAGTTACATCTAGCAACCATGTGTCGATCACACAGTTCGATCAAGACACCTATGAAAATGTTTTAATGTTGTTAGAAACGAAATAAATAAAAGTGTTTTCCCGTTTTCGCTCTGATCCAAATTCATTTGTGTTTATTATTTTGCTTTACATGTTATACTAGTTTAACGTTCTTAGTTATATTTTTACACATGTAGAGTAGTTTATAATACAACGTATATCTCCTACTCTACATATTTGGTGACCCCGATTGTAAAACAGGATGGACGACATACCTGTTCCTGTTCCTGTTTCCGATACCCAACCTGCTGACCTTCCGCTTCCTGAAATATCTTCATTAACAAATTCCTTCAAGATCCCCGAATTTTGGCCTGCGGACCCGACATTATGGTTCTCTCAAGTAGAAGCGACATTTATGTCACACCGTATTACATCTGAAACAACTAAGTTCTACAAATTAATTTCATTACTCAATCCTCAGTATGCAGCAGAAGTCAGAGACCTTATTGAGAATCCTCCAACAGTGTTTCCATATACCAAGTTAAAAGAAACGTTAATCCACCGAACTTCACTATCGAAACAAGAAAGAATTCAACAATTATTCAACATCACAGACTTAGGCGATAAAAAACCATCACAACTTTTACGTCAGCTCCAACAGTTGGTTGGCTCTATGCATCTAGACGACTCAATCCTTGAAGAAATATTCTTGCAAAAACTTCCTTCAAATATTCAACTTATCCTTGCTTCAAATAATAATATTTCATTAGCAGATAAAGCCGAAATCGCGGATAGGATTCTAAACGTCACACAACCAACGCTATGTTCCGTAAGCAAAGACGCACAGCAAATCGAGGAGCTAAAACAAGAGGTCTCAGAGTTAAAGAAGTTGGTGTTAAGTCAGTCAAGAAAGAAAAACCTTCCTTTCCCTACGGTTCCTCCGAACTCGAATTTATGCTGGTATCACCTCAACTTCGGCGGCAAGGCGAGGAAATGTATTCCACCATGTCAACAAAGTTCTTCTACAAACAAATCAGAGGTTTTGTTACATCAAAACAGAAACTTAATAGATAAACTCACTTTACCATCTATTTCTAGCACTAATACTCATCCAACGACAACAAAACTCCTTTATCTGACTGATAGGCTCTCTGGCCATCGCTTTCTGATAGACTCTGGAGCCGAGGTGAGTGTTATCAAAAATTCATTGTGCGAGAAACGACGACAAAATCCTCTTACACTACAGGCTGTCAATAATTCAACCATCAAAACTTTCGGTACTAAAACATTAGAAATAGACCTCGGATTAACAATGCAATTTACATGGAGGTTTATTATCGCGAACGTTAAGCATTCAATTATCGGCGCAGATTTTCTTACATACTTTAACTTGCTGATTGACTTACCTTCAAAGTGCTTGTTACAAGCAAACCGAAACATACAAAACAATTCAAATCGAATATCTAGTATTACTACTCAACATTCCACATGCTTTACCCAACTCTTGTCAAAATTTCCTTCTCTAAATTCACCTTTTACTCCCAAACGTCAAATTATGCACAATGTCAAACACTGTGTCATCACTAACAATTCACCTGTTTTTGCACGGCCGCGCCGTCTAGCTCCGGATAAATTATCCACCGCTAAAAACGAATTCGATAAAATGTTGAAAATGGGGATCATTCGTCCATCTTCTAGCAACTGCGCTTCTCCATTGCATATGGTTAAATAGAAAGAGATTGGCGAATGGCGACCTTGCGGGGACTATAGGGCTCTCAATGCCATCACCGTCCCTGACCGTTATCCAATTCCCCATATTCAAGATTTTACAACTAATTTATACAATTCGAAAATATTTTCAAAATTAGACCTCGTTAAAGCCTACCACCAAATACCAATGGACGAAGAATCCATTTCCAAAACAGCAATAACCACACCTTTTGGTCTTTTCGAATACTTGGTCATGCCATTTGGATTGAGGAATAGCGCCCAAACTTTTCAACGGTTCATTGACAATGTTGTCAGAGGTTTAGATTTTTGCTTCGCATATATTGACGACCTCCTTATTGCTAGTAGTTCTTTCGAACAACATTTAAAGCACTTAGAATTAGTTTTCCAAAGACTTGAAAAACATGGTATACTTATCAATCAAAACAAATGCCAATTCGGAGTCCAGAAGATCGAATTCTTAGGACACAGTATTTCAACAAATGGCATTCAACCGGTAAAATCTAAAATTGACACAATCAACAAATTTCCCTTACCTACAACTCAACAAAAACTAAGGGAATTCCTTGGCCTCATAAACTTTTACCATCATTTTATCCCTAACTGTGCAACAACGTTAAAACCCATTAATTGTCTCATAACAAATAAACCAAACAGCTCAAAAGAGATTGCATGGTCTCCGGAAGCAAACAAAGCTTTCAAAGACATAAAAAAACAATTAACAAATTTAACAACACTCACATTTCCCGCACACAATGCCCCTATATCTATCATGGTAGATGCTTCAGACACGGGAGTAGGTGCAGTTCTGCAACAACAGATAAAAGAAGACTGGAAACCTATAGCCTTCTTTTCCGCCACATTCACACCTACACAAAAACGTTATAGCACATTTGGCCGTGAATTACTAGCTATGTACCTAGCAGTAAAGAAATTTAGATATTTCATAGAAGGTAGAAATTTCTCCATTCTAACAGATCATAAACCTCTGACTTTCATGGCTAACAAAATTTCCCACAACTACACCTCCAGAGAAATAAGACACATGGACTTCATTTTACAACTAACAAGCGACATCAGACACGTATCGGGCAAAAACAACACCGTAGCCGACGCGCTGTCCAGAATCCAAATAAACTCCATCCTCACAGACAAAACCATCGACTACGTCAAAATCGCAGCAGCTCAAAAAAACCGATAAAGAACTACAGACACTGCAGACAAATAAAACGAACAATTTACAATTCAAAAACATTAAGCTTCCAAATTCTACCTGTACCTTAGTTTGCGACATATCCACTGGTAAATACCGACCATATATACCAAAAGAATTCCGAATTAACATTTTCGACCATTTTCACTCGCTATCCCATCCAGGAATAAAAACAACAACAAAATTAATAAACTCTAAATTTGTTTGGTATAAAATGAACAAAGACATACAATCCTGGACCAAACAATGCGTACACTGCCAACGTTCAAAAATAACAAAAAACACCCAAGCTCCACTCAAACCATTTTCCGAACCAAACAGTCGCTTCGACAACATTCATATCGACTTAATCCATTTACCCAATTCCCAAGGATTTTCTCATGTACTCACGTGCATAGATCGGGTCACACGATGGGCAGAAGCAATTCCAATCAAAGATTGTAACACACAAACTATAGCTGAAGCATTAGTAAACAATTGGATATCTAGATTTGGAGTTCCTTCTGTTATTACAACAGACAGGGGAAAACAATTCGAATCGTCATTATTCAAAAATTTACTTAAAATGTTGGGCACACACCACATAAAAACCACGGCATACCATCCACAATCAAATGGCATGATTGAGAGGTTCCATAGGCAGCTAAAAACTTCCCTTAAAACATATAATGACCCTATAAACTGGGTAACTAACCTACCAATCGTCTTATTAAGTCTTCGCACAACGTGCAAAGAACCTATTAATTGCAGCCCGGCAGAACTTGTCTACGGCACCACATTACACATTCCAGGCGAATTCTTCACACAATCACCAATAGTTCCAGACCCTAACATGCCCCACTATCTCCAACAGTTAAAACAAATAATCAGCAAATTAAAGTATACAGCCCCAATCTTAAAAAACAAACCATATTTTGTAAACCCCGATCTATTTCGCACATCACATGTCTTCATAAAGCATAATGCAATAAGCCCCACCCTACAACAACCTTACGATGGGCCTTACAAAGTAATCAAACGATACGAAAAGTTTTTCAAAATTTTAATTAAAGATAAATTGGACACCGTATCAATAGACAGACTAAAACCTGCTTACTTACAATAGCCGCACAATTTTGATAACACTCATTCCTCTCCCCAAGTCCCACAAATAAAGTCATTCAATTTATGTCATTTCTTTGTAAAATGACAAGTAATGACTTCCCTTTCATTACCTGTCATTGTTTTCTTCTCTCTAAGGAGGGAGATATGTTACAGTTACATCTAGCAACCATGTGTCGATCACACAGTTCGATCAAGACACCTATGAAAATGTTTTAATGTTGTTAGAAACGAAATAAATAAAAGTGTTTTCCCGTTTTCGCTCTGATCCAAATTCATTTGTGTTTATTATTTTGCTTTACATGTTATACTAGTTTAACGTTCTTAGTTATATTTTTACACATGTAGAGTAGTTTATAATACAACGTATATCTCCTACTCTACATAAATTTGTTTGGACTAATCTAAAATATTCCTTTTAACAAAACCGTAACTATCTGTGAAGTGATAGGCAGTGCAACAACCCCCAGAACATCAGCTGTGCAGCCAGTTCGTCTACGGTAAGTGTCGCTTGGCAATAAATATATCAACAAGTACACCTTTTCCACCTAACACATAAACCTCGCTCTTAAAGCTCGTGTTACAAGTTGTAGAAAGGGTTTTTTTCTATTATGAACTCTACTAAAAGAAAAGGAAGAAATAGACTGCATATAAAAATGCTAGATACGTTGCTCCAAATAAAAACATTTCAGGTACAAGGTATATGTTGTAATAATTTTGTACCAACAAGGTCCATGATACAAAAATTTAAATCAAATATATGCGAGAGTAAAGACATTAGTAATGACAAACAAAATGATCAAGGAATGGAAGATACTATTACCACAGTATAGCGGTTCGCTCTCTTACAACCAGTAGGTGCACTCTGCGTCGGCTCCTTTAAAACCTGTCATTTTTTCGCGCAGCCCGCCCACTGTCGGTGTATCCCGAGATATTCAATTAAACGTCAAATTTTCAATAGTTTCGTAGAAAAGTTAGGAAAGTCTGTCTCTAGATATGTGTTAGGATTTTAGCCACTAGATGGCAGTAGAGGTACCACTTTGAGTCTGATGTCAGTCTTAGCCAGTAGATGGCAGCAGGGGTACCATTTTGAGTCAGGAGGCGCAATCTGCGCAGAGACGTGACGTGAAATCATGACATTATTGTAGAAACAACGAAAGTGTGAACATCAAGAACGACATTCTGTAATGATTTCTAGAACAATAAATCTATATTTGGTGTGTTCATAACTAGTTTTTTTTTACATTCAATCAAATACAGTCCACTAACAACAACAAACATAAAACATTTTGGTCCTTCGCCAAATACCTATATTGAATCACGACGTACGAAGACGACAGAGAAGAGGTTATTTTCCCGGTCATTGTGGCAACGAAAGACGAAGTTTACGAAGACGAGGTACAAAGAATTTACGCAATACGAAGTATATTCACTTTAAAGCAAGGTCAGTGACTTTCGTTTTTCCTATTTTTCCCATTTGCGAATGACTTTTTTAAGTAACGTTAATAGTAATTCTCTTCAAAATTTTGTTTATTTAAACAATAATTTACGATGGCTGCGCTTGAAGAGCTACGAAAATTAAATAACAAAATAAACAATATGTAGGAAATATGTCACGATTTGCACCTTTTCTTGATTCATTTAATACTAGCATTAGCAGTATATATGACTTAAAGGCTAGGTTAGAACAACATAAAACAGTTTTTGCCAAATTTGACGTAACACAAACGAAAATTGAAGAGCTGAATCCTGAAACAGAGGTGGATTCAGATGAAAGTAATTTACAAACAGAAAGAGCTAATTTCGAGTCATTGTATTTCAAATTATTAGGTGAAGCTCAAGAATTAATAGAAGTAAATTCTAATGCAGTCATAGTGGCTCCTAATGTCTCTGCAACACAATTTCGACCAGAAGTTCAAATTAATAATGTACAATTACCAATTATAAAACTACCCGAGTTGACGGTAAATACAAAGAATGGTTAAAATTCCGCGATACATTTAAGGCGCTAGTCGACAGCAACACAATGTTGTCAAAGGTGCAGAAATTTATGTATTTAACATCAGCTTTAAAGGAAAGTGCATATAAAATAACAGAGTCCCTTGAATTATCAAATGATACTTACGCGTTAGCTATGGAATTGCTCCGCGAACGATATGAAAATTTTAATGTCATAATTAATTCACATGTAAAAGATATAGTAGAATACCAGTCTTTAGCGAAAGAAAATTATATAGCTTTAAGGCAGCTACTAGACAATTTTTTAAAACACTATCGCGCTTTAGAAACACTAGAAGAACCGGTTAAGCAATGGGATACTATCCTAATTTATATCTTAACTAACAAACTAGATTACAACACTCGTAAGTTATGGGAGGGTAAAATAAATACCACGGAACGCCCATCGATAGACCAGCAGATAGAGTTCATTAAAGAACGCTGTTCAGTTCTCGAACAAATTAATGATAATACAAAACCGGTTAATCACAGCATAGGTGTAAGATCTCAAAAAACCTTTGCAAACGTTGCAACAAAAATATTAGTTGCGTAATTTGCAAGGATTCACATAGCATCTACAAATGCAATGAATTTTTAAATCTCGATATATCACAACGATTCGAAAAAGTAAAAACATTGCAATTATGCACGAATTGTTTGAGTTGCCTATCACGCACCTGTTTTAAGTGTAATAAAAAGCATCACACCTTACTTCATAAAAACGAATCTGCAAACGTCACACAAACAGAAGCTAACAATGAAGCGATATTAAAAGTTGCTACATCACCGTACGGTGATACAAACACATCGCATACACTTCTTGCTACTGCGTGTGTATTGTTAACGAATAATAATAACTCAGAAACCACTCGTGCCTTTTTAGACGCAGGTAGTGATAGTAATTATATCAGAAAGAATACTTGCAATTTATTAAAAATACCAATAACAAAGGAAAAACCTACTACTGTTCTTGGCATCAATAATACAGTTTCGAAAGTATCGCTAAAGGCAACAGCCACTGTAAACTCAATGCACACTAATTTTAGAAAGAAATTAAGAGTTTTTAGTTGTTGATGATATTATACAAAACATTCCTTCTGTTCGAGTAGATATAAATCATAAATATCCAGATCACGTTAAGCTTGCCGATCCAGGCTACGGAGTACCACAAAGGGTATACGATTTAATAGGCGCAGAAATAGTCTACGAATTAATATTATACGGAAAAATTCACTTGGGGAAGGGCAACCAGTTTTACAAAATTCCCAACTTGGTTGGTTGGCTAACGGAAAAATTAACGTTTCCGATGATATAAAAAATAACACAACTTGTCTATTTACTACTAAGGAACAAGAAAGTAACGTACTACGTGAAGCTATCGAACGATTATGGAAATTAGAATTTCCGCAATTAGGTACAAATGATAAATATAATACGGACGAAACGTTGTGTGAATTACACTTTACGAAAAACACAAAGCGAGACGCATATGGACGTTACACGGTTAACTTACCATTCAATGATAATAAAGAATTACTTGGCGATAGTTTTCAGACTGCACAAATGCGATTTTATAATTTAGAAAGACGGTTACAACTCGATGTGAATTTACGAGACGATTATGTTACATTTATGAATGAGTACTAAAATTTGTGACATGCGAAAGGTAGATGAAGTAAATGAGGATAGCTTAGATGAATACGAGCTAAATAATAAGGGATATTATATTCCACATTACGCGGTATTAAAAACAAGTAGTTCGACAACACGAGTACGTGTTGTATACGATGCTTCAGCTGCCACTTCTACGAATTATTCCTTAAATGACGTGTTAAAAGTTGGTCCAGTTGTTCAAAGTGAACTTTTTCACATTATGATACGTTTTAGGAAGTATCATGTTGTTCTAACTGCACATATTGAAAAAATGTTTAGGCAGGTTCAATATCCTATTTTATTACCACAAAGTCATACTTTACCAAAATTAATTACAAATTATGAACACTATGGACATTTACATATCGGTACAGAAGGTACTTTGGCTGCTGTGTGCGAAACTTACTTGCCGATTAACGATAAAAGTACAGTAAAGAATATAATCAGAAAATGTTTAGTTTGCGTACAATACGCACCTAAATTTCCACATATGAAGATGGCTCATCTGCCTAAAAACAGAGTAACGCCTTCTAGGCCATTTGTAGTTACTGCCCTTGATATGGCAGGTCCGATATTAGTTAAGGAAACTAAACATCGTAACAGGAAGCTGTTAAAGGTATATGCCTGTGTTTTTGTATGTTTCTGCAGCAAGACGGTACACATTGAGTTGGTGTCGGATCTAACGTGTGAAGATTTTTTAAACTGTTTAAAAAGATTTGTTGCCAGAAGGGGATTGCCTTCTGAATTATACTCTGACAATGGCAGAAATTTTGTGGCAGCAGATAGAGAGTTAAAACTTGCATATAATTCTATTTTACAATTTTGTAAAAGTGACATAATTAATTCATACTTACCAAACAATATAATTCAATGGAAATCCATGCCCCCTAGATCCCCACACTTTGGTGGACTGCATAAGCAGCTATCAAAAGTATGAAAAAAACATTTAAGGAAGGTCATGAGTAATAACGTTCTAACATTCGAAAATTTAAACACAGTCATTTGCGAAGTCTAAGCCATTTTGAATTCTAGATCTTTGCGTCCCATTTCTACTGATCCCAACGACCTTTGCATCCTTACACCTGGTCATTTCCTAATTGGCCATGCCCTCACTGCGGTGATTGAACTACAAGCTCCAGACGCTGCTACGAACCGATTATTTCATTTTCAACTCCGACAGCGTATCATCCACGACTACTGGAAGCAGTGGTTCAAAGAGTACCTTTCTAAATCCAAATGGTCTACAGACTTCAAACTTCTACCCAAGGTTGGCGACTTAGTCCTCATTTTCGAAGACAACGCACCTCCTGGTCTGTGGCTAACTGGACGAGTGACCGAATTGTGCAGCGGTTCAGACGGACGATCCAGAGTTGCTGTAGTGAAGTGTAAAGGCAGTGTCTACAAAAGACCAGTTAAAAAACTGTGCGTGCTACTCAGTGATAAATAGGACTAAATGACGAAACATTATTTTGTTTCGTTTTCGCATGTTTGCTGTACTACACAGTTTAGTTGATCATTTGTATTACAATGTTAACACTCTTGTCTATCATATACAAGAATTGTGTTGAAATTTTTTAAAAATTTCAAGGGAGGAGTCATGTTAGGATTTTAGCCATTAGATGGCAGTAGAGGTACCACTTTGAGTCTGATGTTACGGTCTTAGCCAGTAGATGGCAGCAGGGGTACCATTTTGAGTCAGGAGGTGCAATCTGCGCAGAGACGAGACGCGAAGTCATGAAATTATTGTACAAACAACCAGTGTCTCCAGATTTGGCAATTTATTGCCATTTTGGCTATTTCGCTGCAAGTTTTGGCGTCTAAATAATTGTACGGCGACTGGCGATTAAACAGGCGATTTTTATTTAATTTCAAGGCGATTTTCCCGTTCCCGCCAATAATTCACAGTCTGAGTTTAGAGATATTGTTGATAGATGTCAGTTGTGGTCGTGGTTCGTGGTATAACTTGTCACTTGTTATTTATGTCCTCCATGTTTATGTCAACTGTTTTCGCTGTGCTGCTAAAGAATGAGGAAACATTCGAAATACACAAGACATTACAAAACCGAGTGGGAGAATGAAAGTTGGGCCAAAGGTACGCAGTAAATTGTATATTATAGGCACGAATAGATATTTACATTTTATTGCTGTATTTAGGTTGGTTGAAAGGACAAAAACGGTTCCAACTGCTAATAAAAATGACACAAATGAAGCTTATTGCTTATATAGCAATACGTCATTACGAGCACATTACACGGATCTAAAGAAACATGCAACTACAAAAGTACATATAAAAAACCTGCAAGCTTAAACTGTCAAAAAACAGAACAGTGTTGGTTATTATTGTAAGTATTGAGTTGTGATTATTATGATAATTATTAAAGTAGTACATATCTTTTTAGTTAAACCAATTTCATTAACAAAGGACCAAAAAGTAATAGACTTAAAACTGTCAAAGTTTGTTTTAAATCACATATCAATTGGTGCAATTGGCCATCTATCCGAACTATTGAAAGCTGTGTCGCATCATGATGGAAACATTTTTTGTATCTCAAATTACAGCTCACGAAATGTAGAAATCTTATTAGAAAAGTAATTGGTCCGTCCATTCTACAGGATATTGTAAAAACTATATATCAGTCTAGATATTCTATAATAATAAACGAGTCAATAGATGTATTTGTCAACAAATATTTAGCGGTGTGTGTTAGGTATTTAGCTGGTTCAAAGATTGTGTCTGATTTTTTGGGGTTAATACAAGTAGAACATGCTACAGCAGAAGATTAATATATTTAGGGTAAATGTGGGTTAGTTGCCTACATGGGATAGTAGCCTCACTGCGTATAACTTTTGATAAATATAATAGATCATTTCAAAAATGTCCGCGACCTCTACGTGTTTATTTTTTGAACTAAAAACTTAGTGCCGTTAAATGGCGGCGTACGAGAAATGTCAAAAAGAATTTAAATAAAAAGTAAGTAAAATGTTTATGCTGAAAATTAAAATTTATCAAAATAATAATAATTTTGTTAATATGATAGATTTGATGTAGTAACCTATTTTTTTATTTTAAATTATTTGACCATCAGGAAAATATTTAGGATATTTATCTTGGGATGATTTCTTTCCAGTAATATTAAAATAAATTCAATTTCCACATATTTTATATTATCAATTTTTTTGGTATCCATTGCTGTCTATTCTTCGTGATCCAGTCTTCTTCCGTTCATATTTTTAGAAAAAGAATGAAATCAAATGGTTTTTTTTCAATTATTATTACAATCCGGTACGCAACGTATAGTACCCGTCATAATTACTATTAATTACTTTTCAAATGAAGAAACAAATACTAACCAACAAAAATAATCGAACTGTCACCTGTCATATCGTAAACAAAGATGGGTATACGGCACTAACTTTTGTTATCTTTGTCTAAAGTTTGCACATGCGCATTGAATTTTTGAAATGGTCTATAGAGTGCGCTCCAAACGTACTTGTAGATGCATTAATGAGTGTGCAACCTTATTCATGTATCATATATGGTCTAGAGAACAGCTGTGCTGCAAGAAATAAAAAAATTGGCAGAATTTTTATAAGAGCGTCATTTCGGCAGTACGGTAGGTATGAAACTAAGCTTTTACATTTGCACTATTGCATGAATAATAAATTTTTGTGATTAGTTTATCAAAGTATATTCTAACCTATTTATTAAGACTTGTTTGAACATGCTTTAGTCACATACGCTTCAGAAATTCAATGGGGCGTCTATACCCCGAAAAAAGAATAGACGCCGCACTAATTTTGTGGTATAAATGCCCCACTATATTACATCTTTTTTACGCGTAATAGTCTATTTAATATATTTCTTTTTATTTAAAATGTGTAAAATATGACAATATATAGTAATTCGAATTTTTATTTACTTATTTAGATTGCAATGCCACGAAAGTACAAGCGAAAAGAAGATGCACCAAAGCGGGGACAGTGGAGTGAAAAAAATTGAAGAACTGCAGTAGAAAATATTAAAACCAAAAACATGAGCATCAATTTCACAAGCAAAGTATTTAGCATTCCTTCAAGAACGTTAAGGAGAAGATTGGTGTCAGGAAATTTAAATAAACAAAGTCTAGGAAAATCGCCAGCTTTGGGTTATGAAAATGAAATAAAACTAAAAAATTATGTAAAGAAACTAGAAAAAGCTGGCTTCGCACCAACCCAATACACATTGCGTTGTTTGGCTTATCAGTTTTCTAAAAAACTGAACAATAGAGACATATTTTGCGGCAAAAGTGATAAGCAGTGTGCAGGATATCACTGGTTGTATTCTTTTCTGGAAAGACACCCGGATTTAACTGTAAGACAAAGCGAGGGATTATCAACTGCACGAGGTGTAGGAATGAATCGGGAGGATATAAATTCATTTTTTCATCTGTTAAAGGATGTGTTGGAAACACATAATTTAACTGATAAACCCCACTGCATCTTTAACATGGACGAAAGTGGCATACAGTTAAATAATATGCCAGGTAAAGTAATAACATCTAAAGGGACGAAAGTTGTGCAGAATCTTACAGGGGCAGAAAAAGGAGAAACCATAACTCTCGTCGCTTGTTGTTCTGCTGAAGGAAATTTTTTACCTCCTGTTCTTATCATGAAAGGTGTTAGAAAAAATGCAGCATATCTGCAAGGTTTACCACCCGCATCAGACATCTACATGAACCAAAAATCTGCATATATTACGTCAGAATTATTTATGAAATGGTTGAAGGAACACTTTACTCCAATAAAACCTCAGGGAAAGGTAATTCTAATTTTGGACGGGCATACATCACATTGCAATTCGTTGGACATGTTGGAGTTTGCAGAAAAACATGAAATTATAATATTATGTATGCCGAGTCATACTACTCAAGCTTTGCAGCCCTTAGATCGTTCTTTTATCAAGCCATTGAAAGACTATTTTAAACACGAAACAGATTCGTGGATTTTCATGAACAAAGGCATGAAAATTTGTAGACAACATGTAGGAACATTACTAGGAAAAGCATGGATTCGGGCAACAATTCCGTCGGTTGGGGTTTCAGGATTTCGTGCTACTGGGATATACCCATATAATCCAAATATTGTACCAGATTATTTTTATAATATCTCTGATTTATCAGCAGAACATAAAGAATCCATTACAGTGGAACAAGAAATACCCGACACATTTTTTGGAAACATTAATAATTATATATTTGAAATCCTTCTTCCGATCCTATTACCTCAACTTCTCAGTGTATAGGAACTGATACACAGAATTTAGTTACCTCCACACCTACGCCATCAACATCTAAAAAGTCTGAATCATTAAATACAATTAACTTACCTTCTGCACCCAGTCAGTCTTTATCCTTAGATAAAAACACCCCATCAAAATATTTAGATGAAATAGCTCCTGTTCCAGTAACTAAAAAACAAATTAAAAGGAAACACGTAGCTAAAGTACTAACATCCCCAACACACCAGAAGGTATTGAAGAGTAGTAAGATAAAAAAAATTAAAAACAAATAACACTAAAATCATTGTAACTAAAAATAAGACTGATAATAAGAAGACAGATAATAATGAAACCGAAAATGAAGATAACTGTGAAACAAATAATTGTGCAGAATGCTTTGAAAATTATTATGAAACCAGTGCAACGGTTGACTGGATTCAATGTATTAAATGTAATTTATGGCTACACAAAAATTGCACCATGTATGCACCACATTGTAATGAATGTGGAAAAATAATCAAACGCGATGCAGTTACAAGAAAATTAAATATATAATTAATCAGTACGAATCGTACTGAACGAATGTGTGTAATCTATTATATATCGTTTTTTGACACGCATACCTAATTTCATATTTGTTTATAATCACATATAGCCCGGTTGTTAAGGGCGAAATTTTGTCTCCACCCTGCATTTTGTGATGCAAGCAAGCCGTTTGCGTCATATGTTACTGGGACTATACCCTACCGATTAAGAGATGTAGCCACCCGGAAATGTCCCGGAGGCACAAGTTATTGCGCGTTGTATACCTCAGTGGCGCAGTTTTCTTAAAGTCGCCGTGGTTCGCAAACCATTGGATCTTCAGACTTAAATTTTTCTAATAATAATAATAACAATGGAAATGTCTTTGATACTGCAGTGCAAAAAAAATGTTTGGTTACATATAACGTATACATTTTCCTCTTGAATTTAGCACATTGTTTTTTTCAAAAAAAAATTGGCTTCCTTGGCCGATTGCGCAAGAACGCTACGTCATACTAGAAAATAACTCGAATAAAAATTGTAGCTCGTTCAAAGAGCTAGCGATATAGGGCTTAGTGGCGTGTCTGTGACTTTCAGAGGCCCACTGACACGGAAGTTTCTAAATGGACGCGTAGGTTCTCTCTTGTACAAAACATCTCGGGGCACCTACGCGTTCCTTTAGAAACTTCCGTATCTCTCGGTAGCTCTTTAAATGCGCAACAACTTTTATTAGTGTTTTCTTGTACCGTAGCGTTCTAGCAAAATCGACCAAAGAAGCCAAAATTTTCTCCAAAAAAAAAACCACAAAATGCTCTGTTCAAGAGGATAATGGATACGATATATGTAACCAAACTCCTTTTTTGCAATGCAGCATCAAAGACGTTTTCATTACAATTTATACAAAAAACATGTCAGCTCTGTAGGTCCAGTGGTTTGCGCACCACTGCGATTTTAATAAGACAACACGTGCCAATGAGATATACAACCCGCAATACACAGTGCCTGCGTGGTATTTCCGGGTGGCTACACCTCATAATCGGTAGGGTATGGTCCCATCAACATACAAACAAAACCGTTTGCTCGAATTGATGCAACAATGTTCTCTCTCGCGCAGGGCAACTCGGCGCACGTACTCGACTCTTTAGAAACTTCCGTGTCGGCGGGCCTCTAATAGCCACAGACACGCCTCTGAGCTCTATATCGATAGCTTTTGGAACGCGCTACAACTTTTATTAGGGTTGTTTTCCGGTATAACGTAGAATTCTTGCGAAATCGACCAAGGATGCCAAAATTTTCTCCAAAAAAACAGAATGTGCTCTGTTCAAGAGGAAAATGAATACGTTATAAGTAATGAAACTTCTTTTTTTGCACTGCAGCATCAAAGGCCTTATCATTACAATAAATATATAAAAAATAAGCACTGTAGGTCCAATGGCTTGCGTACCACTGCGACTTTAATAAGAAAAGACGTGCCAATAAGGTATACAACCCGCAATATACAATGCCTGCGGGGCATTTCCGGTTGGCTACACCTTTTAATCGGTAGGGTTTAGTCCCAGCTACTTATGAACCAAACGGGTACTCGAACTGACACATGAATGTTCTCTCTCAAACAGGGCGACTCTGTGCACCTACGCCTCCCTTTAGAAACTTCCATGTTGGCTGACCTCTGATAGCCACAGACATGCCACTGAGCCCTATATCGATAGCTCTTTGAATGATCTACAACTTTTTTTGGGTTATGTACCGGTATAACGTAGAGTTATTACGCAATCGGCTAAGGAAGCCAAAATGTACTCCAAAAAATCACACTGTGCTAAATTCAAGAGAAACATGAATACATTATATGTAACCAAACTCGTTTTTTTGCGCGGCAGCATAAAAGACCTTATCATTACAAGTAATATAAAAATAAAATCAGCTTTGTAGACTCAATGGCTTGCATACCACTGCTATTTTAAGAAAAATGCGCCAATGAAGTATACAACCCTCAATACACAGAGCCTGTGCAACCTTTCTGGGTGGCTGCATTTCTTAGTCGGTAGAGTATTGTCCAAGCAACATATAAACTAAACGTCTTGCTCCAATTGACGTAACAATGGTCTGTCTTGCACAGGGCGGCTCGTCTCACTTACGCGTCTCTTTAGAAACTTCCGTGTCAGTGGGCCTCTGAAAGTCACAGACACGCCACTAAGCCCTATATCGCTAGCTCTTTGAACGAGCTACAATTTTGATTCGGGTTATTTTCTAGTATGACGTAGCGTTCTTGCGCAATCGGCCAAGGAACTAAACATTTTTTTGCACTGCAGTACCAAAGACATTTCCATTGTTATTATTATTAGAAAAATGTAAGTCTGAAGATCCAATGGTTTGCGAACCACGGCAACTTTAAGAAAACTGCGCCAATGAGGTATACAACCCGCAATAACTTGTGCCTCCGGGACATTTCCGGGTGGCTACATCTCGTAATCGGTAGGGTATAGTCCCAGTAACATATGACGCAAACGGCTTGCTTGCATCACAAAATGCAGGGTGAATTCCCTTAACATCCGGACTAATAATATAATAAATATATATTTTGTTTATTTTGATACATGTGCCTATATTATTAAATTTACCTCGGCAACTATCCTTTACATTGGTCAACTATACTCTACGGTAAAGCATAAATCCCACATAGGTGGGCATCTATATTACAATTGGTATTCAACTTATATATAAATTTATAGGGTAACTATGAACAATAATGATTTTTAAATCATATTTTTTGTAAAATAAGGTTCTGCTAAATACAGTAGCAACAACGTAATTTAAAAATAACTAACCTATACCTTTTTAGAGCGAATTTTCCTTAGCTGGGCATACATCCCACAGTTACCCTATTTAACTCAATTTTTAAGGGATATTTCTTTGTCATTGCGAAATATGTTAGCTTTAGGGACTGATGGAGGTGCAAACCTCTGTGGTAAAAATAAAACGTTATTTACTTTATTAAGAAATGATGTACCTGATTTAATATTAGTGAAATGTACATGCCATGCGATAAATTTGTACGTTTCAAAGCTGAGCTTCCAAACTGCTTAGACTTTTTAGCACATGAAGTTTATAACTGGTTTAGTCATAGCCCTCTTAGAAAAATGAAATACCGAAAAATTTATGATTTAATTAATATAAATGAAGAAAAATATTTCAAAAATTTAATCCAGCTCTCATCTACTAGGTGGTTATGCCGATACGTGATTAAAAGATTATTAGAACATTGGATTGAACTTTAAACATTTTTAGCTTGATGGGAGTAAATGAAAAATGTTATAAAAGCCGAATGATACATGATATTTTAAGTGATGATAAAATTAAAGTGTATTTTCAAATGCTTTTACCCGTTTTAGAAGATACAAATGCACTTAATTTACGATTCCAAAGTAATGACTGTGATATAGGTAGTGCATACACACAACTTTTTATAACAATTCAATCACTAGCAGCAAGAATAATAAAACCTATATTCTTGAACAATATTAGTGAACCAAAATCAGATTAAAAAATTATTAAAACAATTGAAGAATGTGTCAATAATGAATTGTTTTATCTACCTGTTGATATTGCTGATTTAGGTTACAATTCTAATAAATTAATAAACGACTTAAATTGCAGTAATGCAGACAAGCTTGAAATTAAAAAAAGATTTTTCAATTTTATGCTAAAATTACTAAGTGAATTTGTTAATAGAATGCCGAAAAATATAGAAATATATAAAAACATCAAATTGTTAAATCCTGCTAGCTGCCTAAATAATCAAAGCGAGAATCAAAGTAACGTTGACTTTAACGAGTTGCCTATTATAAATTTATATTGCCTGGAGAAGATAAATGTGTTATTGAAAATCAATAGCGCAAAATTTCTATAATTGATTGGCGAACTGAATTTGTGTTGAATAATTTTGTCGTACCAAATAATGTGTTAGAGTTTTGGCCAATAGTATTTAATTACGTAGATGGCTCCGGCCAACAATTTTTTAAAGAATTAGCAACTGTTGTTTTAAGGACGCTTTGTCTTCCAGTAAGTAATGCTGTGGTGGAAAGAGTCTTTTCCATAATGAATAATGTGAAAACGAAGTTAAGAAACCAAATGAAATTAACCACTTTAAATGCAATAATTATCACCAAAATGTATTTATATTCCCGAAATAAGTGTTGTATTAACTTTCGTCCGACTGATTCTATGATGGACTTATTTAACGCAAATATTTATAATGAATGTACTGATGATGATAATAATAGTGATAATTTAGAAATTGCACTTGAATTGTCGTTAACTGACTTGTAACGTAATATGTAAATAGATTTAGTTTGTTCACGCGCTGTACTATTAAGAGGTCTGGCCAAAATGTCGGCAGTATATTTTCTTAATAAATTTTAAAACCAAAGTTTTGTTTTATTTAGTATTATTTTAAATTTTCCGGTTGGCGACTTTTGGGGACTTCAGAAACATCTAATGGCTACATAGTGACTTTGCAAGCTGGAGACTGCAAACAACGAAAGTGTGAACATCAAGAACGACATTCTGTAATGATTTCTAGAACAATAAATCTATATTTTGCTGTGTTCATAATTAGTTTTTTTACATTCAATCAAATACAGTGCACTAACAACAAACACAAAACAATATGTATAATGTAAATAACTATTTCACGTTGTCAGTGATTCGGACAGCCATCAGCAACATAACGATCACCTCCTACTTTGGATGAATTCGGCATCGTGTAAAAATCTGTACTTGAAAATACACAATTTTAACTCAAAAATTAACGTTAAAAGCTTACTTTTAATAATGACTGTAGATAAATTATGCAAATAAAGAATGCAGTATTAAAAATTAAAACATTTTATATATAACGAATAGGTACTAACCTGGTTAAAATGCACAAGTTCTTACACAAACACGAATTATTTCACAACAAAATAAATAGCACAGGTATCATAAGTTTTATCTCCATCTCTTGCTAAATGCAGGGATGATTTGAATGTGAAAATAAACCCGGCTGTATTTAATGACATCTTGCGGCTTTCAGAACAGGTAGTTTAGGGTACCTTTATAACCAGGGTATAGCCATGGCGTGACTCACGTTTCGTCCGCCATTACCGGGCCGTCTGTTATATATGTTGTTCTTGCGCAAATTATTATGTATTTTCGTGGGTGTTTGTTTTATTTTAATGAAAAACACATTTAATTGTCATTTTAACACGTTCACTGTCCAGAACTTTTGAGTCTCTGCGCAACATACGTCCGTTGAAAAATAATAAATGTATATATAAAATAGTATCAAATATCTTATTTACAACATTAAACTTATAATTTTTTATGCATTTCTTATCTCTTATCAGTATGTGCATATATGATACATGGACGTATATACCTGTTATATTTATATTCATGTCCATGTATCATATATGATACATTCAGTAACAAGTTGACGCATGTGTCCTAGTCACGCCTTGAATCGCGTCGCTCTCTGCGCATATGTACTATTCAGTGTTTATTTTGTTGTGATGGTTGAGTTTGTGTTGTAAGAAAAATACAACTTTTTTGCTTAAACGAAAAAATATAAAGCAAAAGATAATAATAATTAGTATTTATGTCATACAAATATTAATTCTGGTTTTCCTGAAGATAAACTTTTCAATATTATGGCATCCAAAAGACAGTTGACGGAAGAAGATTTAGAATATTTCGCAAATCACCTTAGTGAAGTAAGCGATATTGATTATTCTGAAGATAGTGATGACAGCATTGACGATCCAAACATAACTTTCAACGAATTACGTGAAAGTAGTGACGCTGACGAAAGTGAATCATCACTCGATGATGATGATACGTTGCAACATAATCCTGTTACTCCAGCGTGGTCCTGCAGTATTCAACAGTTGAATAGATTTCCTTTTATAGGAAAAAGTGGTTTACAAACAGACAAATTTTTACCTGAAAAAGAAGTTAAGCCAATAGATATATTTCTAGCTTTCATAAACGAAGATATATTGCAGTTGATGGTAACTGAAACCAATCGATATGACAAGCGTACCGGAAATGAAAAAGTTTTTGGGTATAATAGCTTTCATGGGCATAGTAAATTATCCACGTATAGAATATTACTGGAAAACAAATCCATTATATTATCATCCTTATATTCATGAATCCGGAATATCTTACAACAGATTCGCATTGATACTTCGTTTCTGGCATTTTGTTGATAACTCTTTGTATAATAATGAATCTGTATCTAGAACGTACAAGGTGCAACCGCTAATTGATAAAGTTATGTCAAACGTGAAGGAAATCTATATACCTGGTGAAACTATTGTTATTGACGAGACTATGGTACCTTTTCGAGGACGACTGAAAATCAAGCAGTACAACCCCTCAAAGGCTAGTAAATATGGTGTGAAGATTTATAAACTCTGTTCTGTGAAGGGATTTGTATACTCATTTTCAGTTTATTGTGGGCAAGACCCTCAGCTGCCTGATTTAGACAAACCTGGATCAGTTGTGGTCACTTTGGCTGAGAATTTATTGAATGAAGGCAGATTGATTATTACTGATAACTTCTATACCAGTCCATTATTGGCAAATTATTTGATTCAAAGAAAAACTGATTTATGTGGAACTTTACGAAAAAATAGGAGAAACATCCCCAAAGAAGTAGTAAATAAAAAGTTGAAAAAAGGGGAATGTATTGCTATGCAGTCAAATTCGAGAGTAACAGTTTTGAAATGGCACGATAAAAGAGATGTGTTGATGTTATCAACATGTCATGATGATAGTATGGTAGAAACTGGGAGACAAAATAAAGAAGGGAACAAAATTGTAAAACCCAAAGTAATACTGGATTATAACGCGGGAAAACAAGGAATAGATGTTTCGGATCAAATGAGCAGCTATTACTCCCCTGTAAGAAAATCTGTTATCTGGTATAAAAAAGTGGCAATTGAACTAATTTTTGGATCAATTATGAATAACAGTCATATTTTATATAACGAAATCAATAAAGAAAAGAAAACTTTACTGGAGTTTACGGAACAAATTATTTATTCACTTATTAGTGAAACAGCAAGCCATGACAATACAGAAACATGCAAAAAACAAAAAACTTCAACTTCAAATGAACATTTTCTATCTAAAATTTCAAGAAAAGATGATGGAAAAATTAAAAGAAAGCGATGCCATGAATGCTATAGAAATCTTCAAAAAGAAGAAGGAACAAAACAAGCAACAATGAAAGCGAAACAAGTTGATACCGAATGTATTACTTGTGGGAAAGCCTTCTGCATACCATGTTTTGAAAATTTTCACAAAAATAAAAAATAAATGATGTAATATTTATTGCAGAATACGATTTTATTTCAATTAAAGGAGTATATTTACTTGTATAATTAATATAATACAATAAAAAATGTGTTATAATAATCAATTCGCCTTTATTTTCTTATCACAAAAACCGAAGTCCATGAATCATATTTCATTCAAAGCTACACACTAAATAATTTTTTGTACTCTTTTCACACGTCCAGTCAGTTCATAATACACAGACAGCAGACGTTCAGTTATAATACTACTATTTAGAAAAGTGCGCATTTGAATCACTTATGATACATAGGCGTGCAAGTATCTATGTCCAATGAATCATATGTGATTCACGGACAGTGAACGTGTTAATATGTATTTAAAGTGTAAGTAATATATTTTATTTTATTTACTTGTGTAGTTTGTTAAGATACCCACCACGATTACTGACATATTGAAAACAACTATAAATTACCAATATTAAGCACTATCTTTTAAAAGGTAAGATTAGAATATACAATTATTATGTAAATAAGAACTACAGATATTAAATTAGATGTGATAATAACAACCCATATCATATATTCTACATAACCTCTAAATGTATGTCTTAATAAATACCTATAAACTTATATACCGCTGAAAGGCACATAAAAGCCGTACGGCAGACTAATGTGCAGACATATATCTCTGTCCTTCAGCTAAAACAAATTTCAATGCAAAAGCGCTACATAAGTTCGTTTGTAAAAAAGAAGATATCAGGAGGCTAGATATTTTGGTGATATAACATCTCCTGATATGAACAGCCCCCGAAAAGCATGAAGGATGTTACGTTTGGCTAGAGAAAAAGTGAATCGAGTGGAATTGAAGAAAAATGCTCTACGTCAAAAAATAAAAGGTTGTTGAAAAAAATTCAATCGTTAGAAGATTTAGTAAACCATTTGAAGAAGAATAATACCTTATCGGAAGAAGCAGCAGAAACATTAATGGTAAAAAGAAATTTAGTAGACAGAGCAATATTATTATCTCATTCCAGTTTTCATCAAGAAAATCTAAAATACATTTATAAAATGTTACAATGTAATGGTTATCCACAAAAATTCTTAAAATCACATATAAATACAAGATAAAAAAAATTAAACTCTTTACGTAAAACACAGGAAATGGATGATTATGAGCTGCAGTCGAATCTGGAGAAACCACTTTATGCCACCATACCCTACGATCACGCATTAAATAAATTGTTAAACCATATCTTCAAAGACACGAATATTGCAATAGCCAACACTAGTAACTTGTGTACTAGATCTTTGTTCACACAATTAAAAGATACTGTGGATCCTACTTTAAAAAAAGATGTCGTTTACCAAGTGAAATGCATGGGTTCTAACAAGGTATATGTCGGTGAGACATCACAACCCCTCAAAAAGCGTTTATACCAGCACCAATACCACTGTGTTAGAAATAACCCAGACCACAGCGCATTAACGAAACACGCATGTCAAACAGGTCACATACCTGATTTTATTAATACCCAAATTTTAGAACAAGTTAAATACAAATATCACAGACTTCTTTTTGAAACATGCCATATTTTGACTAATGAACATGATACTATTAATTTCAAAACAGATTTTAATAATAACTCCCAATATATTAAAAATATTAATTTATAAACTATAGAATTTATTGCGCACACTCTTTCCCCTCCCCCAATTTCGTTCATGTTGTGTTTTCGCTTCTGTTTTTGCTTCAGAGCTCAACTTGTCGTCATGTCGACAAGATGTGTAGTACTATTTCTCATACCGTTATTTTTGACAAAATTTATGGCTCTAAATCATACTTACAACAGTTCTTTTTAATATATTTAAAATTGTATTATAAATATCAAAAATTATGACTGAACATTATTATATTTTGGTAAGTCGATGTTTATTATATTTCTAAATTTATATTGTATTACATTTTATTTTTATTATTAAAACAGCTGAAGATGGACAAATTAAAATGTCCGAAACGTCCAAATTTGTAAACGTGATTTGATTGAACTCAAGAATATATACATGGAACCTATGGCCTACTATTTTATTAAGTAAAAAGAAATTCTTTATATATTCATTAATGCACGCTTTTCTCTGAACCGTTTATTTTTTTTAACCTTTTTTATTACTCTTATTACTTAATGCATTAGCTTTACTATAACTATATAAGAGTTAATTATTGTGTAAATATATGTACATTTTTTCTGATTAATTCCTTTAATTTATACAAAGTTTTATTAATTATTATTATTAATTAATTATTTATTTTTATTGATCATAATGTAAGTCGTGCCCCATACAATTGGAAATATGGTCAATATCACTAGGATTCATTGATATTTTCAATATATTCAGATCCGAAGTTTTTATGTGGTCACAATTTGCTGAAAAAATTTCATGGAAGGTGCCAGTGGGATATTTTTTAATAAAATCATTAACGAGGGCGGAAAGGGCAAACCTTCTGATAAAATGTTTGGAATTAATTAATGATACGGGCGCTAAAGTGCACAGCATTGCTTTCGACGGTGCTGCAAAAAATTTGAGCATGTGTACCAACCTGGGAGCTAATTTCAATTACGGGCACATACATTTTAAACCAAACATTTCACGTCCCATAACACACAAGAAAATTTTCATCTTCGGCCCATGCCACATGGTCAAATTAGTACGTAATTGTTTGAGGGATAAAGGAATTATTGTAAATGGAAATGGGGAAAAATTTTTGTGGCATTACTTAGAAAAATTACATGAAATCCAAGAAAAGGAACGTATGCATTTGGCAACAAAACTAACAAAAAAACATATAAATTATAAATCAAATAGAATGAACACAAAACTGGCCGCGCAGATACTGTCACTAAGTGTTTCTTCAGCTTTAATTTATTTAAAATATAGTCATTACGATAAAACTTTTAAAGAAATTGAAGCCACGGCAAATTTTTGTCATATTTTGAATAATATATTTGATATATTAAACGTAAAAATTAAATTCCGCACGCATTTTAATGGACATATAATTTTAAACCGTGAGGATTTTAAAATTTTACGGGAAAAATGTCAAAGTTACATTCGTATCTACAATATCAAACTGACCCTTCTAATCAAAAAATGATGGTAGGAAGCCGGAAAACCGGGTTTCTGGGTTTAATAATAAATATGATCAATATTTTTCAATTGTTTGAAGACATTGAACAAGAGATTCAATACATAGACAAAATAAAACCTAAATAAGATTGTTTGAAACATAGGCAACATTAGCACAATGTTTTTTGCGCAACTCAGGTGCGCATAGCGCTGCGATCGTTTCTTGAACTACAAGATAACCTTCACTATTTTGAATTTGAATTTTGACATTTGTGAGTAACGGTCCATCGGTCTGTTTGCAAGCAGACAGAAACACAAATAAACAAAAATAATAGTACGAGGGAAAAAAGTTTTGCTGAAGGAAAGGAAACACAAAAGTAGATATCTTGAAAAATTTGGTGAATAAACATTATGTTTGTTGCATAATAAAGATGGTAAGTTTATATATGCTGAATAAAAATTTTCAACAATGGGGAATTTTTAACCAAAATTTATCTATCGACGAAGCGATGGTCAAATATTTTGGAAACCATCCAGCCAAACAGTTTATACAAGGGAAACCTGTTCGGTTTGGTTATAAAAACTGGGCATTATGTAGTTCGGATGGCTACTGTTATGCTTTTCAGACATACTGTGGTAAATCTGAAAATGAAAACAAACAACCCCTTGGCACGAGAGTAGTACTATCTTTACTGAAGTGCGTATCAGAACCTCAAGACCATATTGTCTTTTTTGACAATTATTTCACTAGTTTACCTTTACTAAGGAGCTTGAAATCATTGGCCTTCAGAGCTACAGGAACTTTGAGACAAAACAGAACTGAAAAATGTCCGTTGTAGTCTGTAAAAGAAATGGAGAAAAAAGAAAGAGCTACTTTCGACAGCATGTTTGACATGAATAGTGAGTTATTACTTGTACGCTGGAACGATAACAGTGTCTGCACTATAGCAACCAATTATGATACTATTGAGCCGATGCAAAAAGTGAAAAGATGGTGTAAGATAAATAAACAGAAGGTCGATATGGAACAGCCGAACGTATTCAGACCGTACAATAAAGGAATGGGAGGTGTAGATGCTAACGACCAAGCTGTCAATAACTATCGCTTTGCAATTCGTGGCAAAAAGTGGTATTGGGTACTTATTACCCATATGTTCAACGTAGCTATGGTTAATGCTTGGAAACTACATTTGCTAGCATCAGAAGAAAAAATGGATTTACTACTTTTTATTCGGAATGTGACTCGTCATTATCTTCGTTTTTCAACTAAAGAAAGCAGAAAGTCACAAAATACCGCAACAGTTCCTCAAAGTCTTTTACAAGACAACGTATCTCACTATCCTGAAAAAATTTCCAACCAACTAAGATGTCGTCTATGTCATTCCCGTATAAGATGGCAATGTAAGAAGTGTAAGGTGACTCTCTGCATCCAAAGAAACTGTTTCGAAGAATTCCATAAAAATTCGTAAATTGATACTGGAAGTGCCCAGTGTACTCGTATGAGTACATATATTTTTTGTTTAAACAAAATGTTTATTTAATTGTTTTTTACCTTCCGTCACCTTTAGGTAAGGAAGGTATTGTCTTTGGTCAAAAAATTCGATGATGAGTTTTTAATCAATAAGCACGTTTTAGGGTCCCTAGAATACGAATTTACTATTTTTACGATGATGTCTGTATGTGTGTGTGTGTGTGTGTGTGTGTGTGTGTGTGTGTGTGGATGTGTGTGTGTGTGGATGTGTGTGTGTGTGTGTGTAACAAAATTTTCGTCTGCGATAACTCTAATACTACAGTTTCAAAAATTATAATTTTTTCGTTTACTTCTTCGTTACATCCATATGAAGAGCTGATTAGATTTTGGTTACAATTGGTCAACCGGAAGTACCATCATTTGAAGATTTTAACAGTTTTTCTTGAAAAAACTATGTTAAATATCATTTTTTCGCATTTAATGTTATTATAAATATTAAAGAATATTTTATTCTCTATACGATTTGACTGCATTTTATACTTAATATTAAATGGATATAGAGTTAAAAAATTATAAAGAAATTAAATTTCATAAAGTAGCTATAGCTATGAAAACAGCTACTATATTAAGAAAATTCTGATTGAAAGATGTCAGTGTCAAGTGAAATTAACATAGTATGTTTGCCTTATGATTTTACTGAAATATAGGATCTTTTGCTTTCTGTATGGAATTTGTATAAAATACATACAACTGCTTTAAGGTAATGTACAAGAAATAATAATAATAAATCTTTTATTTCCGCAGATACATTACACTGTATATAGAAAACGTCACAAAATAATAATTTAAGACATAAATTTTCTGTATGAAATTTGCATAAAATACATGCAGCTGCCGGAAGGTAATGTACAAGAAATAGAATATTTAGCAAGGAACTTTCCGTATGAAATGTGTACAAAATACATAGAACTGACGGAAGGTAATGTGCTGGCCACATCAGATTTTTTAAATAACTTTAGTTAAAATATAACAATTATTTCAAATATAGTAAATATAAACAAAATTATTGTTTGGTTTATTTTTGGGTGTTAATGGGTTAATGTATATAAAATATATTTATTGTATTTGTAATTTTGCTATGGAAAATATAAATTTTGATAATATATTACTTATTCCGAGTTTTTGTTTTTACCTAAAATCGAAAGTAATTCAGCAATCCCAATATTGTATAACACTATTTTTGAAATATAATCCTTTATACAGATGTTCAAATTACGGATTTTCTTAAACACAGTTATTACAGCAACTCAGTTTCTAATCTACATGTATTCTCTTCTTGAAACATAACCTTTTATACTATTATTCAGGTAACGGATTTTCTTAATCTTTTGCAGGTGTTCAACACTTTGCTTCTCCTATTGTGTAAATATATTCTTCGAAAAGGTATTTAATTTTTTATTTTTCTATTCTTTTGCAAGAGTTCGCAATTTTGTTTCTGTAATTTAAAATTAGAATCATAAACATATTTTATTCGTGTATTTTGTATTTAGAATACTTCATTTAATAACAATATTTAAAAAAAATACTATAATCAAAATTTAATAAATCATGTGGTATAAAAATTCGTATGTAACCGTACATGTTATTTAAATTTCAAATATTCAAACAGCCGATGTACTGGATTATGCGCACGCGCTTTCAATTTTTGTTTTACCTGGCAGACAAGGATAGAGATACAGTGCTTGTGATACATTCCACTTATTGAAAAGATAGGAGTTCAGCGGTATATAAGTGTATAGGTATATTATTACCCACCCTTGCCCTGAGTGGATAATAATTATGGTAAACGATACGAATACAAAAACTATAAAACTGGGCGACAACGTTAATTTATGGACGATACGAAAAATCTTGCTACTATGCCCAGATTTTAAACCCGTGAAAGTAATGGCGAGAGCGGCGTAACTCAGTGGTAGGTTAGGGGTGAGTTTTACGTAAAGAAAAGGAAAAGGGCGCCAGTCGAAATAAAATTCAGCCCCTCTCAACCGAACGTGTTTCGACGCACGGCACGGAACTGGGAAAATGAGGTAATAAGGAAATATAGTGATGTTAACGGTAATGATAATAGGGTAGTGTACTTCGAACATAAACTCGGTACGTAAAATAAAATGAATATTTAATAGCCGTACTTCTACAAACATAAAAACCTTAAGTCCGGTTCGCGGGAACATTCAAATAATTTAGTAACAAGGCAACACTGACTTGTGCGCTTCTGCGTGCGGTTGGTATTGACAAAAAAGTAACTAATATTCCAAGATGGCGCGGCGATGATGTGTATGCGTCTTTGGCCAAAGAATACGCGTCAATCGCAGTAAATAAACAACTTTTACGGCATTCTAACCTAAACGAAGTCGTTCGCAGATTCGTACTCCAGTTTACAAATGAATTAAATATACAAGTCGACCGCGAATCGGCTTGGTAAACAATGACGTACGTTGAACAATTATATAAAGCGTAAGTACAACTAATATAGATAATCGATTTAGACATTACATAATAAACATGAATGCAGGTTATGAAATATGACAGTGTGTTTGAAATAAATGAGTTGAACAACAGGGAAGCCGTTGTCCCAATAAATAGCATGGAATAATAAAGTGAAAGACTCTTATCTGGTCGCTGGGTTGACACGGCTGGCTGTGGATGTGGAGGCGACAGGTGACACCAAAAGCTCCAATCGCAGACGAGGTGTGCGCAGATAGCCAGACCAGGTTGCACCAGGTGGTTTTCCCCCAAGTACAGGAAACTGTGATGGCGAATAGTGGTAGTAACTTCCAGATAATCAGTCGTAGGCGTCAAACAGCACAGGTATTTCATCAACGGAAGCTGAACAATCAACCTTGAGGTTCGATACGTGATGTACAATTCGTGATCGATATATACAACGTCTCAATCGATGGGGTGACGTCACGGTAGACGTAGCGAGAATAAAGTCGATAATTGTACACGTAAACGTGACAAGACGGTAACGTAAAAGAACGTAACTCGAAAATAAAACCAACAATAAAAAAAAAGCCTAAAAAGAACGATTATTGTTAGAACTCGAGGCGATGAAAATATAAAGAACGGTAAGTGAAACACATGTGCAAACTCACCTTAGCTAGTGGGCGGCTTTAAAAGTAAATTCTGTTGCAGGACTGTGTGTATTAAATCCCGAATACACGGAGGAATCACTCTGTTCCAGAAAATTAGTTGCCGTACAAAAATTCCCTCACACGAGGATAATATTTCGAAAAACGATAAAACGGTAACTTCAACGACACCAAAATTGTACGTGCAACTCCACAGGCTGCTAACGAAGAAGACTTGAAAAATGAAGATTTTGCAATCCTTTACCAAAAAAACATGTTAAATCTTTGCACAAGCGTCGGTGGGGGGTCGTTCACCTGGCCTTGAGAATGAACTAGCCGAGTTGGTCAAGATGACGAAGACGACCGCAACGCGGGGACGTCATCAAGGTTGACTAAGATGTAGGCGTAAGGAAAATCGACATGTAACAACCCCACCCTTACCTCCATAGGAAATTTTCCCTGAAAATATCCGAAGACTGTGCCTCGAACACTAACTAACAGACCGACAAAACATATCAACAAAAAAATCTGAACAAAACGGCGACGTACGAAACTACGGTATCTGTAATGATTCATAAAGAAAACGTCCGAAAACGATGGAAGACTAAAGCGCGATCTTTTGAGCATTAGGTAAATGTGCGGAATACGAACAGACAAGGCAACACGACAACATGTCCATAGAAAACGTTCATAGTGCCGACTAAATAAAGTAGAAACCAAATCCTCCGCAGAGATAGGCTACTATCCGAAGGGCTGTTCAACCCGGACCACGTGATATCCGCTGAACACCACAACCAAAATGATAGCGTACGCCCAAAGCCTCGCAACTAAAAATCCGCAAAACGCGAACCCACACAATAGGGTTATAAACTAGTATACGAAACCTATCTACTCCTAAGTCTAAAATTGATTGTAAACCGCGACTATAACTAACGTTACTGCCAATACTCAAAAATAGCGAAACGGAACATCCACGAATCCATACTTAACAAACGGCAACAATAGCGACACGGACTAAACAAATAACTCTAAAAGATATATTCCGGACTAACGAGACGGACGAAACGACAGAAAAAAAAATAAAAAAACCGCGTCTTGACCCAATGAGCTCCAAAACTAAATAGTCCAAAAACAACCGATACGGCCCTAAACAAACGATATGGCTCTTCGAATCGCGACGCTAAATTTTCCTAAAATTGTCCGAAACTAGACTAGAACTAACTAAAACGAAATAAACTATCCAAAAATCGAAACTGTTTTTATTCTCCGATACGATAACGAAATGACACTAAATGTTTGTTGGCAGAACACCCTATTAACAAAAAAATTCCTTAAGCGAAAGTCCACGTTGGATATAACAAGGCCCTTGAGTTGGGCAAAAACAAAGAAAATGGCCGGTACGTTGGGCAAAACCAAAGAAAATGGCCCTCTAGTTGGGCGAAACCAAAGAAAATGGCCCTCTAGTTGGGCAAAACCAAAGAAAATGGCCCTCTAGTTGGGCGCCACTTTTTATTACCCACCCTTGCCCTGAGTGGATAATAATTATGGTAAACGATACAAATACAAAAACTATAAAACTGGGCGACAACGTTAATTTATGGACGATACGAAAAATCTTGCTACTATGCCCAGATTTTAAACCCGTGAAAGTAATGGCGAGAGCGGCGTAACTCAGTGGTAGGTTAGGGGTGAGTTTTACGTAAAGAAAAGGAAAAGGGCGCCAGTCGAAATAAAATTCAGCCCCTCTCAACCGAACGTGTTTCGACGCACGGCACGGAACTGGGAAAATGAGGTAATAAGGAAATATAGTGATGTTAACGGTAATGATAATAGGGTAGTGTACTTCGAACATAAACTCGGTACGTAAAATAAAATGAATATTTAATAGCCGTACTTCTACAAACATAAAAACCTTAAGTCCGGTTCGCGGGAACATTCAAATAATTTAGTAACAAGGCAACACTGACTTGTGCGCTTCTGCGAGCGGTTGGTATTGACAAAAAAGTAACTAATATTCCAAGATGGCGCGGCGATGATGTGTATGCGTCTTTGGCCAAAGAATACGCGTCAATCGCAGTAAATAAACAACTTTTACGGCATTCTAACCTAAACGAAGTCGTTCGCAGATTCGTACTCCAGTTTACAAATGAATTAAATATACAAGTCGACCGCGAATCGGCTTGGTAAACAATGACGTACGTTGAACAATTATATAAAGCGTAAGTACAACTAATATAGATAATCGATTTAGACATTACATAATAAACATGAATGCAGGTTATGAAATATGACAGTGTGTTTGAAATAAATGAGTTGAACAACAGGGAAGCCGTTGTCCCAATAAATAGCATGGAATAATAAAGTGAAAGACTCTTATCTGGTCGCTGGGTTGACACGGCTGGCTGTGGATGTGGAGGCGACAGGTGACACCAAAAGCTCCAATCGCAGACGAGGTGTGCGCAGATAGCCAGACCAGGTTGCACCAGGTGGTTTTCCCCCAAGTACAGGAAACTGTGATGGCGAATAGTGGTAGTAACTTCCAGATAATCAGTCGTAGGCGTCAAACAGCACAGGTATTTCATCAACGGAAGCTGAACAATCAACCTTGAGGTTCGATACGTGATGTACAATTCGTGATCGATATATACAACGTCTCAATCGATGGGGTGACGTCACGGTAGACGTAGCGAGAATAAAGTCGATAATTGTACACGTAAACGTGACAAGACGGTAACGTAAAAGAACGTAACTCGAAAATAAAACCAACAATAAAAAAAAAGCCTAAAAAGAACGATTATTGTTAGAACTCGAGGCGATGAAAATATAAAGAACGGTAAGTGAAACACATGTGCAAACTCACCTTAGCTAGTGGGCGGCTTTAAAAGTAAATTCTGTTGCAGGACTGTGTGTATTAAATCCCGAATACACGGAGGAATCACTCTGTTCCAGAAAATTAGTTGCCGTACAAAAATTCCCTCACACGAGGATAATATTTCGAAAAACGATAAAACGGTAACTTCAACGACACCAAAATTGTACGTGCAACTCCACAGGCTGCTAACGAAGAAGACTTGAAAAATGAAGATTTTGCAATCCTTTACCAAAAAAACATGTTAAATCTTTGCACAAGCGTCGGTGGGGGGTCGTTCACCTGGCCTTGAGAATGAACTAGCCGAGTTGGTCAAGATGACGAAGACGACCGCAACGCGGGGACGTCATCAAGGTTGACTAAGATGTAGGCGTAAGGAAAATCGACATGTAACAATATTGTCTTAATAATAATTGTGTATCTCTTAAATTAATTAATTTTTATTACTTTTATAAATTCACAGTGTGATAATTTCATTTTCTTTTATAATATAATATCACATTTATTACAAATAAATAGTGAAATGAATTACCGACAATGGCGGTGATCATGGACCATGTCCCATACCCTTAGATCAGGAATAGAGGGGGAGACAAGGCAGTCACGCGTATATTTCCAAATTATCTGAGCGATTTTGAACCTTATTGAAATGTCAAAATCAGCCGCAAAGGCTAGTCGACCAGTTAAATACTGTTATGTTACAGTTGGCCAAATCTAAATAAATACTTCATTATCCATAACTACAAATTATCTTGATTTTGTTTTATAAAACTAAAATAAATACGAAAGAATATTAATAAAAAAAAACGTAATGTAAATAACGGACAAGCTAAAACGGTAGGTGACGCTTGTTGACAGTGAAAACTTATTCGTTCGATTGCACACGTATGTAACACATCTGGCCGACTAGCCTTTTGCGGCTGATTCTGACAGTTCAATAAGGTCGAAAATCGCTAGGATGATTTGGAAAGTCGTCTTATGGGCGAAATACATAGCATGCCCTGTCTCCCCCTCTATTCCTGGTCTAAGGCCATACCCTGGTTATAGAGGTACCCTAAGGAAGTTTAACCTCTAAGCCATCCTACGGCAAGCGTGACAACTAAGTGAGGATATTCCCCCCCCCCCCAAGCGTTAGAAGACACATTTTTTGGTCTCAAAAAACCAAGGAGTCCACATACTGGTTGTAAACGAGCGAAGCGATCAACCGCTATACTGTCTATTACTTTATTTGTTGAATAAAATATATTGTTTAGACAAAACTTAATCATTATATATGTAATTTTAAAAAACAGCGGTTGTGCTATGTAATTTTATTTGTTTATAGAAATATATGATAATAATTATTATACTCGTACAAATAATTATACATTTTTTATTTCTCTCGTAACTATTTATTTTTTAACCCTCGACTACGGTAAGTGAGTGTGGTTTTTTGTTTGGGCGACTTTTTGCTACTTTAGCTCCAGCAGCGACTTAACAAATCAGTTATCTGGCAACCCTGCAGCAGAGTATCCGTTCTCTATGTATAGCAAATCGTCGCCTACGTTATACTTACAAGGCCTGGAAATGATCGGTAAATTCCGACGAAAATCGGGCAACCAAACGTTGCAAAATTTCTCCGCTAGGGGCGCCTTTTCCGACCCTTTCTTTTCGTATTTGAAACTGATAAATCAATTTATTATTGTAATCAATGTAATTACATACGCATATTATTTATTGTTTTCGTTATTTATGTTATTGCTTTTACCAAAATTCTTGATTTTATTTCCCGTCTCAGTGTTAAGTCTAGATATTACGTCTAATACGCATTGTACATTGAACAGTACAATTCAAAATGGTTTATTGTAGTGTGCCTTTTTGTACCTCAAAGAAAACAAAAAACAGTGATGTTCGCTTTCATGAATTCCCTGTTAATCCGGAATTACAAAAACTTTCGCTGCAATCTATTCCAAGAGACGGAGATAAACGTGGTTCTATATGGAAACCAACGGACGCATCTTATGTATGTAGCAACCATTTTATAGAAGAAAATTATAGTAAAAGTACGAACAAATATAAACGATTATTGCCAAATGTAGTGCCATCAGTTTTTGAAAATTATCCAATCCATAAACACAAGTTATGAAACCTGCAAGGAAAGTACCAACTAAACGGAATATTGAAAATCGTCATAAATCAACAAATGATTTGAATGCTATGACTGTGGCTATGACAGATGAATCTGTATCAATTGCCTCCAATACAAGCGACGTGGGAATTCAAGTAAATTCCGTAAATGATTTGGATACATTTATAAAACTGCGAGAAGACAGGAAAAAAATTAAAAAAGCAGCACAAATATCTTGTAAACGTAAGAAAATTATTATAAACTTAAAAAAAAGAAAATTTGAAATTGAAAGCAGAATTAAATATTTAAGAAAAAAAAATAAAGAATTATTTTTTATGACAGTGGTCAAAAAATTAAAGCCGGAGTAAAAGAAAATGAACCGAAAGCAATTTTTTTGGCCGAACAAATTTTAGCATACGACAAAAAGAAAATTAAGTATTCTGAAAATACAATTAAGATTTGCATTTTGTGGTCCAGAAAATCACCAACAGGATATCGATACATACGCAAATTAAATATTTTGCAACTGCCGCATCCCCAAACACTGAAATCTTATCTTGGATATTCTTCCGGAGAAACTGGAGTAACTTCACTTATTAAAACAAGGCTACATGTAGAAGCAAAATCCTTACAGCACCCTAATGAAAACTTGGCTCTTTAATTTTAGATGAGATGTCAATTAAACCGAAACTGCTTTACGATAAAAAAATAGATATGTTTATGAGTCTCAATTCTATAAATGCCGAGGAATTAGGTGTAAATGACAGGCTTGCTAATAAGTTATGTTTCCTGTTTAAAGGACTTTCAACGAATTACAGAATACCTGTTGCATATTATTTTGTAAATAATTCAACTGTTTAAATTAGTCATAGATGTCTTACATGCAGAAGAAGAAAGCGGATTTAATGTTGTTAGACTTGTTACGGACAACCATAAAGTTAATGTAAATATGTTTCAAAAATTGTGTGGAGGGCATATTATGTCGGAAATTAAGCATCCCCTTGATGATAGTAGACCACTGTTTATAAGTTTCGATCCAAGTCACATCTTAAAAAATATTAGAAATCAATATTTGGTACGGAACTTCGAATATAAAAATAAACCGATTAGTAGCTGCCATTTAAAATCTTTATATAATCTTCAAAAAAATGGAATTATCAAACCGGTTATATTTTTGACGAGAAAAGTAGAGTACCCCACAGATTTGGAAAAAATGAACGTAGAAAGAGCAAAATATATTTTTTCTGATGCAACTATTGCTGCCCTGAAAACGATGAAAGATTTGCATCCCGAAAAAATTAAAGATGTTGAAGGTTTCAATGAAACAATGATATTCATGACAGCAATCAAAAAATGGTTCGATATGCACGATGTTTGTAATACAAAGCAAGCCATTTTTTCCAGAAATATGAATAAATTAATATTTACGCGATTAGATGATGAAAGGCTCAAATGGCTGGAAGAAGATTTTCTGATTTACATTAAAAATATTCAAGAGGCAGTAAATATTAACAATAAATTCACAGGAGAAACCTACGAAGCAATAATAATCACTACCATATCGTCTGTAAATTGCATTAAATATTTACTACAAATAGGATTTCATTATATACTTAGTAGAATTTTTAGCAACAATGATATAGAATCATTCTTTAGTCATTTAAGACGTATGTGTGGAGACAATGATATGCTGGATAGCAGATCGTGCATGTACGCAATTGAAACAACAATCAAAACTGGAATTATTATTGCATCTGAAAATGCAAATGTACAAGACACAAATAATATTGCAATAAAGTCTGGCCTGCCTTTATTAAAATATCAAAAATTTAATGATAATACAAATATGACTAACATAATAAATAATGTACCTGCGTGGATTTTAAATATTTTGAAGGAACCGTTACATGGTATGTACCTATACATGATATATAAAACTTATTTATGTAATAATTTCACTTTTTAATCATTTTTTAGTGTCTACGACAATAATCCATTTAGCATCTGTAGGAATGGTAGCCGGATATTTGGTACGAGTAGCAAAAGAAAACACGAATTGTCCAGGATGCCTCGATCAACTATCATCTCCGATCGCTAGTAATCCGCTTGTGTCTTTAATAAAATATCAAGACAGAGGAGCATTAAAATATCCGAAAAATAGTTTTGTTATGCTGTTAAATATTATTTTAGAAAAATTTTTAAACCCCCTGTTGGATAATGTTGCGAGAACTATTAGTAATAGAACAGATTATGTTAAAAAAATAGATAATAAACCAATAAATAGAAAAATATTAAAGATTTAATACCTTAAAGGAATTTATTTTTTAATAACCATTCATTTGACAATATATGTATTGTATTATATTGTATTTTACTGTGAAAGATTTTGGTTATTACAGTGTTACTTATACGTAATAATTTAAATTGGGGTCGGAAAAAGCGCACCTAGCGGCCAAATTTCTAACAGAAGTTGCCAGCTCGGTGCGTTGCATTTCCAGGCCTTATGTACGTTATAACGTAGGCGACGAACAAAAATGTATGAAATAAAACAATTTAAAACTAAAAAAACTATTAATCAGATCTAATAACACGTATACGAGAAAAAAAACAAAATGGGATTATAAAACTGATTTCCATGTTAAACGCAAATAACGCACTTTTCGATTTTTTACACCGTTTGCATGAGCGACGTGATAAACAAAAACAGCCTATAACACATAATAATAAAAAATACGTACGATTACAAGTCCTTGTGCTTTGTCCAGTCATTGATGATGTCTTCTGATTCTTTTGGCCTTCATGCTGTTGTCGTATTTAGCTTGCAAGTAATTTCATCTTCATATTTACAAACACAAACTTCCAGACGTTTTCTGAAGTACAACGTATGAATCTCATTAGGAATACTAAAACACAAGTTTATTAAAGGTTTTATGTTGTATGTTGAAGTTTATAGGGACAAACTTACTTTATAAATAACGAATGATGAAAATTCAATTACATGTATTGAATTTTATAAGGTGGCTAACCTATAACTACAAACAACCTCAACATTTACCAGCCAGTTGCACGTACAAACAGTGTTGCCAGATGCCTCAGATCCTTTTCCGCTAGGAGACGCTTAATTTTCCGCTAAAAATCCGCGATATTCAAATAATACTTTTTCCGCTAAAATCAGCAATAAAAATTAAATTTTCCGCTAAATAATAAATATGAGAGCAAATTCAATTTTTTTAATTTTAAGTGAAATCAAAATTAAACAACACTTGTAAAATATAACCTAATACGTATTCAACATATTAAATGAATTATTAATAATAAGAAGCTATTTATATGTTAGTATATTTGACTATTTTTAATACATTATTAATGTAATTATAATGTTTGTTATTACTTGTTTCCCTTCCTCGAAATTAAACGTCAAATATATCAAATGTGTTTCAACATATATTCAAATTCATGGCAAATACCTTCACCATCTAGCTGCTAGCATGAGAATAATAAATCATTCAACAAACTACGCGTTCCACATGCCGAATGCCATCTAGGTTTGGTTTTCATATTGTAACTTTAACTGTTCATCAATTATGAGAAAAAGAAATAATTTTACATAGAAAATGTGCATGTCACTTTTACGAATAAAAATTCCGCTATAACTTTCGCCAAAAAAGTCATTTTTCCGTTAAATTTTCCGCTATCCACGAAGCTAATTTTTTCCCCGCTGATTGAATTCAAAATCCGCTGAATCCAGCGGGAATTCCGCCGATCTGGCAACACTGCGTACAAATACCGGCATACAGACCTGTGTGACACTAGCAACAAGAACGATCCAGCAAGAGAGTGTTATTTACTCCTACCGTTCTATAAAATCGTCGCAGTACCTGAACGAAGCAACGGCTATCAAAATGTTTCATATTAGCAAGCACTGAAATGTAATTAAACTATTATTTTTTATATTTTGCGTTCATAATGAAGTCATTACGATACGCAATTGCGTATCGTAATGACCTTCATTTCGATACGCGATTTTTTGTTTTAGACGGTTGGTACTAGATGACGTTTCTTTAATCCATTCTTACCTAATTTATTTTTAGTTTAATTGACAATTCATTTTAAAGTCGCGTTCACAGCCGAAATTCGGCGAAATTTGTAGCACTGGAATTTGAAGAAATTAATTTAACCGTTTACAGCTCGAAATTTGTGCCGTAATGCCATCTAGCAAAAAAATAAACGTTTCTGAAAATTAATCATTTGTTTGTCAATGCATTCATTAACTCGTTAAAAATTATTAAAAACCATGTCAATAAAATAGCAATCCTTCCCTTGCGATTTCTTCCCGTTTTTAGATTGTCATACAAAATTAAAATTGTGAAAGTTATTTTATTTTTTGATTATAATTATACTCAAGCATAGACAGTTCTTTTTTAAATACATTATTTGGGCCTTTACACTACTTCTTTTGAATAATAATACAACAAACATCAAATTGAAAACATTGAAATAACCACAACAACTTTAGTTATGACTTTATAAGAAAAGTGTTCTACGCTAAAAACATAAAATATAGATGTTGACAGATTTGCCATCAATAAAATAATTTCTAAAAAATAAATACTGTTTTCCTGAATCTAAATGTGTATAATTTATTTTCTAATACCTATTCAAGATTTCACTATTTCACCAAAACAAAAGTAACAAAACTCGTTGTCTTTAAAAAAATTGCTCGTAAATTATAATAAACAAATTATTTATCTTAATTTTCATTACCAAGTTCAATCTTCTATTTTGTGCTTTATTGAAAAAGGCAGATTTGAATATATAATAAAGAAAATAAATCAAAAACAATGTAAAACAATGAAATCCATTCAAATCATCCAAACGTCAACAAAATGAGTTCATTCAATTTAAATATATTTTACCCAATTAGTAGTAGGCACCCTAAATTAGCCACAAAAATTTGGAGCTTGCAAACTTTTCTACAAATTATAATTCGTGCCACCAAATTTCAGCGCTGTGAACGCAAGTACACGTGCCATAAGACAAGGACAAGCTCCACGAATTTCCCCAAATTTCGGGTTGTGAATGCGGCTTTAGTGCTCCCAATAGACCAGAAAAGTAAGGTTAGAATTTACTTTTGGCGCGAGTTCATAGTTCGAATTTCCCAGTATAGGTTTCTTATGGAAGTGTGATTTTACTGCCAGAAAAAAGATATTTTGTTAAAGAAATTAAGTAGTTCTTGTTAAGTATTTTATAGTTTGTTTATTTAGTAACAGATTGCAACGATTTAAAATCCTTGAAAAGGTAGAGTAAGAAAATAATTAGAAATTAAAATGTTACTTATAAGTTAAAATGCCGTATGTCGTTGATGACCCTCACACGCCCGTAAATAGGTCAAATGCAATAAAAGCTATGCTGCGATTGGCTGCGTACCGAAGTTGTATGACCTATCGGGATATACGTTCATTGGATTTTGTAATGTTGTATTAATATTTAAATAATTATAAACTGTGTACAGTTCATGTGAATACTATTGTACGAATCAGGAGATAAAGGATCGATTTAGGTGGTACATATAATGTTTTGCATAAGAGATTTACTTTTAAGAGATTTCTCGTCCTTTAAAGTTGAGCAAAAATTTTCTTGGTAAGAAATATATGGAGAGTAAAATTATGCTCTCGGCGTTATGAACTGAGTTCGAATTTGGCGCCTAAATTTGACCGTTACACTTTTCTGGTCTATTATCAACCTATTTCGATTTAATAAATATCTGAACTCCGGAATGTACTTTTTAAATTGTGAGCGGGCGGAGTAGGACTCGCGCCAACGTCGTGGACAATATTTGTACGATATGAAAATGTACGAGGCACGGTATGTACAGAGTGATCTATGTACATTAGGAATTTGTGTAAGGCAGGAAATGTACACGACAATATTTGTACGTTAGGAAAATGTATAAGGCAAAGTATGTACAGGGCTATATATGTACATTATGAAACAATGTGTGTTCTCAATACGTTTTTATTCAAATACTGTAACAATTATGGCTGGTTTATGATGGATTTAATTTACAAATTTAGATTTACAAATATAAATTGTACATATCTGCCTTTATTGGTTCATGATGAATTTAACAAATTTATGATTTAGAATTTACATTTAAAATATCACCATATTTTATATTCTAAATGTAAATTTGTAAATGCGTCCAATCATTTCACAGTATTTCAAACAATGATTTTGGTGGAAATTGATATTGTCAATGTCAAGTGACATTTGAAACATTTAAATTGAAATGGATTCCGAAAATGCGGATATTTTTTTTAATATTGTGTGTAGAACAATATAGCTTAATTTACGATAAAAGTAGTAAATATCATAAAGATAAAACTGTTGTTGTGAATTCGTGGAGGGCAATAGCAACCAAATTAAATACAAGCGGTAAGTTAGATGTTAATTTTCTGCCTTGGTTTGCATTAAACTCCACATTAACCCTAATTTATATAAATTTGTAGTTGAAGAATGCCAAAAACGGTGGAATGTACTGCGCACAAGATTGGTTTGACGCTGGTTCGTAGTGTTTTGAAACTTATTATTTTCTCGAATAAAAACTGTGCAAACAGTGACGTCACGCTCCGTCCGTTTCGAAATAGTTTTGAACCAGCTGTTTTAAACGTTTTCGAAGTTGGGGTGCGGGGGAGGAGGTTTAACCTCAACAATTGTCTGTGTTTTTTGTAAACAACCTTGACAAATTCGATTCAATCGAAATAATGAATAGAAATCTTCTTCTAAATATCTTTCTACACAGTTTATTATTGAATTGCTGTCTATATCACTACTATTCCTTAAAAAATGCATGAAATTAATTTGCTCTATGGTATTTTCCAGTATTTTCATAGTCATAGAATTAATTTCAATAAAATTTGCATCTTCAACCCTAGTTACAAATAAACTTTTATTTGATTACTCTATTTGTCAAATTCTAATACACTGACATTACGTCATTGTTTTAAAACTATACATTTTGGCGAGTCAAAAAACAATGACGTCAAATACGAAAACGGTTTAAAAACCTTTTTGAATACGGTTCGTCCCCAAAAAACAGCTTAGATCTTTCAGTATTTACAGCAATGTTTTGTCAAAATCTATTTTCGTATGAAAACGTTCCTAAACGATTCAATTTGGTATGAATTATAAATGTCAAATTTGATGTCAAACAAACTTTGTTTAAATCTGTCTAATATATTACCAATCCTTAGCAACATAAACAGATTAGCTGCCCTACTTTTTAATGCGGATTTATTGTAAATTTCTAAGTGTCAATGCTCAAGAAAAAGATAATTTTGTTAGAAGATAGCATTACAAAATAATTAATTGGGTTATTTCTATTTCACTTATCAGTTTATAACTACAAAAAAACTTAAAAGATTGCTTAAATATGTTTGCAGTTTTAGGCTGTCATTTGAGATTTTATATGTCAAATCAGTGCAATACTCGCGGTAAGTTTGAAAATTTTCACCTAGTATGCAATATTCGCTGTAAGTTTGCTCTGATTAGTCCGAATATTCAAAATTTAGTTATTTCATTGGGTATTAAATTGTTCTGGAACAGCGCACGCGTTTGTGTAACGGTGCGCTATCGGTTACTCGTTGCTGGGTTACTGCACTAACCGTTGCCGTTGCTGTTTTCACACAGGTCATAACACACTCTTGCTGGTTCTATCTTGCTAGTTGCTAGTTTCACACAGGTCAACTTCTTCATTATCTTCATACTTCATAAAGTACTATATTATAAGCCGTTGTTGTTGTTTGTATTTGTTCGTTTGCTGCCTTGTAGAATATTATTCGTTATAATGTATATTGTATTTTCACATTTGATTTTTATGCAGTATGTATTCATTTCTGTTTATAATTTGTAAATGTCACTACACATAACCTATTAATAAATTTGTGTTTCAGGAATTTGTAATGAGATTATTTATGTATGCATCGTACATCGAAGAACTTCTGGAAATATTTTTATTGAAAAACCTATTAAATTCGTAAGAAAATCAACTCGTTTTACGATATAGTACGTTTCATAACAAACTCAACAGTTTTTTGTGAGGTCAGTGAAAAATGTCATATGAACATGGTTCCCATTCTTTTTAGTGCTAAAATATGAAATTTTTATAGATTGCTCAGTTTCACACTTTGTTAATTAAGGAACATTTGAGAAACAAAACATTTATGTTTCAAAGGCCGGGTTTCGTAAAAAAATAAATCTATGATTAAATTTTACTTCCAAAGTAAATCTAAAAAAGTGAACAAAAGCAACGCAATTTTTTGACAGCAATGAATATAATGTCATAAGAACATGGAAACTGATTCGAACTTGTTCATACAATTAAATTTATGGCTCTATTTGTACAAATTTGTATGTCTTACTGATCTGTAAATATATAAATAATGAACAAAATTGCAACGAAGCTGCCACTCTTATGTATAATATATTAATCAACAAAAATAGGTGCGTTTTTGTCAGGTTTTTACAGATTTACAGATCTGTAAGACTTACATATTTGTTCAGAATTGGCCTATTACTTTGGAAGTAAAATTTAATCATAGATTATTTTTATGAAACCGGGCCAAAGTGTCATTGTTGCACATTAATGGGGTTTTCAAATGATTTTTTTAGTGTTTTTTAATGAAATTTTATCTAAATTGAAAACTGTCTATAGTTTTAGAACGTCTTAATTGTTATTCATTAAGACGTAATATATTTTTTAATATTCTATGACGTGGGTGTTAACCTCATTTGTTCTGAAACAGTGGAGTTCACCACTTGAGATGTCCATGTTCTACACATCATCTAACCCAACTGTGGATATGATGATATCCGTAATGTTGAAATGAAAATAATGAATCCCAAGAACAAGATGCAATAGCGATTGTCACTCTTACAAGGAATGCATGGATTGCTGATATGGAGTAAAGGTATCATTTTTATAGCTTTGATTTTAGCTTTTGGCAAGGATGTCGTTTTTAAATGTAACTTTTATAAAATCATTTTTAACAAATTACTAAAAGTAGGCTTTTTAATGTTCATTTTTAGCGTTAAAAATGCCATTTTATGACACCAGTGCTAAAAAGTGACAGATCATTTTTACTTTTAACACTAGTTTTAAAAGTGAATCAGTTACCTTGATAATGATATTTTTAACATAATACCAGAAAATTATTAGAAATACAAATATAAATAAAAAAATTGTGTATGATATACGTTAAAAGTGATTTTATTTTGTTCGAAAATTTGGGCCACTCCGCTTGGCGTCGTGTTCCAAACATCCTCACAAAATAAAATGTTATTTTTAACATTTATATCATAAGTAACTATTAATCGGAACTTTAATTGTGTGACAGACTTATAATAAATTTTAAAGTGTTTTAAAAAAATCTTAACTCGGAATAGGCTATGAACAAAGAAACATATGTCAATTTAAAAGTATATCTAAAGAAGTCAAAGCTGTTCTTCTTGAATCTTATTTTAGAAATGCAAATAAATTAGAAAACTGCGAATGGCAACATACTGTATCCTTCTTTATTATATTTTCTCCTTAATATTACATTTCAAGATCAATTTCGACAATTTGACTTTTGAATTGAATATTGACATACGTCTCTCTGTTCATAGCCTATTCCGAGTTCGAATTTTTTTTGAACACACTATTATAATTTTATTTATAACTGATTTTATAAATCTGCAATCGAAAAAAAAAAGAATTTTATCGTTTTATATAAAAAGTAACTACGATATTTTGCTTGATTTTATTAGCCTAGAAAATTAAAAATTGTAATTAGATTTTTTTGTGGCCATGCTTATACTCTGGAGTTTATCCATTTCATTTTCAAAAAGTTCTATTATGGGGTCCTCCACGATTTAATTTTTTTATGAAACTATCTAAAACGACAGCGATCTGTTGTTCTAGAAAGTCTTAATTGTTATTCGTTAAGCTGTTTCTTTAAAATATTATTCCACGTAGATATTCATTTTGTTCTCAAACATTGAATCAAATTATTAAATTATTAGGTATTTAATTACAATTTTAAAATCTAGTATTTTGTGATTCTATTCCAAGAATATATCCATTTGGTAACATTAATTGCACAATGTCATTCTCCATCGTGGTAACAAATTAGAACATGGGTCATTTATATTAAAACTAGACCTTAAAACTGTAAGTTAAAGACTATCCAAGTTTAAAGAAAGTTATACTCAATTTTTTTAAGAATATAGTTGGGGGAAGGTAGGAGCAGTTTGATGTTGTTTGATGGAATAATTCGAAGTATTTGTTAAAATGAATAAGAAAATAGCGCTTGTGTCAGTAGTTGTACATAATTTTTTATATGACTCAAGTGAGACGGCAAGGCCACTTGAATCATTTGCTTAGATTATTTCGATTAGAAATTGTTTCACGTGGTCATTTATTTGTTCGAAATAACTCATAAAGACTTCATAAAGTGCGAACTGCCATATTTTCTTCAGAACTTGCTATAATATTTTCATGTTTATAATCAGAAACATTTAAATAAATACATTTTCTGTAACACAAATGTTTACAATTTTAAATTTGCGCGCAATATGAACTAACCCTAAATCCATTCTGACTTCGTCGTGACGTACGTACGGTACGTACGTATCTCGCATAACTCAAAAATGGTAAGCCGTAGAAAGTTGATATTATGTATTTAGGACTGCTATAACATCTAGTTGTGCACCTCCCTTTTTGGTCATTACAATATTTCCAGAAGTGGTATTTTATTTAAAGCATATAATAGATTTTAATGAAAAATTATATTAAAATATAATCCAAAACTTTTCAATTTTGGTATATTAAAGTTTTATATCAATAAGAATAATATTATAGATTTTGGTTAAAATAGGATAACCGGAAGTGATAAGTTTTAGAGAATTAAATTCTGCGTCTAGCACATTTAGCCCTTTGTATAAGCGAGATATGTAAATTTAAAAATTATATACATTTCGGTTTTTGTATTAAAGCTTGCTATGGATTAGGACAAAAAATAACAAAATTAATGTTAATGTCAAATTACGTCAAATACGTGCAATTTTATAATTGGGTTTATATTTCATGTTTTTCTTGCATACAAAGAAGTCGTGTGGTGTCCACATTAGATATTTTTTTTGAATAAGATGAATGAGTTGATTACAGTGGTTTCCAAAAATGCCAAAAAGCCGGTGGTACCACTTTCGTCTATTATGGTCTATATCGTTGTACGTTGTGTGCAATAAAAATATCCCTCAATTCTGGTCTTGAAGACCAATAATCTCTATAAGAATGAGACTTCTTTATGCCCATTACAAGATTCATAACTTAACAGATTTTCATTTCATTTACCGTAGTGGGTATGAAATTTTTGCCGCACTGAACAGCATACAATTTCGTTTGATCCACAATATGTTCTAGCAATGTATTATCATAAAGGAGACTGAATAAATCATATGGTGTTTGTAATGTATCGGGAACTTCGTTGCTAGGCCCAACGTTTTTTTCAAATGACGTCAAACATGGAACAAAATCTTGTTTTCTCCACATGAAATGATTTAGCGGCAAGTCATCTTCTGGGTCATTTGTGGATTCCTCGAATGAAGCAGGTTTTGATCAGCACTAGTAAGTATTGGATCTCCTAAAAATACAGGCTCTATAATTCCGATTTCTTCATCCTCACTTTCCAAATCTGAACCTCTATCCGATGGAATTTGGTCTAGTAAACCCTAAGCGTCATTGGAATAAAGATTATATTTATTTGTGTAGTCATACTGCAGACAATTTTTTTTTAATACTTTGGCGCCAAAAGCATGTTGGTTTTGTCATGAAACCACATAGATTTGATAATTAGTTACGAACTTGAAAGTAGTAAGAATTTGGAATAGAGTAGATGTGTAACGCAAATGTTAGGGTCGTTAAAACCTCAAAACTAATAACATTTTTTAAACTTTGATAATCCCTATCATCAGTTTTTAAGGTGTAATATAAATGAAATACGTTACAATTTGTTTTTAGGGCGAAGAATCTTATTCTTAAAGTTTTGAAATAGGTAGGTCAGAATTATTAACAAAACTCCTAGTGGGGTAGTTATCGCCTGTTTGACTTTTTTAATATATAAAACTATTTTTAAATGGGGACGTCACGCAACACATATTCTCCCATCCCAGTATTACACGTCTTTAGAAAAAGACGACAGGCTCGAAGAAAGAGAAACTTTATATTACCATGACCTCTCTTCTCTACTTAACGTAATGTCGTAATCCGATTTGATATTTGCTGTTTTATTTGCGGTGGTGTTTGCCGTACGTATGAGTAATCAGTTAATTCAACACATTTTAATGTTTTAGATTATATCTAAAAGGCCATGGTAGTGCTTTGCTGTCTCTTCCAGCTTGTCGTCTTTGTCTAAAACTCAGTAGATGGCAACAGTTAAATTCTAAAATAATAAGTCCCCTCTTCCCTAATTATTTCTTTGACCCAACTTTTGCATTCAAGGAGAAAATTAACAAACTACAACAATGGGCAACAACAAAATTAAATAGACGTCGTGAGACATTTAATTGTTACTTGTTTAACGTGTTTTTTTTTAAATTAATAAATGGACCTTTTCAATTTAAAGAGATTGGAGATATGCGCAATGGGGATCTGCGCATAGTAAGAACAATCGAGATCTATGGCGTTTGTTTCTAAAAAATTTAGACGTAAAATAGAATATCTCAGATAACTTTAAAAAATCTTATCGAAATAAGTTACAAAAGCTTTTATTGAAGTTAAAATGTCTAACGATGCAAATTTTCACTGAGAACACAGGTATTTTAATGATTTTTGACGTTTCATTTGACAGCCCAACTGGCAGTTGTTCGCGCCATTTTCTTACTATTTGCAGCGATAGAAAGAGAGCCGTTAAATTGAAAAGGTCCATTACTTTTATATTTCACTAAAGTATTATGAACTGTTTATTGCTAGGATATGGTGTATATACACATATCTATAACAACCGGGGCATTATATGACGGTATAATGAACTATTATAATCCGATCATCGTTTATGGACTTTAAATTAGAAATAATATGCACGGTATATGTATAATGAAAATTATTTTCTTTTTAATTATAATTCTTACAATAATAAGGATTGATTACAACAATTAATATAAGAAAAAAGCATTGAAAGTAAACAAAGTAAAAAAATTACCACATCTGCCATCAAATAGTTTATTTATGCCTAGTTCTATAAAAGATGGTTAAGTAAATTACTAGCAAAGTAAAATTGACTCTTGAAGTAATAGCTATTAACATAACTAGGATTGTTATGAGTATCATAACTGCCGCAGATATCGGCTTGAAATCCAAGTTCGTAGAGAGAGGATTTTAAGCCATCTATGGCTTGTTATGATTCATAACATCCGAGGTTTGTTCAATAGTTTATCGGTTTCAGAAAATCAAGACATTATTAATAAATATTATATTTTTAAATTTTCTCGTTAATGCTACTTTCAGAATGCTATGATTAACAAACAATTATTTTGACATAATTACCATTCTGGTGTATAGGTTTTAATATAGTGAAAAACAATATTAAATGTCTAAAATTATAGAAAATATTAAAATATTTAAATGTAAAAATCACAAAATAATGACAGTTGTCATGTCCCTGTCGGTAAATTACTAGGACAGGAGCATATCGTAGTTTATACAACGAGAGTGAATATGATGTCCATATCATATGAGGATGAAGTTGGAGCACGACGCCGTAGGCGGAGTGTTCAATCATCCGAAAGCGATATGGACATTCCACTCGAGTTGTACAGCATACTTCATCTGCGAGTAACAAAAAGAAGGAAAATACGAATTATAGAAATTTTATTGAACATTATAAATTAATGTCATTTTATGTACTTGTTTAGTTAGTCAGGTGAAAATTCAGAACACCGTTAGTCAGGTGGGGTGTATTGTACTCCATGAAATTTATTTATGTAGATAATTCCTGTACAATTTTTTTAATACTGTTTAATTTTATTCTTTTGTGGGACCATATTTAATATAAAAAAAACACTTATACTCTATCCGTTTTAACTATAGACTAGATGGCGTTTCGAGCGCAGCCGTTTTTACATGTATTAAATACAGAATTCAAATGTTGGCGCCATTTCTGGATTTAAAAATTTCTTTCTAATTGACATTTTTTCTGTAATATTGTCTTGTAATCTATTTATAATGCTTTTACGCAAATATTTACTTATAATCTCCGTACCTTTCTCTACATTTCAGCGAATGGGGCATGCTTAAATGAAAACTACGTTATTCAAATAAATTTTAAAGAAACCAACTTAAAATAAAAATATAATCACCCTTAACATCTAAATATTTACACTCTAAAATATATACATTGTATTACTGTATACACAGTTATAATGGGCGATTCATTTAGAAGTCCTTTTTCGAAAATTAAAAAACATTGAAAAATTCAATTTTATGGGTTAATCTTTGTTATAATACAAAAGAACTATTCTTTACATTTATTTTTTAAACATGATTTCTTTCAAATGTTGGCCGTAACAGCGGTTAACATGGTTCATTCTAAGGTTCAAATTTTCCATGACGCGTTCGAGCATTTCGAGTGGTATTTGGCGAATGACGCGAGTAATGTTAGCTTCCAATGCCTCAATCGTAGCCGGCTTATCCTTGTAGACTTTGGACTTGACGTAGCCCCAAAGGAAAATGTCTAGAGGTGTAATATCACATGATCTAGGCGGCCAATTCACCGGTCCGAAGCGTGAAATTAACTGTTCACCGAATTGTTCTCGCAATAATGCCATGGTTTCACGGGCTGTGTGGCAAGTAGTGGCGTCTTGTTGGAACCACATGTCGTCGAGCTCACGGGCTTCAATTTCAGGCAGCAAATTGTCTGTTATCATGGCGCGATAACGGGCGCCATTCACAGTTACGTTCCGGCCGGCCTAATTTTTGATGAAATATGGACCGATGATTCCACCAGCCCATAAACCACACCAAACCGTTGTTTTGTCCGGATGTAAGGCAGTTTTTGAACCTCTTCGGGTTGCTCTTCCCCCAAATGCGACAATTTTGCTTATTGACGTAGCCATTAAGCCAGAAATGGGCCTCATCGTTGAACAAAATTTTGGTCGAAAACAGTGGATCTTCTACAAGCTTTTCAAGAGCCCAAACGCCGAAACGGTGACGATTTGGAAGGTCGGCCGGCTTCAATTCTTGCACAAATTGAATTTTGTATGCATTTAAACCAAGATTCTTACGTAAAATACGCCAAGTTGTTGCATACGACAAGCCAAGCTGTTGGGATCGGCGCCGAATTGATTCATCACGATCATCGCGTACACTCTCACCTACCGCCGCTATATTTTCTTCACTACGTGCTGGATGTAGTCTATTTGGTCGTGTACTATTCAATAATGAATATTGGATTTCAAATTTTGCGACGGTATAACGAATTGTTCTTTCGGTAGGCCGATTATGTGGACCATAAGTTGCTCTAAGCGCGCGAAACACGTTCCTCGTAGAACGCCCATTTCCGTAATACAGCTGAATAATCTGTAGACGCTGTGGGGCGCTAAGTCTTTCCATGATGAAATGTCAAACAATACTGAACATAAATACCGTGACAGTTTGATACTTTGATCTGTCATAAAATCCCTACTGGAAAAAGTACCTCTAAATGAATCACCCGTTATATGAACAAAATAATGTTTTAATTAAACAAATTTATTTGTTTATAAATACAGTTATATTTACTTAATATAAGTATTTAAACAATTTATACAGACTTCCCATAACACTATTGCCATCTGAAGAGAGTTCCTTTGCAAGTCATTAGTTTAAAAATGTTACTGAAAATATAATTTTTCTATTTTGGTTGTTTAATGTACACTTTATAAAACTCATTTTGATGTCTTAATGTACTTTCTAACAGAGCTATTGTCAGTCAAATACAAATTAAATAGTCCTAATCAATGTTCATAAAGTACTTCCTAAAAGAACTATTGTCAATCAAATAAAAATTAAATAGTCCTAATCAATGTGTATACATTAGAAAATAAAATAACGAATAGTTTTAAATATGTTTTGACAAAAAAACCAAAGTAGAAAAAATATTATAAAATACAGGTTTCATAAGACATTTTAGCGCACTTGTCCCTTAGAAAACTCGCGGCAAGTCGCTCGTTACTACCAAAGACGCGTACTATGTATTATGAAAGCGAAGTATATTTTCCACCGCCTCCCTTTCTAGACCATAGACTTGGATTATGGCATCGGTAGAAATATTTAATATTAGACTGACCCGTTACTTTCTTCGTAAGTAATAGGTAGAGGTATTAGGGAATTGCAGACATAAATAAAATTCAGGGTAATTCCTTGAGGAATAGGACTGGTATATATACGGTTATGTTACTTACCTAACGTTCTTCAAAGATATGCAAATTTAATTGATAAAAATAATGTAAAATTTACAAAATATGAACAAATATGCACATTAAAATGAAATATGCAAGCGATACAAAAAATCCGAGCTTCAATCAGCAGAAATATTGGATTCTTTACATTCTGATGATGATTCAGTATTATAAGATAAATTTTCTATCATACTCTCAATTCTATTATCTAAATTATATAAACATTCTTTCTCTTCTAGAACATGCTTGATGCACTTTACCCATTTTTGGCAGTCTTAACACATGTTTCCCATCGTCCTCTATCATTTTATCAACGGCTTATGGTATCGGATTTTGTCGCAATTGTTCTTTAACAAGTTCGTATATTTCTACTTTTAAAAGTGATGACACTACTTCTATTTGTTTGTCATGCAACCAATCTATTAATTTTCCTTTTTTCTACGAGGAATTCGGACTCTGGCTGATTTTTCTGGAGTGATGCGGAGCGTTGTCCATTACCGCAACAGAGTTTGCTTCTAACAGAGGCAGAATTTCTCGAATCCAGGCAAATACTTCGGCATTCATCTCCTTTTTTTTTTGACTCAAACATAAGTAAGCCGCCTTCTACAAATTCGGTGTTGCTACCGATGTGAGAAATTATAAATCTTTTGCCTTTGCCAGTGGGGTCTTTTAAACCAGTTGGCAAGCCTTCGGTAAAAGCTTGCCGTGCAGATTTAACTGTTTTATCTTTCCACATTTTCAACGTGGTATATCCAGCATTAAACACGTTTCATCCAAATAACAAATTTTGTGTCCCTTTTCTCGGAAGTTTTTTAATTTATTTAAATATCGTCTTCGCTATAACACAATTTCAGGTTTCTCTATCAACATGTGGTTTCTACCTGCAAGTTAATTATTTTAATATATATATATATATATATATATATATATATATATATATATATATATATATATATATATATATATATATATATATATATATATATATTCCCATGATATTTAGATTCAACTGCAGAAGTTTTGCGACTAAAGTATTCAACAGACTGCATTTATTGTTAATACGGTGAAACAGAATTGCCCCATACCCTACGCAACTTGCATCAGTATGCAATTCTATAGGGTGTTCAGGATTAAAAATTGTTAAAACAGGTTCATTGGTTAATTTAGAAATCAATTTTTTTCTAATTTTCTCGTGATCGGAAGTCCAAGTGATTTTACCTTTCATTGTTGTTAATTTATACAAGGGTCCTGCTATAGTAGAAAAATTCGAAATAAATTGTCTAAAATATGAACTCATTCCAATACATTGTCTAACTTGAGTTATTGTTTCGGGTGGAGGTAGAGCAGTTAATGCTTCCAATTTTTAGGATTTGGCCTAATTTCACTTGCACATATTTCATAACCCAAATATTCGATTTTAATTTTTAGAAAGGAACATTTTTTTATATTCAACGAAAATCCGGATTGAACTAATGCTTGTAATACATCGTTCAATTTTTCAAAACCTTCAGATATGTTTTTAGTGTAAATCATTATGTCATCCATATACACTATCGCGTGTGTGTTTACTAAACTTCCTAATGCTTTGACTATTGCTCTCTGATAAACAGACGCTGCATTTCTCAAACCAAAAGCCATAGACAAATACTCATATTGACCTTCGGGGGGTAATAAAAGCAGTTTTCTGGATAGAATTTTTTTAAACCGGAATTTGATGTAAATCACTTGCTATATCTAAATTCGTAAAATATTTTGCATCTCGCAAACGAGCCATCAGTTCAGAAATAATTGGTAGTGGATATCTATCAGAAATTGTATGAGAATTTAACTCACGATAATCAACACACATTCGACTGCTTCCATCTTTCTTTTGAACCAAAATTATAGGGCTTGAAAATGGCGAACTACTAGGTCTGATGATATTAGCATCTAACAATTCTTGAATTTTTACACGAACTGTTTCTTCTTCAGAGTCACTCATACGGTATGGACGTCTTTGTACAGTTTTGTTTGTATCTTTCAACCCGATTTCTAAATTACCTGTAGTAACACGAGTTGTAGGATTATCTTTAATAAAAGTCTTTAAAATTTTGTAATAAAATAATTAATTGATCGCGCTCCTTGCCAAGTAAATCTGTTTTTATTTCATTTTGCCAGTCAAGCAAATTATTAATTCTGCTTAAAATACAAATAGTTTTTGTTTTACTTAACGAAATATCGCTATCAGTCAATTGAACGGAGTAACCATCACTTAAAATTTCTCTATCAATCAAAATATCACTGTTTAAATAATTATCAGCTAAAATATGAAATTTAATTTCAAGTAAATCACCATCTATCGTTATTTTAGACAGAATTTGTATTGTACTAAATACAGTGTCTTTGCCAATTCCAACCAAAGAAACAGAGTTGTAAATCTTTAATCACTAAATAGAAATAGATTCTTTCAAAAGAGAACACTCTGCACCAGAGTCGAAAATAAATGGAAAGATCTCACCTTCTTGTTCGAGCTGACCACTAGGTGATTTAATGGTGCAAATTTCCACTCTCTTGGTATCGGGCTCTTTCTTCGCAGCGGCAGGACGGCAGTCATTGGCGTAGTGTCCTAGGTTTGTTACATTTGTAACAGCGGACATCTTTTCGGCTCTTGTCGAAACTGGAGATGGGTCTGGAACCGGACCTGGAACTGGATGACGCCTGGGCGGATCGGCAGTCACGTTGACGGTGTCCAGCTTTACCACAACTGTAGCACTTTTGAGATTGACTTGAATTGCATTTCGACCGCTTGGATAGATGTTTGTCATTGGAATCGAAAATTTTTCTTTTTGTTATAGCCTGTAACTCTTTCTGAAGTTGATTTCGATTTTCAATTTCAGTTGTGTACGCAATTCTTTTTATTCTTTGGTCATATTCTGATAAATGAGCCATCGCTAACGGAACACCAATTTGTTTTGGATCGGAGGTCTGCCAGCGTGTCATAAAACTAGTTAAAAATTTACTTGCGTATACAGAATATGGCTCGTTATCTCTTGGTTTCCCCTGGAGCAATTTAATTAAGGAAGAGGAGCCAGTCTCAATCTCATCAAATCTTGCGAGAAATAAATCTTTAAATTGTTCCCAGGTCATTTCCTCAAAAGATATTTGCGACAACCATGCAGATGCAGAGCCTTGCATGGCTTTGCTTAAAACCATCATTAATGCACTGCCTCTTACAGGTTTTTCTCGCATGCAAAGATCAGCTGTTGTACACCAGGCTCTAGCATTTTGACCCGTCTTTTCAGGACTGAATAGTGGTAATGTTATAGACTCACTGTGTGTAGGCTGACTTATCTTTTTTACAAGTTCCTGTCTTCAGCTTGTTGTTCCATGGCTGCGGATACGAATCCCACTTCTGATGTCGGATGGGTTGTTATTAAATAATTGTCACCACACAAATTACAATGTATATATATATATATATATATATATATATATATATATATATATATATATATATATATATATATATATATATATAAATCATTCTTTACCTCGTAAATTGAATAATTTTTACCTCGCTTTTACCAGACGTAGCCCATATTTTCAAATTAAGCCACAGTGTTGTTCTGCACATTGGTGGCAAAACTTCACAGGTCTTAACAGCCTGAAATAATGATTTGATTATAATAATTTACAGTGGGAGTAATTATACATTTATATTTTATTCGCTATATGAATCTAGGTAATTTTGGCACATAATAACAGAATGTTCTAAACAACAATCTATTATAATTGTTACAAGAGTATTTTGTTTTACGATCTCTAGTCCTAGAGCACACGTACACCTCTCTACAACTTTAGGCTTTTTAGCTGGAGGTTCTGCAGAAGTTTCACCGGCTATATCATTAATTTTTTCCCTTTCAACGCTCAGCAAAGCAAGATCACTTAATCGATCTTGGCCCATGGAGGCTCTCAGATAGTTTAAGATTAGTTTTAATTTTCTGAAAGATCTTTCACAGCTAGAGATTGAAACTGCAATAGTCAACATTATTTGCATGGCTATTCGAAGATTTGGAAAGACGCTCTTATCTCCATATTGCGCGATAAATTGCAGAACTTTTTCAAGTCGCGATATTTTAATATTTGTCTACAATTACTCACTATCAACGTCGCAGTTGTGGAGTTTGCCGAAATTTTCGCATTGGTTGTTCAGGATGTCTATACCGGTGCTGCTACACAAGCCGTCAACGTCAAGTAGGAAGACAAACTTCTCGACGAGTGGATCCCTCGGCCATTTCCATGTGAAGGTGGTCAACTGTACCCTTCATAACTTTTTCTTTTGTTATAGAAGTAAAATATGAGTCTTTAACATAATTAAATCAAACAAATACCTCAAAAAATATTAGTCCTTATGAAATAGTAGTTACTACAAACTTAATTTTTTACCGTGTGCAAATCGTTGGTGATAAGGTCAAGTATTTCTGTTAATTTTTGTGGATGTCTTGCTGATAATTGTTGTCTAAATGGATCTATACAATTATTTGTAAAGCACTGCGTAATAGTTATTTACGATATAAGTGGGATATAGACATTATTAACGCAGATATTGTGAAATGCCCTACGAGCACCTAGTGCGTCAATATAGTATCCCACGAATATCGTAGAAAATTTTGCGTATCACCGTATACCATATCGCACTCATTTTAATTATGTAATAGCCTTGTTATCCCATTGAGTGCTTTAATAAAAATTATTACCATACAAGAATTTCATTACCGCATTCATTGGGCTAACAAGGTTTTTACAAAACTAAAATGAGTACCATATGTTATAACTTATCCCACGGTAAATATTTTACTGCGGTTTCTAAAATTACTTTACTACTGGCACTACTATATTTACATTCTACTTTACTCTTCTAGATAAAAAATTATTCATTAAGGGCCAGTTTTATAAAGAAATTGAATCTTCACTTAAAATTTAGTTGTCAAGTAAATTTAATGAAATGAACAAATTCGAATCAGTTTCCATGTTCTTATGACATTTAAATCATTGCTGTCAAAAAATCGTGTTGCATTTTTTCTTTTCATTAAATTTAGTATGGAAGTAAATTTTAAGTGAAAATTCAATTTCTTTATAAAACCGGTCCTTAATTTTGTATAGTATATACTTCAATCCTGAGTCAAACCAAAAGGTAAAAAAACAAAAAAATCGCGAAAATAAATTTATTCTAAGACAATTAATACAACACACAGATATTGGTAATGATGAAATATTACAAAGCAGATTATTGATCCATAAAATGATTGACTATATTTTAAAATTTCTAAATTTTTAATTGGACATTTTTCCTTGTTGTCAATTTTGGTGCTGGTTTGGTCTTGTTTACATTTCCTCAACACTTCTAATGAATACAGTTGAGATGGAGAATCCATAGATTGTAATTCTGATGCATGTGTACGTGTTAGGTTACCACATATTGAAATTTCATTTGCAACATCCTTTCAGCGAATATTATTTAATCGTCGCTAAGCTTTGTTTTGGTGATACGTAATATCTACACTTAACAGCTTGACAATACATTGTATGCCTTCATTACATTCTCTCATACTTTAAATAAACAATATTCCGAACATTCAGCACAGTATGCTTGAATTTTGAATTTAAAATCTTCGTCGGCGGATACATAATGACTTTTAAAATGGAATATCAGGTATTTTTGAGTTTAAAATACCATGAATTATGTGTGTCCACCCAATTTGAAATTTTTTTCGTTACTTTTTGGACGAAATTTATTCCATTCTTCATAATTTATAAACAAAGTTAATGTATTTTCATTGCTACTGTTATCGGAAGATGACGAGTCATAATTATACTTCTTTGTCGTTATCATATTATCATGTATATCAAGTAATGGCCACCATTTATTTGAATTTTTGCGCACGTATGTGTATAATGCTGCAGGTGACATTGTGTGGTCTAATTTTTCATTTAATTCTACCCAAAAATATCATGAAGTTTCTTTACGCTACACTTAAATTTTCTACCAACCTAAAATGAAAGTATTCACGTATTAATTGATAGAATAATAAAAATTTGTAGGAGTATATTCAGAAAGAACTCGAATTATGTAACAGATTTCTGTTTTTTATTAATATTACACGATAAATTTGAAGATTATTATTTTTCATACTTTACTAAAGACAACATTTCATAGTGAAAAGAACTCTTAACATTAAAAATATATTTGAATATTTGTAGATTATAATTTTTCATAGTAAAAAGAACTCTAATATTATAAATACATATACTTAAATATTGTTGACTTACCATGATTTTTGTTGATTTAATCCGTATATGGAAAACACTAGGTTTGTTCCAACACAACTTTTTGGATGCGTTCATGTACGCATTGATGAATTCTTTTGTGCGCATTTCTTGTTCATGTACTCATTTAGACATCTGTCAGAAACTTTTTATGGTTGGAATGGACAACGGATTATAAAATTTATCAGTTGATCAGGATAAAATTGATTATTGTGATCTATACTCACAAAAATTGAAGGTATATATATATATATATATAATATAATATAGAAAATTATAATGTCATATATGCAAGTTTTTTACAGGAATTTTATATGAATTAATACATAGTAATGAAGAACAATCACAAATAAACCAAAATGAACTAGAATTGAAATGGTCCACGAAAAATACGATGTTATTTTTGGATATGTATCAAGAAAAAAGGAAACATGTAGGAACTTTTAAAACAAAAAGTATGAAAGTAATGTGAGAGCAAATTACCAATGACTTAGATGCTCTCCTCAACATAAAGTTACAAGCAAGTCAGTGCGAAAATAGTTGGTGAGTTTTAGAAACGGGTTATAAAAAATTTGTAGATAACCAAAAGTCTACAGGAAGAGGAAGAAAATTTTTTGTTTATGAACACGAATGAAATTTTTGGGGAAAAAACGAAATGTTTTCCCCGAAATTTTATTAGACAATAGCAGTATACATGTACCAGCAATAGAAAACAAAGAAGCAACAACAGTTCCTCATAGAGAAAACACTGACGAAATCGCAAGTATTTCAACTACACAAAGTGGTACGAAAACAACGTGTGGTATATCTAAACAACCGAAAAGGCGTAGGTTTGCTGTTGTAGAAAATATAAGAAATGACAGATTAAAATATTACCAAGAAAGAATAGAAACAGAAAAAAAGAAAGTAGAAAAAATGAAAATTAAAAATGATTTAATCAAAGAACAAAATAATATTTTCAGACAAAACATTTGCCACTGTCATAAGGATGTATAATGATTAACATTTTTGAGAAAGATTTATTATACAACAAAGATAGTAAATATAATGTAGTATTACTATTTATATCTTATAGGTAATTATAATTTTGAATACATATTTTAGTTTATAAGTTCAAAAGATGATTTTATTTTGTAATTAGTTATATATATATATATATATATATATATATATATATATATATATATATATATATATATATATATATATATATATATATATATATATATATATATATATTGTATACAAAACATTATTACAGTTCGGTATGAAAACTAACATTATATTATAAACATAAACCAACATTGCACTTGCTTACATGAATGTCGGCCGTAATATTTTACCATTGATCCTTGACCTTCAACATATTCATTAGAGGGCGAAACTTATAATATTTGCCTTATCAATTTTGTGTCGTCGGCACAATGCAGATAACAGAATACCGAAATAAAGCGATCTCTTCGCATTAAATTTTTTACTAATTCATTGCCGATGTCAGCGCTAGTACCCCAGTAATTTTTTTTCCAGGAACCATATTGTATCCAGATAGTATAAGAATGGCTAAAAAACATTTAATTTCCTGTTGATTTTCTGTAAAATTAGCCCAGTTCCTAAATTTACTGTAATTCATTGTTTCCGCCACCAGTAAATTTATGATTTCCTCATCGAAGAACAACTCAAAAATATTCGTCGGTGTTAGGCACTTGAAATCTTCATAAGTTTAAGTAAGTCAAATCGCCATTTTCCCAAGTAATGCTCCCTAAATCGGCTTTTAAATTTACATCTATGTCCTTTTCATCCACATCGACTTCGAAAATTTGAACCTCTGTTCCGGTTCGTAACTGGTTCCCTGATAAATTATCAATTAACCTGCCAACAGTACGCACGTGCAAATCTTTACTACTGACGAGTTTATACGATCTTCTGCAAACTACAGTGCAGAACAGTAATATGAATTGAAAGAATAATTCACAGATGGAGCTTATTGATACTAACTAAAGTGTTGCCATATGGCAACACCAGTCTTTCATGGGTTAATAAATATGTTCATAACAAAGGAAAGAGTTTTATTTCGAGTAATAATAATAACTTTGCCTAATAAATTTTATTAATAGTATTATAATAATATAATTTATATAGGTAAAGTTTGAACAATTCTATCTCTAATTGTTTGTGCGTTTCTGTCAATATCACTTTCTCTTTCATCTTCATTTATTTCATTAACATTTAACACTTCTGCAACAATTGCTTCGTTATTAATTCCATCATTTAAACAATATTATGTAGCACGCAAGCTGCTCGAATTAAATGAGTAGTGAAAGTAATGTCCCTAATTTTTATGTGATACAGTTGCCTAAATTTTTGCTTTAAAATTCCAAAGCAATGCTCGATCACATATATATTTTTTGATAATTTGTAATTGTAATTTATTTGTCTCGCAGTTAAATTTCCTCTGTCTTTATAAGGAGTCAATACATTCTTTTTTAGAAGTTACCACTGTCCGCAAGTATGAAATAATTTTATTAATTATAAGGACGTTTCGACCGCTATGCGTGTCATCAGCTACAACTAATATATTTTGTTAAACAATACATATTGAAACTAACCTAACTTTATAAAAAAAGAGTACTCACCTTATACTAAATTTTAATAGACATATTTTACAACGAATAGTTTAAATTTGGAATATATTCATCGGCTAATGTAACCCATACGACATCTTGGCTTGATGTGTGGTAATGTGCGCACAGCGAAGTCAAAATGAAGTCACGCTTGCGTAGTAGGTGGCAGCGCTTGTATAATTGGGCGCGCGTGTTTCATGATATTCATACAATCTATTATTATTATTATTATTATTCAATGAACCTACATTGTCTTTATTAATAAATAAAGTTTCTAGTATTAGTCTTTTGTATTTATTGTTGGTAGAATCATTGGGTTTTCAAAGTCTATATTACGGCCCGTTTCTTGTACATGTCTGGATAATCCACTATGATACGGATTAAGTAATTTTGAATGGTATGAATGTTGATATAATCTTTTTTTAAGTGGTTGGCTAGTTTCACCAATGTAGTGTTTGTTACAAGTACTACAGTTGATTTGGTAGACAACATTTTGTTTATCAAGTATGTTAACTTCATCTTAAAGTTTTGTATATAAATTTTAACGTAAGTTGGTTTTCGTTAGCAATTTTTATCTTGGCGTATAATGTCGAAGGTCCAGGGCCAATAAAAGATGTTTTTATATTTTGCGTTCATAATGAAGTCATTACGATACGCAATTGCGTATCGTAATGACCTTCATTTCGATACGCAATTTTTTGTTTTTGTGTACTAGATGACGTTTCTTTAACCCATTTTTACCTAATTTATTTTTAGTTAATTGACAATTCATTTTAATAATATAATGTCATTATTATTATTTTTTATTTAGGGAAGATTATTTACATGAAAATGTGCAAATATAATCACAAATTGAGTAAGTAAATGTTAGTATAATGTTCGAATTAGTCCACATAGATGGACCATGGACCTAGTAGTACTAAAAATTTGTAGATTGAACCTTTGAACGATAGAAAATTATTTTTAATTAATTTTAAAGCAAGTTTTAATTCAAATATAAGAAAAAATAAAAATTTCCTGTACACTGAGGCTGAAAGGGTTAAATTGTCAAACGTCAAAGCTGGAAGATAAGAAATTTCAATATAACCTCAAAATTCCTTTTACTTAATCACTGTATTTAATGAATATAATAATAATAATAATAATAATAATAATAATACATATTTGCGTCTTACTTTGCATTTCAAAATAAGCAATCAAAACATTCTCTGTTACGCCTTTGACATTATTTTCTTTACACCATGTGTCAAAATTTGCAAATTCTTTCTCATAAATCTCGCGCGATTTTTTAGGAAGTAGATTATTTCCTGTAGTCTGAGCTATATTACGTAGCTCAGGCGAAGTGCAACTGATTTCATCTTCCATGATTACACTAAATTCACTTAAATTTGTTCGTAAATATTGAAATGACATGAACTTTCAAATAATAATTGAATGTGGTCAATTCAATGTTACCAACTACAACATTTCACTTACAAATTTCCCTAAATCAACTCGGTTTAATATTAATAGTTTTTTTAAAATATTTTAGATTGTAGAAGGTGCAAAATATAAAAAATAGTATAAAGAACTCATTTTATGAGACTTTTTTTCGCACTTGTCAATTACAAAACTCGCTGACGCTCGTTTTCTAAATTTTGACGCGTGCGAAAAAAACATGTCTTATAAAACACGTTCTTTAATATACTATTTTGAACATCTATTGCGTAAAATGTGTAGTCTTTTTTTAATAGTATTTTCTACGAATGTAGTTGGATAACTGTTTTTGACTAAAGTATTTTTTATGAATTCAAGATTGCTTTTATGGAAAGATGTGTGATAAAAGTATGGCTCGATCCACTAATGCTGTGATAACACTAGTTTTATATATTGGTGTATGATTTATAATGTAAATAGCGTCCAGAATAAGTAGGGTTCTGGTACCAGTTGGTGATGATTTATTGTTGTTTTAATTAATGTTATGTCTAAAAAAATAGCTGGTTATTGTTCTCCAATTCTATGGTGAAATTTAATCGTGGGTGAAAATTATTAAAAGTAATAAGTATAAAATTTGTGTTATTAGTGGGGGATATAACAAGACAATCGTCCACATATCTTACATAATATAGAATTTTTAAGTTAGTGTCATTGATAACGGAAGATTCTAATTTCTGTAGGACTAGATCAGCCACAGTATTACTTAGGCTGGAACCCATAGGAGTGCCATCTATCTGTTTATAGATGGAATTTCCATAAGTGAACACAGAGGACTCAAAACATAGTGTGATCCCAGTTTGCAATTGTATAAGTGTTAGGTCTGTATATTCTGATACCTCATTGCATCTATCTTCTACACATTGCATCACAAGATCTTGAGGGATACTGGGAAATAGTGCGGTGACGTCGAGGGAAAATATGGAATAGTCATCAGGAATGTACAGATCTTTAATGTGGTCTACCAAATCAAAAGAGTTTTTTTTTATTATGTTTCGATTTCATTGTGACTTTTGAAATAATGTCTGACAAAAAACGTGCTAATTTGTATGAAATGGTGTCTACTACATACCTAAATAATTACTGTTTTTAATTCGAGGATAGCCAAAAATCAGGTCCATTTCTTCATCTGATGAATCTGATAACGATTCTGGATCGGACCCAAATTCGAAATCACTCATTTTCATGTATGAAAACAATGACAGGTTACAGGTTATGCTCACGTTTGCTTTGACATTTCCCTCGCAATGCGCTAAAATTGTGGTGCGCATGTGCTGACAAATAGTACATAGCATAGACCAGGGATGGATCTGACAGTCCGCGGATGCGTTCAAGTATGCGTCCGAAGTCTGTAGGAACAAACACACCAACAGTCCGATAGACTGTACAATAGTCGGTTGGAATGATATTTTTGAAATACGCATGCGTCTGACGTACATATGACAGTCCGGACTTGCTGTAGGAACAAACTTACTGTTTCACTATTTGCACGTCTTTACTCTTACAAGGGTAAGTTGGATTTAAGTTTATTTTCCAAGACTGAAGGAGATATAAGAGAGGCTTTTATTTTACCTTATTTATTACATAAATTTAATTTAATAAAGTTAATGTTAATATAATGACAAATTTACTCTTGAATGCCACTTTCGGACATCTTTAGACAACTGGCGCGTACAATGAGTGAAACATGGTATTTAAAACTTTAAAAAGGGTTAGTCTGTTACATCTAATTGTTCATTGATGTTTTTCTTGGTATTGACATCTTTTCTAATTTCAGAATTTCCCAAGCAATCCGGCTTTCGTCCCTTCTGGCCTGTATGAAGAATTTTGAATTTCCCATTGAAGTTATGGCTAATGCAATGGTCGGAAAAAGTCTATTTACTGATAGCATATATACATATATATATATATATATATATATATATATATATATATATATATATATATATATATATATATATATATATATATATATATATATACAGGGTGGTCCTTAATGACCACCATCAGCCATAATACATGCTTCTGCTCTTGTTCTCACAGATTGACGTACACGTTCAAAAATACCAGGGGTATTGCGGATTGTCACACATGAAGCTACTATATGATTCCTTAGATCATCCAAACTCTCAATTGGTGTTGTGTAGACCAATGATTTTAAGTATCCCCATAGAAAAAAATCCAAAGGATTTAAATCTGGTGATCTAGGGGGCCACTGTCGGTGTGGTACTACTGCTCCCCGGCCTATCCAGCGACCGTCATACACTCTGTCCAAATATGGTGGTAAAAGTGCCTGTACACGCTGAATATGATACGGGTACAACAGGTTTTCTTTTATAATTCTCAAAACTGTTTGATGACTTACATCAAGCGTAGCAGCAATTTTTCTGGTACTTGTTTCGGGATGTCCATCTATTTCGTGCAGCACAGCTTCCTCTAGTTCTGGTGTCCTAACTGTTACAGGCCTCCCAATTATATCAGTAGCCCTTGCAAAAGTCCCTGTTTCACGAAGCCGACGATGAATATTTGTGAAAGTTTTTGAACAAGGTATTCGGCGTTGCGGGTACTTTTCGAGATACATACGCCTTGCTTGCTCTGCATTACCATCAGCAAGACCTAAACAAAGTGCATGTCGGCCATTTCCGCTTTTGTAAAATCAGGCATAATGAAAAACAAACTTTCGGAATAATTAAACTTAACGATTCTTTTATAAAAAAAATCTAGAGAAACAATAAAATAGTTGGAAAGCTATGACAGCGTCGACAAAGCTTTTTTTTATGAAGCTGTGTGTAAATACCTTAAAGCGTTATCGCAATAAAAAGAAAAATTAAAAAAAAAGTAGAAACTTGAACACCCTGTATCTCGGAAACTAAGCCGTTTAGGACATAAGTTCATATGAACTTTTCTTCATAAAATAATCAAAGCAATCATATCCCTAATTTTCGGAACATACTTAAGGACCATCCTGTATGTATATATACATATTAGTTCATCTAAATATTGCAAGATCTGCCGCTTTGGCCAATGCTGCTCCCAGATGCTTATGAAATTAAGAAGTAATAAACGAAAGGAAAATCCTTAATTATTAGAGTCGACGCTTCTGGAAGTTTTGATCTCTGGCCTTTCCTGCAAACACTGAAATCCGACATTCCATGTAATGAGAGAAGACTGTTTTGGTGTAATTCAACAGTGAAATTTCTGTAACTTAAAGTTACCATCAATTATATTAAATATATAAACGAAGACGTCTTCGTTTATATATTTAATTCCCTGTAATGCCTAGTCGGTACTGGGATTGCCGGCAAACGGTGGAATGATCAGAAAACCGCTACACTGGCGATCTACAGGAAGCTAATCGTTGCTTAATATAACATCTTTAACTTTCCATGGACGGCAAGAACTACATTAACCGTGGTTTTGACTGGGATGAAGGAGGGACTGGAATTTAATGTTGGACAAAAATTAATTCAGTTGGACTAGTCTATTGTTTGCCGATAATACCTGTATAGTATAACTAGCGAATTAATGTTGACGTTTAAATTATTTGATAGATGCAGTTTCGTTTCACATTCAGGTATTAGAATTTTCGCAAGTACCCATTCAAATACTGGACTAGGAAATCATAGAAATACATTAGCACATTTTTCCCAAAATAGATGACTGTGAATGATGAAATATTTTAAATGCACCCTTGTCTTGTTATTTTTATTTTATTTTATTTATAAGAAGAAGGCCGCACAACAGGACAAGTCCCAATAACTGTGCAGCACTAATAACATACAACAATTTCTACATCATTGTCAAAATGATTACATATAAACATATTAATATACATAGGTACATAAATTTAAATAAAGTTAAATGAAATTAAATTGAAAGAGTGAAAACGTTAAGTACAGTGCTTAAAAACAAAAGACTTAAATGTTCTTAATGTACAGTTAAATATGTCGGGAAAATTATACATTAGTGACAAGTTATTAAATGTAGATATCATTCTAAGAAGTGGGGCATTGACGGCGGAGTTAGTTCTACAACTTGAAACAGTAAATAAATTTCGTAATCTGGTAGAATATGACGGTATTCTGAATGATATTTTATTTAGTAATGCTGGACTGTCAATGATATTGTTCAGCAATTTAAATAAAAATGTTAGATCCATCATTGTTCGACGTTTTTGTAGAGATTTTAATACAATAGAGCTATCTGGAATTTTTTTACTTAAAATGTACAAAAATTTTCTTTGAATTCCTTCAATTCTATTTGTGTATATCTGATAAAAAGGTGACCAACAAATAGCGGCAAATTCAAGATGTGAACGAACAAGAGAATAGTATAAAGATATGAAGGTACCACAACTTTTGAATTTATCCCCAATTCTTAAAATAAATCCAAGCATTTTATATGATTTTTTGACAACATGATCAATGTGTGAATCAAAGATTAATTTGCTATCTAAGATAACTCCTAAATCCTTCACATTGTTTACTCGGTTTACAATGTTTCCGTCAAAACAGTAATTATAAACATATATATTTCTGTTCCTAGAGAATGTTATACATGAACATTTATCAAAGTTAAGAGTTAAATCATTAGCATGAAGATAGCAGTCAAGCCTGGTAAGGTCTTCTTGAAGGGCCAAACAGTCAGTTAATGAATTAATACGCATATAAACTTTCAAATCATCGGCGTACATATTAAAGTTAGCATGTAGAAAACATTTTTTAATATCATTTATAAAAATAATAAATATTCTGCTATCTTGTTTATCTTGCAGGTGTCGTAGTCACCCATCTATTTTAAGCAATATATATATATATATATATATATATATATATATATATATATATATATATATATATATATATATATATATATATATATATATATATATATTTCTAGGATTTCCTAGTCTAGTATTTGAAAAAAGTCTCATACCTGAATGTGAAAAAAAAACACATTTATAATATAATTTAATTGTAAACTTTCATTCACTGTTTGCCATCGACATATACATTGGTCAAAGCGGCAGATCTTTCAGATTTGGATGAAAGAACATACAAATCTATCAGTAAACAGACTTCCGACCATTGCATTATATCAGGCCATATAAAATACAACTTCAATTGGGAATGCATAGTTCTTCATACAGGCCAGAAAGGACTAAATCTGAATTGCTTGGAAAATTATGAAATTAGAAAAGCCGTCAATATAATATTTTGTAATAGTATATTACATTACAAGTGAAAATGTATCATTGCAGACGAGGAGGCTTGTTTGAAGAATGCGAGGATGCGCAGCGTCCGAGCATTTCTTCAAAGCCTCCGAGTCAAGCAGACAATTTTATGACGCGTGATGTATTCTATTTTTTTTAAATCGGCAATTATAAAAGCTTAAAACTATAGAAAAAAATAGGTTTGCATAAATCATCAGAGCTGTGACAAATTTTATTATTATAAAAATTTGACGCGTTGTGTTTGCTTTCTTGCTACCGGTAATTTTCCTTTTGAAAACGATGTCGCAATGCGAACATGATTTTGATGGTGAAGATAAAGTACCGATGGACATAACTGAAGCTGCGAACGCTGCTGTGGCAGATTTACTACCAAAAAAATCCAAACAGCGGTACGAAAAGGAGTACGATAGATTCAAAAAGTGGTGCAGCATTAGAAAAGTGAATCAAATTAGTTCAGACAGTGGAGAGTAAAAATGACTAGTCATGAAAATTTTATTTTTATGACTAGTCATAGAAATCTTACTTTCAAGACTCAAATTAGTCCGGAAATGAGAATTTTCATGCCGATTTAAAAAAATATTATTTGCAATAACTACATTGTTATAAACGATATTAAAATAGTATATTAAAGAACGTGTTTTATAAGACATGTTTTTTTCGCACGCGTCAAAATTTAGAAAACGAGCGTTAACGAGTTTTCTAATTGACAAGTGCGAAAGAAAGTCTTATAAAATGAGTTCTTTATACTATTTTTTATATTTTGCGCCTTCTACAGTAACATTTATTTACTCAATTTGTGATTACATTTGTAACCATTTGTACATTTTCATGTAAATAAAAAAAATTTTTCGACATTATATCATTAAAATGAATTGTCAATTAACTAAAAATAAATTAGGTAAAAATGGGTGAAAGAAACGTCATCTAGTACTAACAGTCTAAAACAAGAAATTGCGTATCGAAATGAAGGTTATTACGATACGCAATTGCGTATCGTAATGACTTCATTATGAACGCAAAATATAAAACAATTTTAATGGCACCGAGTAAAACTATTTAAGCACTAATTCGTTCTAGACTCAATATTAATTTCTCACCCTTAAGAAAATTTCATGTTAATTCCACAATTTCAAAATATATTTCGCGATAACTACATTGTTATAAACGATACTAAAATAATTATGTCACTAGTTAGCACTAAATTCGTTGTACTAGATTCAATATTAATATCTCACTTTTAAGAAACTTTCACGCTAACTTTGCACTTTCAAAATATATTTTGCAATAACTACGTTGTTATACGCAATATTGAAATAATTTTAATAGCACTAATTAAAGGACGAATTCGTTGTACAAGATTCAATATTAATTGCTCAACCTTATGTAATGTTTTTGTTAACTTCACATTTAAAAAATATATGGCATAATAACCAAATTATTATATATATTATGCACATAATTTAAACAGCACTAATTAGGACTTATTAGGCACTAATTACCCCCGTGAATAAAATTTTGAATTTGCAACCCTTTAATGCTATCGTGAAGTTAGCGAGATATCTTTTATTGTCCTGTAACTCTTATAAAATGCAAAATATGCAAAAAGTTATTTTTGCATCAATTAGCACTAATTAGTCATTGACTTTCATGAAACTTTAATGCCAGTGTGAAGTTAGCGGGAAAAAAATTAGAGCTCATTATTTCGAAGAGGGGAGGTAGAAGGGTAATTTTTTGGCACTAATTACTAAATCGCTGTACTATTTAAATAATTAGTGCTTTATCTTTTAGTGCTAACTTCACGCAACCTTTGTAATTGTTGTTTATACTTTTCCATAGCCCAATTTATCTAGATCGTAACCAAGTTTTGACATACATAATTCTTTAATGTTATTTTGTAAGCAAAACTGTTTTAGATAATTCAAAGCTTTTCGTAATAATTATTCTTTGTTATTAAACAAAGTATAAATTTATATTCATGTATTAGATGTAATGGTATTATATATGAATGACTCCATATCAGTTTGCATTATATTAGGTTTAAATGATGGTAATAAGCCAACTGAGTTTTAATATATTTATTTATTAAATTCTATGAGTGCGATCGATTTCAAATTATAAGAAATTCATCCTCAGGCACCAGTTGAAAAAACATGAGTGTATAAATATTTTATTTTTGTATATTTTAATCAAGAGTTATTGGTAGATAAAATATACATATAAATTGTCTTTGAGAAAAGATTATAAAAAAGAAACATGTGGTTAACTTTCATTTCTATGTAGGTTAACATTTTTAAGTATTACTAAGTAAGCAATCGTAACAATGAAAATCAGAGACTTTTAGGGAAGTATAATTATGATATCATGACATTCACCGTCAAAAATTGAATTATTCGATGTACATTTAAACATTTTAAATCCAAAATCCCAATTTTGAAGTGTATAAACGCCAAAAGGATGAACTGCGTTGGTCGAGTGTGATGGCGTGTATGGAATGGAAGAAACAATGATAATTTCTAAAATTTCTTTATCTGAGGTTTTAATGCGGCTTAGTGCGTCTGCATTTTTATTTAAACTTTTTTTATATTGAAATTCGTATTCTTCTAATTTTAGTCGCCATCTTAACAATTTTGAATTCGGTTCTTTTAGTGAAAACAGCCTTTGCAGTGGTTTGTGATCAGTTAAGATAGTAAACTTTCTTCCGTACAGATAAGGTCAAAAATATTTGATGGCCCAAACGATGGCTAGTGGTTCCTTCACAGATCGTAGAATAATTTTCCTCGATTCATTTAAAGTGCTATGATCATAAGCTACTGCCAAATCTTTTCCGATTATACCCTGAGACAGTATAGCTCCTCTTGCAATATTACTAGCGTCGGCTGTCAATATAAATAGTTTTTCGAAATCTGGAGATTGTAGTATCGGTTCGTTTACTAATAATTACTGAAATGTTTTTTGTATTCCTCAATATCAATTTTTGCATCCTTTTTCAGACATTTTGTTAGAGGTTTTGTCAAGGGCAGCAAAATTCTTTATAAATCTCCTATAATAATCGAGTAACCCAAGGGAACCTTTGATTTGCTTTGTAGTTTTTGGTATCGGGTATTCTAGGATAGCTTTTATTTTATCAGGGTTAGGTCTTACACCTTCATAAGTGACTATATGACCGAGTTATGTCACTTTTTTTAAGAACTCAATCTTATATAACTGAATTTTTAAATTTGCTTCTTTTAATTTCTCAAATACTTTTCTTAAGTTTTCTTGTAAACTTGTACCAAATATATTGATATCATTTAAATAAACCAGACAGATTTTACAAATTAGTTCACTCAGTACGTTATCCATTACTCGCTGGAATGTACTTGGTGCATTTTTCAACCCGAATGGCATTCTGACAATCTCGTAATGCTCGTTGTCAATATTAAAAGCTGTTTTAGGAATGTCTTCTTTATTCAACTCTATTTGGTGGAATCCCCATGCGAGGTATGTCGTAAAATATTGGCATTTACCTAATTTATTATGTAGATCCGTTATATTTGGGATTGGGTACTTATTATCTACTGTATTTTCGTTCAATTTTCTATATTCTATGACTAATCTCTACTTTTTCTTACCAGAAGCATCTACTTTTTTTTCGGAACTATCCCAATTGGTACCGACCAAGGTGAATAGCTATGCCTCGTTATACCGTTATTTAACAGTTTTTAAATTTGTGATTGAATTTCTTCTTTATGTATTTCGGGGTACCGATACGATTTTGATTGAATGGGTAATTCGTTTATTGTGTTTATACAATGTTTAATTTTATTTGTGAAGCTATGTTTGTTATTTTCATTATGTAACAAAACTTTTTTATTTCTTTATTTATTCTAAAAGTTGGTCCTTTTCTTCTTTATTTAAATGATTTGTTCTAATTTGACTCAAGTCTGTATAATCATATTCTTCTTTGTTTAAATGAGAAGTAAAATTATAATTGTTTAAGAGATTAAGAGGGAATTTATTTTGTTCTTTTATTTATTGTTTTCTTTGTTTCATTTATATGTAATTAGATAAAGAATATGTGGTAGAAGTATTTCGAATTGCTCGTGAGAGTTAAATAAATAAAGCTTCAAGGATTCGCGAAAGAATTCATAGAAGTGATTTTATCTCCTTCAGATATGCCGTGTGCAGACCTGACCATAAATTTTTCGGTTTGTATATTTGTAGAGAAGTGTATATTTGTATGAAAGACTTCGTCGAACTAGTATCGATTAAACATTTCAGGTCATTTATAATTACGTACGTCAATCTGGTTCTATGGTTCAAGTTCATAAATTCTATTCTTCTTCCGAGGCTATGTCGCCTAAAAAAGTGTCACTATTCATGTTTTGTTGCGTTACTGTATTAAACAATTCTTCAGGTATAACTGGTTGTCATGGTCTATACTAATTATGACGTGATGGACCAGGGCGAGGCTGTAATGTATTCCTTGTGGAAACAGTCATGGGTGTTGGCTTGTAAACCTGGTCTAAACGGTAGTGGTTGAGGGTTCGTTTGTTGATAGTTGTTGGAATTATTATTACAAAATGGTCGTGTGAATTTAGTTTGGAAATTCGGTTGTTGATTAAAGTCTGGTTTAAACTATTTTATTTTGCATTTTGGCTTCGCCATATATTTTGTTTACTTGTTTCGTTTTGGAAGACATTTGTTAACATGCACAATGCTTCATTAATATTTTTTGGATCCTTTGTCCGTATGAGTAATCCTCAAGGATCGTTTAAACCTTGTAACAATATGCGTAAAGCTAATTTGCGTGACATTTCACTTAGCATTTGTTGTTGGCCGCCTTGATAATTCTTCGTTTTTTTTTTTCGTAAAATTCGAATGCGTTTTCATTGCCTTGCTTGTAATTTTCCATTTCGATTATTAAAGGAATATAATGCCGTTTATCGGAATATGTCGTGATTTAGGGCTTTTTATATCAGCCCAAGTTGCAAAGCTATAACTCGCAATTTTTACAACTGCATCACCCTTATTTTACTTAGAATACTTGACATAAGATATTCATTTCTGAAAACGTTCACATTTTCAACATTATAAAAATTATTTACTTGCTTTTCAGCTACTTCGATGAAACGATATATATATATATATATATATATATATATATATATATATATATATATATATATATATATATATATATATATATATATATATATATATATTAAGGTGACCAACTATTTTTTGTTCAAAAAGAGTACACTTTGCAAGTATATCATAGGTGAAAAAAAAGAAGAAAAAACGATAAAAACTTTATTTTCTTTTAAAAACATATTTTTCTTCGGAGTGGATTTTTTTTGCTAAATGAGGATGTTCGTCTAATAATGTAGCCACATCTGAACAACTTTCATTTTGCATATTAAATTTGACTGTTAAGACGGCAGATAATGTTTTTACAGAAAGTTGCGACTTCTCACTGCTCCAATAATCATTCCCTACTGAAAATACCCTTTCAACAGCAGCATTAGTGCCTGGACAACATAAGGAAATTTCTATTAATACTTTTAAATTTTCATGTGGGATATGTTCATCTTTTGTCAAGTTCTATTTTCTCATCGTTCCATTTCTTCAAATTTTCTTCATTTAAATATAAATTTACTCTTCGAATTTCTTCAAAGAGAAAATTGTCATTAATATCAATATCTTTTACTTCCTTCATTACAAATTCGACTGCTGAAGAGACTTCTTTCCATTCAATTTTACTATTTAGAAGGGTCCATTTGAAACAATTTAATGCTCTAAAGTTCACTATCCATTCTTCGATATATATAGCAAATTAGAAATACAAATGAGTATAAAATTATACAAATGAGTACTTTCAGAGTACAGGATTTGAAAAGAGTACGGTTTGCGAAAAAAGAGTACAAAACTCAGTAAATGAGTATAGTTGGTCACCTTATATATATATATATATATATATATATATATATATATATATATATATATATATATATATATATATATATATATATATATATATCGTTGTACTAAGGAGTAGAAAATCATTGGCAATGGTATGGGGTATTTGGGTAAAATTCTTGTAGCGACAATGGAATTGTAGCCGATGTGAAAACTCGATGTTATGCGAGGAGGTTGCTGGCGATGTTGGCTTTGAAGATGCTCGTATTGCTCGTAGATTGTTGGCCCCTTGGTACTCGCACTTGATTTCTCGGAGTACAATTCGTTGAGTTTTTGTTACTATGAATATTGGTTTACACTATTTTATCAATGTGTGATGCAACAGTGTTGGATTATTAATTTGTGTTATTTTATGAAATGCCAGATTCATAGTTAAAACTGAAATTGTAGTGTTTGGTGGAAACAATTTGCGGCAAATCCTACCAAGACTGCGCAAATTTTATTATTTTATTCAAAAATATTTTTAATAATTAATATTTTTATTATAACACACAAATGTACAAATAAGCTAGGATCACATAAATATTTACACAATGAAGATTCGACAGCAACTCTGACTGCATACTGCAGTTCTACCTTTAATATGACGTTCCCACTTATGTCAATGATCTTTTTTTTTTTATGAAAGAGTCTATTATTTTGGGTGGTTGATCATATAATTTGTACGCATGAGAGTACCTCATATAGTTGCTGAGTACGCGAGGCAGCGTCTCTTCTGGATAATTGCATCATCGGCATCTAAGGTCGTTCGTCGTGTGTTGCTGTCTCCTGTTGGAGAGGTTCTTGTTAAGTGGAAGTTTGAGGCGAGCTCGGTGGATGAATCTGAAGTCCGCGAACCGTGTGTAGGCGCCATCAGTGATAAAATGGCTATTGGAAGCTGACGTCGCGACGAACTCCATTGTTCGCCCTTTAGTCTGGAGGTTGGTCAGACTCTGGGGGTGCTGCTGTTACATTTTATTTGTGGGTGACAACAGTTTTTTACGTTCATTCGGCTCTATTTTTTGCCACCTGGAGTTTGGATGTTTGGGTTGCCCGTGTCGAAGCACCAGGTGCAGCTGTTGCGGAAGGACGCTTTGCGGACCTGTGCCCACACGTTCGATACCCCAGCTGAGCGCCGGTTGAATGGGGCGGCTATATCGTTGGATAAAAAACGGCCACGATGTTCGTCAGTGGCGGTTTCAGCAGTACATGCCTCGCTGACTGTGTCTAGATCTGCTCGTGCTGTTGTACGGATTATTTGGTGAAGTCGGTGATTAGGCAACTACTGGGATACCCACAAGACCTACAGAGCGGGGGCCGTATAGGTAATATTCGGCGGCTTCACTGGGTACGTATGTAGAGTATAGGAAATATTGGTTCGATATTTAGTATACTTTACACTTGTAAAAAAACGTAAAAACTTTAAACTTGTATAATCTAAATTAAAAAAACAAATGAATTTAAAACGGAAAACGAAAATCGAAAAACTATTTATTTACTTGACAACATTCAACTGTTGTCCGGTCACTTGACCGAATATTCATCAAATATGTGGTTGCTAGATGTAGCTGTAACACGTATAACGTCTCATTTATCTCGACTGAAAATATGATAACGTTGTACCCATTATATAAGAATTGGATCAAAAACCACGTTGTCAACTGACAATTCTTATATATTTACAGTTAATTTTTGTTATGTACTGGAGTAAATTGATGTTTATTAGAAATTCTATTGTTTTGACGGTTTTTTAAATGTTTCAACCTATAAACATTTGTATATTGACTGCAACTATCATTTTTATGTTGCTTTTATAGACATATCCCTGAAGAAGGCAACTGTCTTGCCGAAACGTCGGAGTTGTCAAAATAAATAAATTCTGTTGACTGATATCCCGAAGATTTTTAATCCTCATTACAGTTAGTATTCAAGTTAAAAGGATTTTAATCTATGTTACTGAATTTCAATAATTTGTTTTAGTTACTTATTGCAAGGTGTATCAACGCAGAGTGTAACCTGGAATTACCACGTTGGTTTGACAACTGTACATTGCTTAATAAAGGAAACGTGTCGAATAATATGGAAATTTCTTTCCAAAGAATATGTAAAACCTCCAGCATCAACAGAAGAAAGGTTAGACATTGCTGATAACGTTGAACAAAAGTGGAATTTCGTTCATTGTGCCGGAGCTTTGAACGGAAAACACGTGCACATACAGGCCCCAAAAAATCTGGCTCATTGTTTTTTAATTATAAGAAAACATTCAGCATCATGATAATGGCAGCATGTGATACAGACTATTGCTTTACCTTAGTAGATATCGGTGCTTACGGGTCACAAAGTGACGGTGGTGTTTTCCGTGGGTCCAAATTTGGTCAAGCTTTAGACAGCAACTGATTAAATTTACCAAAACCAGAAATAATAGCGAACACTGACATGGAAATGCCATACTATTTTGTTGGCGATGAAGCATTTCCCCTAAAAACATACATAATGCGACCGTATCCTGGATCAAAACTTTCTATAGAACAACGAATTTTTAATTACAGATTGTCAAGAGCTAGACGTACAATAGAAAATGCGTTTGGTATTTTAGTTGCTAGTTGGAGAATTCTTAAAAAAACAGTAAATGCAAATGTTGAAATGTTGGATTTAATTGTGAAAGCTTATGTTTGCCTTCACAAATTTATTAAAAGAAATAAAGACAAACCTGATGCAGCTAAAGTTTACTGCCATCCTGGTTTCGTTGATTCGGAAGATTTTGTTAATGGGATTTGGAGACAAGAAACTACAAATTTACAATCTGTGGGATGATTGTCATCAAATAATTTAGCAAGAGGTTTATAATTTCTACGAGACAAATTAGCAACATATTTTGTATCCCCCTTTGGAGAATTACCGTGGAAAAACTGTAAAATCTAATAAATGTATCTATACGAATGCTAAATTTGTATGCGGTAAGACATAATAAAAACAATATGTAAATAAAATTTTATTCTCTGTAAAAATTAAACGAAAACCAATAAAACATAAAAAAAACTTTCAAATACCAACTAACAACTATATTATGTACATAAAATTTAATTCTTTGGGAAAATAAAACAAAAAAGAACTTACAAATATGAACTAACTAATCACATTGAAATAAAATTTAATTCTTTGGGAAAATAAAACTCTAATAAAACAAAAAGAACTTACAAATATGAACTAACAACTAATCACTATGGACCTTTCCAATTTAAAGAGATAGAAGATATGCGCAATGGGGATCTGCGCATAGTAAGAACAACTGAGATCTATGACGTTTGATTCTAAAACATTTAGACGTAAAATGTGAGAATATCTCGAATAACTGTAAAAAATCTTATCGAAATAAGTTACAAAAGCTTTTATTGAAGGTAAAATGTCAAACGATGCAAATTTTCACTGAGAAAACAGGTATTTTAATGACTGCAATATTTTTGACGTTTCGTTTGACAGCCCAACTGGCAGTTGTTCACGCCATTTTCTTACTATTTGCAGCGATAGAAAGAGATAGCCCTTAAATTGGAAAGGTCCATTAAACTAATGTAAATAAAAATTAATTCTTTGGGATAATAAAACACTAATAAAACATAAAAAGCCAAATGCCATGTCGGAATCCACCACCGATTTAGTTTTCAAAAAGTGAGCCACTGATGATTTAGCATCATCTACTAAAGTTTCTTCACGTCGTCGTTTTGGAATTGATAGAGATGGGACCGGTGTTGGTACAGATGTTACTGTGCCTGGCCGGGTGTCCTTTGTCTTTGAAAATGATGTCGTTGCTGGTGTTGTACTTGTGGCTGTCGTAGTTGTTATTTTTGTAACTGTAGTTGTTACTGGCCTGTCGACAAACATAATAACAAATAAACACATTGTTCATATTATCATTTTCACGGGATGTTTTTATAAGTGTCATAATCGTAACGAGTTCATTTATGAAAAATTATAATTAATAGTATTATTTGTTCATAAGTAAATTACTTAAATGTTTTAAAATTATTTAATAAATTATTTTATTGTACAAATGTGTTTCACCTTACATGAAGACATCTAAATATATTCTTTTATTAATAACCCAATTAGTATCAAACTTTTACCCGTGATAGAAGCCATAACGATTAATATTTTTGTAGGAATATTTTTTGTCTAAATCTGGCCAACTTTGATTAAAAAAACATGTTTTATGTATTTTCAATAGTTTTGATTGTGTGTGGCACACTTGATATTTGAGATAAGAATTTTTTCAATGAGGTTACAAAAAAAATTAGAAAAATTAAAATTAGAAATTTTCAGCGAAACTTTGTATTTTGGAGTATTTTAATTATTAGCAATAACTTTTTAAAATACTTTTTTGCTCTATCTTCATCGTTACTATGACTTTACTTGAAACACTAGTTTTTATTTTAATCATAGTTAACCGGATTCAGATTCAAAAAAAAAAAATTCATTCCCACAAAAATATTAATCGTTATGGCTTCCTAGTAAAGTTTTATCCTAATTGCGTTATTAATAAACAATTTATTTAGGTGTCTTCATGTAAAGTGAAACACAATGTATGTATTTATTGCTCTTTTCAGAAGTTTCAATTTAAATAAACTATAATTAACTAAAAATGAAAGAAAATATTCAGGGCATCGAACCTGAACCAAAACTGGAACCAAACCGTAACATTTGAGCGAACCCAAAACAGGACCTCCGGAAATATTTTCATTTAACACTTGTCAGAATCGAACCGGGTATTAGAATTCGGGTTCTGCTCCGGTTCAGGTTCATTTTCAGTTCGAAACGTAATCGTAATAAATACTTATAGCTGGACATCGGAAAATTGTATTCGCGTTCATATTTTGCATTATAAATTCCGACTCGCATTTTAAATTGTTACAAAACATTTATTAAATTTTCATTATGTCGAACCGAACCTGAACCCGGTACAAAACCGCAAATTTTATTAATACATTTGTGTTTTTATTTAGTATTATACAAGTTTAAAGATTTTACGTTTTTTACAAGTGTAGAGTATATTAAATACCGAAATGATATTTCCTATACTCCACAACTAGAACCGGAAACGAAGCTATCTATCAAAAACCAAATTAACCTGAACCGAACCCAGTTTTTGGCGGGTTCGATGTCCTGAAAATATTACACCCCTCCTTGATTACACCTACACCCGAGAATTAATTCACATACCTTTTGGGTAAATTCTCTTCAATTAACACAGGGTCCTATCCACTTCTAACAAATTCACTTCGACCTCCTCTTCAGTGAATACATTATTGTAGAAAGGATATATTGTTCTTCGTGAGTTCTCCTGTGACGTCTCACTAATTTCTTCAAAGGTAGACCCTGGTGAAGGTGAACTGGAAGTCTCCCCAAGTTCAACATTACTAAATGTTCTAAACAAACAAAAAAAAAAATATTAGCAATAATGTAACAAGAAATTTACCAAGAAATAATATATTCATACTCATTTCCTGCTGCGAACAAATGGTTCTAAAATTGAAAGCGCTGTGAAGTAGTCCCATTCGCTTTCCACAGCAGCTGCTCCTGATGGAATATATAGTAAATCTATCTCTCAACACTTTCCAACAAAAAAATAATATTTCATTACAATAATACAAATAAAATCTGTATTTATGACGTATTTACTTTATCATTAATTTAAATATGTATCAATGTATATTTTTATTATGTACTTATAATAACAAAAATTTACCAGTTGTATTGAGAGACATGGCTATTTCTTCCGACACCCGCTTTTCCTTTATATTTTTTCTAAAATGTTTTGACGATTTATCATACTCATACAATATTTTATTCATTTCAATTTGCTCGATTATATTACGGTCCATGTTTATTTTTAACTTCAAAACCAGAATTCAAAACCAATCTCAAATAATGGCGAAACAAAATGAAATCTGACAATCTGACAGATACAGAATGGTGAATAATCGATAATAAAGATATCTGCGCAACGTTCAAATGCTATTAGATGTACATAGTTATCGCTAGTTATTAGTGCAGTAATGCAAATAGTGTACATTTCACTTGTCGAGTGTACCTCACAATTATGTAATACTTGAAAAAAAAAACAATTTTTAAAATTTATTTGATATCAACTGTATTCGAACCTAGTCTTTACATTCGGAAAAGATAGATGTGCTATATGTGAAGTAAATAATGTTCATTTGAAAATAATCTGAAAATCATAAAAACGCAATAATAAAAATTACTCGCTTGGTAATTCAGTAAGACGCCTCATAACAGCAAAAACCCGTTGGTTGAATACTTGAGCTGCGTACGATATTTTCATTTTTCGATTATTTTCTTCTAACCGCGAAACTCCGTTGGTTTCAATAACATTCTAAAGTCTATTTCAATGGCACATTTATCTATATCAAATTTTTTAAATACATAGACCCACTTCGTAATTTTCTTAACCCCAGTTTGCACAAAAACGGTGTTCTTTGTCAGCAAGTTGTATCGAATCCCCTTTAATAAATGGGGTGAATAAAAAAGATGAATGATCTCTTCATTATTAATATCAAACCCTAAGCGGCAGTACTCGTCACATTGTCTTAAATTCCCCTGTGCCTTGTCACAAATTGTGTCGATAATTTTTAAACCAGTATTTTGTACTACTGTTACCATTTTTTATTAACCATACTAAATTTATATTGTTTATTTCACTTTCTGTAAAGTACTACGCAACTGGCTGTTTAAATTTTTTAAGGACACCCAGAACCATAAAGGCAAGAGCATGCTCGGCCAATTCTTGTTTTGGGTGTTCTTTGCCAATTACTTGATTCTTGTGAACATTAACCCATTAACAACCGGGTTAGTTATTAAGAATAAAACACAAAAACTGTTTATAGTATTTAATTATATATGTGAAGGACATTATAAAACTATTTAAAAAAAATATTACAGTCTATATTAAAAAAATGGTGCTGCGTTTTCGCAACATTGGTCTCTTGGGTAGTCTTCATTATGCATATATACATTTATTTAGAATGAAATGTTTTGAAGCATTTGGTACCTATGTAAATACACCCTACATTTGTTGCACATACATACTGTTGTGCTCCTGCATGCTTGACATCGTCTTCTTGAATTTTCTGGATGTTTTTCAATAACGTGCCTTTGACTATCGTACTATACATCTTGTGGCAAACTTGCACTTGATGAATTTCCGAGATTGATTATTAGATTTTAGCAGAGCTAAGACAAAGTAAGAACGGAAATTAAGTTGGGACATTTGATTTTCATTTGCGATATTGTAAATTCTCCATGAATTTACTATAGCACTGTCAATCATTTTGATGAACAGCGGCCACTACCATTTTTTCCTCTTAATTCTAATTCTGTAATTAGTTATACCATTGCATGCAGGTCTACTCTGCCCTCGTGAGTATTGTATCTAGCAATAGCATCGGGTTGTAAAATAATAATTTCTTTTTTGTTTTCTGCTGAAACGCTTTGTATTTATCAATGATTACGTTTTAAGGTGCGTGAAGTTAGAGGTACCACTTTCAAATAACAATATGATTTATGTGCTATAATTTAGTGCTAATTTATTGCTAATTATTGCCGTATAACACAAATTTATTGCTATTGTTTTTATGAAGATAATAACTAATTTATAAGTGTACCTCCAAGTTCACGCTGGAGGTACCACATTAATAAACCACAAAAACTAGTACGCAGTAATTTAGTGCTAATTTATTGCTAATTATTGCCGTATAACACAAATTTATTGCTATTGTTGTTATGAAGATAATAACTAATTTATAAGTGTAGCTCCAAGTTCACGCTGGAGGTACCACATTAATAAACCATAAAAACTAGGACGCAGTAATTTAGTGCTAATTTATTGCTAATTATTGCCGTATAGCACAAATTTATTGCTATTGTTGTTATGAAGATAATAATTAATTTATAAGTGTACCTCCAAGTTCACGGTGGAGGTACCACATTAATAAACCACAAAAAATAGTTCGCAGTAATTTAGTGCTAATTTATTGCTAATTATTGCCGTATAACACAAATTTATTGCTATTGTTGTTGTGGAGGTAATTAATTATGTTCAGGACAGAGCCATTAAACATTTATTAGTTAAATAGATTTTAAAATATTCCCCCTACACAATTGTACAGCAAATAGAATATTGTACCAAGAGACTGAATTTTGTTGCCATTCAAATAAACCCAGTAGCAGAGAATATCTAGGTCCAGGAATGTTCATCATCAAGGCTATGTCCTTAAATATCCCGAATTCAGAGTACTAGACGTTTAACGCACGTACAGCCCTATCTCGCACGCAGGCCACCAGTCTCTGGAAAAATTCCACCAGCGTCATCAAATACCACCCAGCAATAGTGATTTGAGAATTTGAACCAACTCTTCATGAAAGATTGGTATCAGAGTGAACCTAGCAGGCGATTCGCAGCAGCCGATTCGAATGAAACATATTTTGGACAACCCTACCACGGACGAAACATGCACAATGCAGAGATGAAGACAGTAATATAAGAACATAACATACTGAATATTATTTAACAAATATTAACATGTAAATATTTTTAAAAAATGTAGAACAAAGTATATATTCAATGTTTTCATACAAAAATGTAAAAACTATTGAAATATTCAGGGGATGAGGTTAATAATATAAGTTTAAAGTCATCCCCTCTACCCCAGAATATTTGAATAATATTTACATTATTGTATTCAGGGGGTGTGTAGTAATAACTGGTAGTAATATGGTTCTGTCACAGCTTCTAGTAATTTTTATAAAAAATAAAAAGTTTGAAACAAGACAAATTTTCGCTGCTTCTGATTTTATACTTATATTATTAACCCTCATCCCCTGAATATTTCAATAATTTTTATATTTTTGTATTCAGGGGTTGTGTAGTAATAACTGGTAGTAATATGGTTCTGTCACAGCTTCTAGTATTTTTTTTAAATAAAAACTCTGAAACAAGACTAATTTTTGCTGCTCCACAGTTTAAACTTGTATTATTAACCCTCATCCGCTGAATATTTAAAAAAAAATACATTTTTGTATTCAGGGGGTGTGTAGTAATGACTGGTAGTAATATGGTTTTGTCATAGCTTCTAGTAATTTTTTTTAAATAAAAACTTTGAAACTAGAATAATTCTCGTTGCTTATGAGTTTAATATTATATTATTAACCGTTATACCCCGAATATTTTAATAATTTTTACATTTTTGTATTCCGGGACTTTGAAATAATAACTTTGCTTAATATGGTTTTCCCACGGCCTTTATTATAGTGATAAAGAGCATTTTACTTTTGTGTCTCACTATATTTGATCTATATGTTGTTTAATATTTTAAATTGTTAATTTCTATTATTTATTTATGTAAACATTGAATGTATACTTTGTTCTATATTTTTTTTATATTTACATGTTAATATTTGTTAAATAATATTCAGTATGTTATGTTCTTATATTACTGTCTTCATCTCTGCATTGTGCATGTTTCGTCCGTGGTAGGGTTGTCCAAAATATGTTTCATCCGAATCGGCTGCTTGGTTCAGTCTGATAAGATTGGTTCCCTACCTCTGGTGGGGATGTCACACATCAACAGGACAAGATATTTAAGGAGTATGCTTGGCAGTCAATACGAGAGTCTGCACTTTACTCTTTTGGTATTGTTGCAATAATTATTCACTGGTTCGTGTGTAAATCTTTTTGTTATATGTCATGCATTGTTGTGTATCTGTAAATAATTAGTGTAATATAACTATTCTTTTTATTAACTTTACACCGCCTAATTATTTGCGCATCCTGAGAAAACGCTGCGACACAATTATCTCGATCATTAGCAAATTATTTATTGCTAATTATTGCCTTATAATAAGTATAAGTAATATGAAGATGTTTATACCGTTAGAGGGCAATAAGTTTACAAGTCCGAGGGCCTCTGGCTCTGATCCGTGAACTTAATCGCCAGAGGGCTGTAATCAAGGGCGTAGCCCGAGTTTTGACAAGGGAGGGACGTAGCAACTTAGTCAAATATTGAAACATTTATTTATTAGGAATTACCTTTTATAAATCATACATTATAAATATTTAAAAATAAGTCTACTAAGATATAATTTTCTTAAAATAGAGATCATGCAATGCAAAAGTCTGACCGATTATTCCCTGTTACAATGGGGGGGGGGGGTACAAGCGCTCCACTCTGTCCCACCGTACCTACGCCTATGGCTGTAAACAACAAATAATGCATACAATAAAATTTTTGAATTGTCTCCTTAAGGCATTATATTACCAGATAGCTTGTCCCTTATCCATAACAGTAATAAACTATAATGTAGGTACTAGTAAGACGTAACAAATTTAATGGTAGAAGTACCCAAAAGAGTATACTTATCGACCCTGAACTAATTGTTTTTTTTTGGAATTTCTAAAATAATTATAGTTGTTGGTAGACATGGTATTACTACATGATGCAGGTATCTTAACCAATATTTGTTGTCGTCTGAATATTCTTTCGGTGGATAAGTGAAGAAAATCAAATCCAGCATTACTTAAATGTCAACCTCTAATAAATTTATTTTTGTTAAAAATTATCTTTGACAGGCCTCCTGTGCTATTTTAGTTTTTCGAATGACTAATGTGCATCATGACACCCTGTACCATAAATACTCGTAACTATTTACATATTTTTTATGTAACTATATACATTCAAATTTACCGCCATTACAGTTTAATCTCGAATCTACAGTCCGTGCCTGTGACAACAGTGGCCTACGCCTCCACGGTTGTTAGGTTGGCAATCATGGAAAATACAATAAATGTGTTCTTATTTGCATAAGATTTACATTATTTTGTTTGATAGTAAACAATTTAATGAAATTTAATAATAATTATTCGACTACACTTCTAAGCAGAAGCACCATAACACAATATTACAAAACAAAAACCATTTGGTAACAGTTGGTAAAACTGTATATAACACAACATAACGTTTCGTAGAGTTATTGTATTATATTATACTTATAATTTAATTAAATTCAATAATGTTTGCACTTTTCATTCTACAACTAGGTTTTATTATTTTGAAATAAAGAAATTATATAAAATACATATTTTAAGTGATTGAACAGTTATTTTCTTTCATTGTTTTGTAAAATTTTACACTAGAAGTGCGCGCGTATTAGCGTCATGCATCAGTATAATTCGGCACAAAGCTTGTCAATGTATTCTATTTATCAGGGGCGGATCTAGTCTAAGAGTTTAGAAGGGGGGGGGGGGGAATTATCAAATTTTCAAAAAAAATCAAATGTTTTATTTAATATGACCACCGTAATATATAATAGCAAGAAATAATGTATAATAATGAAATGTTAAGTTTATATAATATACAATTATTTAATTTTATAAATTAATCATTTCACTGTTATAGGTACACTGACGAGCGAAAAGTTGAGATCAATTTGAAATTATGATGTATTTCAAACTGATCTCAATTTATGTCACTTGAAGTCATATAGTCCTGTACATTTCCCGCCTTGTACATTCGTGACTGTGTACAAATCTATACCATGAAGTTGTTGCACATCATTGAATTCGAACTTAGCGCGATATCTCATCTCGAAGTACACTTCGAAAATAAAATTTATTTAATTCCTTTTAATAATAGTTAAGTATTAAGAACGGTAAGGACAGTTCACCGATTAAAGATAATTGTTTGGAGGAGGAGCATAGCGACTTTATTTTTGTCTGAGATCGGTAATTCTTCAACGTTCGTAATGCTTATAACATTTTTTGCACGATCGACGCACAAAATTAAAAAAAAAAAATAGAATTGAAAATTATTTTGACACATTAAAAAAATTTAGTTGTCATTTTGAAAGTAAGCTTCGATTGTTGTTTTTATTTACTTACCGTGCGGTAATATATAGCCTACTGTCTTGGAAACCCTATCGGTAAACATTAAAAAAAACGTAAACTTTTCCTAAAACATAACGCAAATGTTACACATGTTTAAATTAAAATACATTTTGTTTTTGAAGTGTAATTCGGGATGTAGTGAACGCGTCAAGTTTGAATTCTTTGATACGCAGCAACTTCATGGTATAGATTTGTACACAGTGACAAAAGTACAAGGCGAGAAATGTATAGAGCAATATAACTTCAAGGGGCGATATATGCCAAGAAATGCACAGAGTGACATGTGCATATTTAGGAATTTGTATGCATTCCCATTTAAAATAATAATAGTTCATAATAAAAATAATATAATATTTTCAATTTTCTTAGGGGGGGGGGGTAATTACTCTCTTTACCACCCCCATAGATCCGCCAGTGCTTTTTATTAAAGAGATAAACTTGAAAGACGCACGCTGAAGGTGCATTCACAAATAGAAATTACTGTTTGTTTTATAGCTTTAACAAATTTCTATTTAACTAATTTGTGAATAAGAAATGACAGTTTGATGTGCTGCCGACATAAATTAAATAAAATTCACCATAATTAAAGAAAATATTTATTATAATTATTGAAAATATAATTTACATTGTACTTTCCATTGTACGTCTGGCTTTTATTTAGGGTTGAGCCTGTAATCTATCCGTCTATGCTATGTGAAATACGTCATTGTCTACGCGTAGACAATGATGTTTTTTACGTTTGTATATTGTCTACGCGCATGCAGACTAGTGGGACCCGCAGGATAGTATGCGACATCAGCGGTATTTTAGGGAACTAAATTAATGGCGGCCAGTAGGACATGTCAAATATATAAACGTCAAGAACCATTGTTTAGTTAAAATGAAAAAGAAGTTCTCACGCTTTAATTTAACAATTTCTTTTGAAAATGTTCGAAAAATAAGCGAATTAAAGAAAATAAACATAATGTACATAGATAAGTGCTGTATTAAAGGGTGTACGAGTACCACAAAAATTCAAGACATATTACATAATTTTTGGTATGTAGTTTTAAGAGAATTATTGACAGTTTTTAAAAATAAAATTTATAGTTTCATTGATTTTACAAATTTTTGTCCTTGCAGACTGCATTTCCAAGTCAGAATTGTTATAAGTCGAGTTAGTAATTACTCACGAATTAATGAATTGATGTCCCTCAACTATGTTTCTTGTTGAAGGATATGACTAAACAAACTTAAAAATTGTGTTGATTTGAAATGTTAATATAATTTTGGGTCAGAAAGCGCTTATTCAAAATGCAAACAAACTTGACAGGTCCTACTGGCCGCCATGACAATTGCGCTTACAAGGCCGTCAACGGATTCTGCGGGCCCCAATAATAATTATTTTATTTTTTGCTTAAAAATATATTACTATTACCGATTAATTTACAAGGTATTTTTAAATAAGCCATTGGAAGTAGCACGATGTCATTTTATTGAAATTGTGAAGCAAGTTTAATTTTACTATTTATAAACTAGTAATTCTTTTCTTTACAAAACAGCAATAAATTTATGCCGTACGGCAATAGTTAGTAATAGTACTAGTTTTTATGATTTAATAATATAATACCTCCACATGAAGGTACACTTATAAATTATTAATTATCTCCATAATTACAATAGCAATATATTTTTATTATACGGCTATAATTAGCAACAAATTAGCACTAAGTTACTGCGTACAAGTTTTTGTGGTTTATTAATTAATGTGGTACATCCAGCGTGAATTTGGAGGTACACTTATAATCTAGTTGTTATCTCCATAACAGGAATAGTAATAAATTTGTGTTATACGGCAATAATTAACAATAAATTAGCACTAAATTACTGTGTACTAGTTTTTGTGGTTTATTAATGTGGTACCTCCAGCGTGAACTTGGAGGTACACTTATAAATTAGTTATTATCTTCATAACAACAGTATGTTATGTTCTTATATTACTGTCTTCATCTCTGCATTGTGCATGTTTCGTCCGTGGTAGGGTTGTCCAAAATATGTTTCATTCGAATCGGCTGCTGCGAATCGCCTGCTAGGTTCACTCTGATACCAATCTTTCATGAAGAGTTGGTTCAAATTCTCAAATCACTATTGCTGGGTGGTATTTGATGACGCTGGTGGAATTTTTCCAGAGACTGGTGGCCTGCGTGCGAGATAGGGCTGTACGTGCGTTAAACGTCTAGTACTCTGAATTCGGGATATTTAAGGACATAGCCTTGATGATGAACATTCCTGGACCTAGATATTCTCTGCTACTGGGTTTATTTGAATGGCAACAAAATTCAGTCTCTTGGTACAATATTCTATTTGCTGTACAATTGTGTAGGGGGAATATTTTAAAATCTATTTAACTAATAAATGTTTAATGGCTCTGTCCTGAACATAATTAATTACCTCCACAACAACAATAGCAATAAATTTGTATTATACGGCAATAATTAGCAATAAATTAGCACTAAATTACTGCGTACTATTTTTTGTGGTTTATTAATGTGGTACCTCCACCGTGAACTTGGAGGTACACTTATAAATTAATTATTATCTTTATAACAACAATAGCAATAAATTTGTGCTATACGGCAATAATTAGCAATAAATTAGCACTAAATTACTGCGTCCTAGTTTTTATGGTTTATTAATGTGGTACCTCCAGCGTGAACTTGGAGGTACACTTATAAATTAGTTATTATCTTCATAACAACAATAGCAATAAATTTGTGTTATACGGCAATAATTAGCAATAAATTAGCACTAAATTACTGCGTACTAGTTTTTGTGGTTTATTAATGTGGTACCTCCAGCGTGAACTTGGAGGTACACTTATAAATTAGTTATTATCTTCATAACAACAATAGCAATAAATTTGTGTTATACGGCAATAATTAGCAATAAATTAGCACTAAATTATAGCATATAAATCATATCGTTATTTGAAAGTGGTACCTCTAACTTCACGCACCTTACGTTTTACCGAAATTGCTAATTGTGACAACTAAATTGTCATTCCAACGAATTACACTAATTTTCGATTTCGTGTTAAATTTGGAATCGTAGGCGCCACGTTCTTTTATATTGTTAATATTTTTTGATACTGTACAGGACATTTTGCAATTTTGTTGTCTCGTACGGTTCCCATTGCAAAATATCCTTTACTTGCAAGACGGGCTAATAACTTATACGATGAAAAGATATCGTGAAAATAGATTTGATGTTCGGCTGGCCTGTCAACATCTGAAAGTAAACTCAATACAACATTTGCTCCTAAGCCCAGTTCTTTATTTATTTAATTTAATCATTCTACAGGAAACAAGTTCCCAATTACAGAAGATTAACACAAAAAAATTATAAATTGTAGCACAAAATATACACCAATACAATTCATATAAATGCAAGAAATTCAGCAGGCAACTAGGTGTAGTTTTTTCTTAAATTTAGAGAGCGAGTAAGCAAAAATGTCAAACTCGATGAAATGAGTACAAATAAAGTCATATATGTTACACAACTGCCTAATAGGATATCTGAGCTCGTAATTTGTTCGAGGAGTCTTATAAACATTTATCTCTTGAATTGATGCGAGGAACACGGAAATTAATACAATTAAGTAAATATTGATCATCAATTAAACCATTTATCACTTTGTACAAGAATAAACAAGATTGAATTTTCCTACGAGAATGCAAGGTTACGACATCAAATTCTATTAGACAGTTGGAATAATTAAAATAATTTTATGAATTCTAACAAAATTTATAATAACGATGGCGTATGAACTTACTCTGGATGTTTTCTGTAGTTTTTACATGCTTGTTATATACGGGGTTCCATGTACGAGAGCTTACTCAAGCATCGTAAGAGTATGTGGTTTATAAAAATATTGGGTATTACGTATTATGAGCCCCAGATTTTTGTAAGACAATTTTAGAATATTATTGTAATGAGAAATACAGCTTAATTTTGGAAAGACTATCCCCAAATTGTTAAATAAAATTACACGCTCCAAAACAATTTTATTCATGTGACAATTGAAGGAAACTAAGCTGTGATTTAAAGAGAAAGTCATACATTTATATGTATTATAATTGAAGGTTAATTTAGATTTGAGAGACCAATCCAGAACATTGAATATGTCACTTTATAACAAGGCGCAATCGTTAGCAGAATTTATTATTCTAAATAGCTTTAAGTCATCTTTGTACAACAGGATTTGAGAATATTGGACAGCATCAGTGATGTACTTAAAAAAAGAAAAGAAATAATAATGGGCCGAGGTTTGACCCTTACGGAACCCCATATGCTGCGTAATAGATTTTGGAAGTAGTATTATTTATGCGTACACACATTGTACGTTTGTCCAGATATGAAGACATCAATTTCACTAGGTCGCTTGAAAAGCTAAAATTTGAGTAGAGTCTACTAAGCAAAATTGAATGATCGAATCTATCAAATGCTTTAGCAAAGTCTGTATAGATGACATTAAATTGAATATTGTTGTGTAAAGCGTTCAGTACTGCATTAGTGAAATTCCTTTCCTGAACATCTTCGCATCTCCTAAAATATGGCACCATCTTTTCATCAATTGATAAATGTGTATAAAAAAAGGCCAAACTGCAAGAACTTTTTGTTGAGTGAATCTATTAGTGGTCGAAGTATGGAAAACATCGATTTTATCCAAATTTTTATTATCAGATAAATGTACGTTCCGTTTTATTGAACGAAATTCATTTCTACATTGCTTTTCTTACTAAATCAATTCTTTTATCTTCATCTCTAGACCAGTACATACTACCTTGAGGTAAGATGTGGTATCCAGAAAAAAATAGTATTCCAATAAATGTCTTCAATTGATTTATTGTAAGTGTAAATTCATGGTGATTTTTCGTCAAAAAACTTATAAAATATATCTAGAGGCGACAATCCCTCTAAATTAATTTTTAAATCTTCTGTCAGATTTATTTCACTAATCTTAGCTACATTATTGTAAATTGGTTCTTGATTTACCCAATTAGTTTCAGGTTTTAACTTTCTTTATGTAGTTTTTTCCAATGTTACTTTTTTTGTAGAATTTTCGGCAGCTAACTCATTATTACTGGAACTATGTAATTGCACTTCAAACGTACCTGCTATATCTTTAGGTACGTTATTTCTAGAGATCATCACATTATCATCGAGATCTTCCTCATCTGTAACTTCGTCGGTCTGGGGTGGAATGTATACGGCGTCAATAAGATCAGCATCTTCTAAGTCAGATTCTTCATCCAAAATAGCAGATAATTTTGCGTCCGTAAGTGGTCTCTTGAGTTCGTAAGTAATTTGTAGATAAAAATTGACAAATATGATTGTATATATATCAACAAGAAAATTGTACTTTCCTTTTTTATATAGTAATGTCCAAACTATAGTATTTCAACAGTTTTACTCAAAACAGTGTATTTTATTTGGAGATATTACAATACACACCATACACGTGCAAGCATATAAACATGCTACAACTTCAATGCGTTCAATAGTACCAATGCGCAACGTTGCGAAAACGTTACAGTCAAGTTTATACTTACATACCTCGGTACATAGCCATATTTAAAAAAAAAATATTACAGCAATAACATTTATTATTTAGGGTTCATACCAATTATGGGGATATAACAACAGAGTTTGTAAATATAAGATAATTTAAAGTATATAAAAATACTGCCCATTTTTATTCGAATTCAAAGTTTTGTATACATCATATAAACAAATATACACACATTTTTTAACTTTACAATGTAGTTTAACCCTCAACAAATGTCCAACATAGAATAATATTTAATTTCTTTATTTATTTAACAAAAATCAAAATTAGTGTTGCGAAAACTCAACGTTGGCCGCTAATAGGTTAAACTGCATATGAGGAGAAACTGCCATCTCGTTAAAAGTGAAGTGCAATATTTATTCCTGAATCTAAGTTTTTCTGCAGTTTTCTTTAAATTAAGACGGCAAGGCGAAAATTAAGACACTTCATTTTCCGCAAAGTTTAAATAAAATGTAACAATTGATTCGTCCTTTCAGACAATAAATAAATATTCTTACAACTATTTATACCAAAAAAATGTTGAGCAGGAGTGAACTGATAACATATAATTGGTCGCTAGCATTTCATTCATAACCTTTGTCAGCTGCGTGGAGGATTTAAAGTTTTCCATTAAATATCTCCCGGATTGGCAGATATGTATACTCGCGTCACTGTTATTACATTTAATCTCGTGCGCTCCTGTTTGATCCCAAATAATAGTCGGTTTTGTTTAATGGTGTCTATCAATCTATGAAGTTAGCTATGAAATGTAGACAAGTTGATAGAGTTGGACTGGTTATAGTGTTTAGAAATGATTGAATCTGATTATGTGGAAATCTATAAATTTGAAGATTAATCAATTGCTATTATTGTTTACTGTAATGTCTAAAAAAGTTAATTGAATTATTTTGTTCCATTTCTATTGTGATATGGATTTTATCATTTGTCTTTTATGTAGTCAAGAAATTTGTTAATTTGTCTTTCTGATCCAGTCCAAATATAAAAAATGTCAAAGTATCTGCGCCAAAATTTAATAAAGGTGCGAAATTTAGAGTCTGCATGATTATGTTTTCTAAATGATCCATATAGATTTCCGCAAGTAATGGTGATAACGGTGATCCTATCGGAAGACCTGAATTCATTTCAAGTTCAATATGATTGAGTAAAGTTGAGGGATTGTTGGCCCCGGATAAGGATTTATATTTAAATAAAAGATGATTTAAGTTTAAGTTTTATATTGATACTCAAAAGCAAATACACTGTTCCCCAGTCAACGACCAGCTACGAACTGCTGGCGAATGCATTCTTAATTAGTAAATTCGAAAATACAAGTATTTAAATCAGTGACACTAAACATTTATCAAACATATTACAGATTGACTACAACTCTTCTGTATGGATAGAGGTGGTGGAGAGACTACTAAAACCGAAAGATGCAAGTTTACACACGGAATTATTTTTTGGGTTTCTAAAGATATAATCCATATTGACAATTTAGAAAGGGGTAAAACAATAACAGGCCAATATTATTCCGATTTAGTTACCCGTTTTGATGCCACTTTAAAGACAAAACGGCCACATTTAGCACCTAAGAAAATACTCTTTCATCACGATAATGCCCCGTCTCATTCATCCGCTAAATTGTTACAGTTACGCTACAACTTGCTTTTTCATCCACCATACTCACCAGATCTGGTCTCAAGCGACTTTTTGTTTCCAAATTTGAAAAAATCACTCGCAGGCAAACAATTTATATCAAATGGAGAGGTTATAGCTGCAACGGAAGCCTATTTTGACGAGTTGCCTGAAGAATATTTTTCGAAGGGCTTAAAGAAATTGGAAAGCCGTTGGACTAAGTGTGTAGCACTCGGAGGGAACTATGTTGAAAAATAAAAAAAATCGCTAAACATGTGTTTTATTTAGATGTCACACTTCAGTCAAACAGCCCTCGTAATTAAAATGTCGGTGTCAGAACATCAATTAGACACTCGACCTAGTTGTTTAATCTGATAATCATGGAATACAATCACGGTATCTGCCGCCTCATGTTTTTGACAAGTTAGATTTTCATTAATTGTTTGTTTAACTGTACCATCTTCACCCGAATATTCATAGCATATGTCGTGATAAATATGGATTGTTTTATTTGCGAAAATATGTACTCTCCTGCTGTGGCCAGTTATTAAATAAAAATTTGATCAGAGCCTCTTTAAATTTTATGTTTTTCAATCCTTTCGTGAAATCCGAAGGTGAATAATTATTACGGTGCCCCGATTTAAGCAATTCAGCTACTGAATACGTTTCCATGATTATTGTTTTCATAAATTATAAGTAATAACTGTCGAATAGCAGTATACATTTGCAAATATTTGAATAATAAGCCATTAAATTAGGAGTTTTTAGATACTCTTCGAGGCCAAATTAAATAATCTTTCTAACCATATAAAAAACTCCCATTATAGTATTGCGGCACATATGATATTTAAAAAGAATTGTTTTCCCATTTTAATCGCCTATGTCAAGATTTTCAGTGCTCGCGCTGTATATTACCTTCAGTTGGTCTAATTTTTATAAGAGTATTTTTGGATTCAAGCTTTAATGTAGTTTATAACAATTTATTGTTGTGAATACATATTTGACGACGTTTCGGCCTTGGTTAAGGTCATTATCAAGTCTGTTGTACAATAAATAATATTAATATTGGCTATACATTGTTATAATAAAAATTAATAAAAAAAAAAACTTCCCAGACCATGTAATTTACATATAGTCAAAATCCTATGAATGAAGTACATATAAAAAAGAATTTATTTTATATCTTTTAAAACCATGTTTAAAAGCTGAAACCCAACCTTCGCAGATTACGGAGTCAAGTTGACTAAGTATAATTTGTTTACAATTCTGCATGAAAGTTACAAGTAAGTACAGAGATTAGCATCTACTGTGAAAACATGATACTGAATGACAACCCATTCTGAACTTTGGCCCGTCAAGGCACATAATAAAAATAAAAAAGACACGAAATTCAAAATTTATAGAGAACAAAGAGGTTTTATATTGGGATATGAGGTTTTTGATTGATTATAGACTTTACGTCAATTGTTTTGTCATCTAAATTGATATAACAACTTTCTAAGAACAATCTTTTGTTTATATTGAAATATTTTGTAGTTTTTGATATCTAAATCGTGTTCTAGGGAAATGCAATGGTCTGCAAGGGCGCTATGTGTATTGTTATTTTTTTAATTGGATTCATGTTGTTTAAGTCTTTTTTTGAATATATTGACCTGTTTCACCTATACAGGGTGTTTCTTGACCTATACGCGTAAATGTGAGGAATAATAGTTTGTGATAGGTAATGACAGTTAATAAAAAAAATTGGTAAAAGTTGTTTATTTACGGAGATAACGAATAAAATTTGAAATTATTTTAGTAGCAATAAACTAATTACAAATTAATTAACTATGGTTCTGTGCATTAGTGTCATAGCAATTGTTCGAAGTTATTTCCTTCATTTTCGATGCACATTTGCGCGCGACGAATCCATGATATACCACACGCACGGCGAAGACTAATTGCTATGACACTAATGCACAGCACCCTTCTTAATTAATTTTTAATTAGGTTTTGCTACTAAAATAATTTAAAACTTTATTCGTTATCTCCGTAAATAAACAACTTTTTTTCATTATCTGTCATTGCCTATCACAAACTATTATTCCTCACATTTATGCGTATAGGTCAAGAATCACTCTGTATTGTATGTAGAGTGACAATCTTGAGAATTTATTTGATAGACAATATTACTAGTTAAATCTTTCGAATTTTTATCTTTTAAACTGGTATAATTTTGTTTACATTATAAAGTGGCCACATTTTTTTTCAGGGTGAATTTTCTGTAACTAATTTTATGAAACCTCTCTGTCGAAATTAGGGGCCAGTAACATTGCTTATTTTCGTTTGTTAACAATGTCAGAGGAACTGTAGCACATTCTCTTATAAAAGTATCTTTATTGTTTGTTAAAAATTCCACATTAGCATACATTTTCGTAAGAAAATAAATAGATAAAAATGGATAAAAAATCATAATAAATGAAGCAAATATTGCATACCCATTTCTATAAGGGAAAACATTCATTTGATACTTTGTGTAGGTATCTCGTGTCAGATATACTAAAACATTTATTTATTTATTTATTTATTGAAAAATCAATCCTACATGATAAAAATCCCAATTACAGGACGATTGTAAATAGTTATATACTATGATGCATTGGCATAAATATAAATACATATTAGAATACAATAAAAAAATAGGATGATGAATATAGCAAACAGTATAATAAACAATCAATTTAAATATGAAAAATTGCAGAAATGATATTTTAAATTTACGTAATGAATCGGCATAAATATCGGACTGAAGGTTGACAATATGAAATAAATTGCAAATTTGTCAAATAGGACATTTTAATTCATAATTTGCCCGCACTCTTCTTAAATTGAATGTCAACTTGGTTCGTGAATTTAATCTAGGTACGTTGAAAGAGATACGAGATAAAATAGCACTATCGTTAACTTGACCATTTAACAATTTATATAAAAATGTAATGGAATGTATTTTCCTCCTTATCGATAAAGAATTCATATTAAAACAATGAAGTAACATATTATAATCGCAATCGAAACTAGGATATTGGCCGGTAATTTTATGACAAAATTTTAGAAACTTTTTGTTCAATGACTCAATACTATTAGAATATTTGTCATAGGTACGGTTCCATACAGGGGAACATTATTCTAGTTTGGATCTAACGAACGGAAAATACAACATTTTTAACGATAATACATTTGTCAAAGATTGAGCATTTCTAATGATAAAACCAAGATTTCCATATGATGCTTTGATAATAGTTTCAATGTGAGTGTTAAATGTGATTTTTCATCAAATAATACTCCAAGGTCCTTATATATGTTGATTCTGTGGAGAATAGTATTACCCATAATGTAGGTATGAAAGATCATAATTTTACATTTACTAAAATTAAAGAATAAATTGGAGGAATGAGACCAAGCTAGAATACGCTGAACATCAGATTGAAAATCTATAGCGCCCTGAGTAGTATTAATTGTTTTATATAACTTGACATCATCGGCGTACAATAATATATCACAGAATTTAATCGAATCGATAATGTCATTTATAAACAGGATGAACAGTAATGGACCAAGATTAGATCCTTGAGGAATACCCGAAGTAGTGAAATAGGGATTTGACAAATAATTATTCAGGGTGACAGTCAATTTACGATTATGAAGATAGGAATCAAGAAAAGTAATGAGACAGGGAGAAAAATTGAAGTTATGGTCAAGTTTCTGGAGGAGAATAATGTGATCTACTTTGTCAAATGCCTTGGAGAAGTCGGTATAAAGTACATCTACTTGATTATTGTCATGTAAGGCGTTAATTGTATACTCACAAAAATTTATCAGATTTGTAGTTGTGATCTACCCTTAACAAAACCATGTTGTTTATCTGTTATTTAATTTTTTAATACATTGTAAATGTTATTATAGATTATTGACTCAATTTTTTTAGAAATATTAGAAAGTATTGCAATAGGTATATAGTTGGGTATAAGCGATTTGTCTCCAGATTTGAAAATAGGACAGACATGAGATATTTTTAAAGAAGAAGGAAAAGTACTTTTACTAAGAGAAAGATTGAAAAGGATATGTAAGGGCTTGAGAAATATGGTACTACCATATTTTATAATGTATACTGGTAAATTATCTGGACCTGGATTTCTTGAAGGTTTAAGATTGTTAATGGCGACTAAGATTTCATTTTCAGATATATATATATATATATATATATATATATATATATATATATATATATATATATATATATATATATATATATATATATATATATATATATGGAATATTTACAATATCACTCACTTCATTGGTACTGCAATCAAGATAGGAGGATAAATAAATAGAGTCTTGAGAGTAGACATTGGAAAAATAGTTTGCAAATCCTTGTACTATACTTTCAGTAGTAGTGTACTCGTCATCGTCTAACTTCATTGTACCAGGGATTCTTGTTGTACGCTTTTTGTTGTTGATGAAGGACCAGAACTTGGAAGGATCAGTACAAATTGAATTCACAATGTTGCGAACATATTTAGCATATTCAACGTTAATGTCACGTTTTATTAATTGTCGAGTTGCTATAGGAAGAATTAGAGGTTTTATTGTACGTACAGAGAGGCATGTTTATGTTTAGTGCAGGATGATGATCATCTTAATCAACAACAAAATCAGAACTGCGTGTGACATTGCATGAGGTATTGCTTACAACAATATCTAGCAATTTACCAAATGTATTGCATATATTGTTGTATTGCGTAGCGAGAAAATAGTTAAGAAAGTTTTCAAATCTGGTAATGATATTATTTTTGTATCCACATGTAATGAAGTCAATAAGTTGAGATATATTAATGTCACCGATCATAACAAAATTATTTTGCAAAAGAGGAAGAAAAGACTCAAGGCATTCAAAAACGTAGATCATCTGTTGGAGAGGTGAGAGGGGAACAAAAGTTTAACACAGATTATATCAGATGTTGAATTCGGATCAAGTTGAATTTCAACTGCGGAAGACTTAAATGTAGATTTCACAGCGCAAAGAAGCCCACCACGTTGTTTATTACCACTCCTGTCTTTCCTAAATACATTATAGTTATCAGTAAATAATTCAGAGTATAAACATTATCTTTCAACCACGATTCCGATAAAGCTATTATGACAAAAGTATTAGCTAAAATATTATTATAAAATTGATCTATCTTGGTATTCAATCCTCTAACGTTCTGATAGTAAATATGGAGCATTGAATGTAAAATTGACAATGTACAATGAAGAGTTCAACTTATATTTAAACAATAAAATACAGAACTTGAAGTAACACCTTGTGAATACGTCTATTCAGGTAAAAAGAGCAACGAACTAAAGTAAATATATGAAAAAATATTTGTTGAAACAAGCCGATATAAAAAACAGAGCTGTATCTTAGAAATCCCAATGCAAAAGTTCCAAAAAATAAATTTTGCCTAGGTACGTATATGTGAATGTATTTAATATAAATGTATTATTGTATAAAATAATGTAACGTTTTTATTTATCTGGGTGAAATGTAAATATAAGACAATTATTATTAATTAAAATTAAGTGTTTATTAAACTATAAAGAAAGTTACTATTACTAATATTAAACAATTATTAAAAACTAATTAAGATTAAAACTATAATTAACTATATAACACTAACACTATTTATTTAACCAATTAACACTACTATTTATTTCCACGATATTACAAATTATTTATTTCACTACGCGTTCCAATCTTAGACTGCCGGTCTGTTGCAGACTCTTGTAGACTGTTTACGCGATATTTATATCACTATATACTTATATCATGTTCAACTGTCCGCCTACCGACCTCCACAGCGTCTATATACTCAACTGTCTGAACAGCGTCTGTATATTCAACTGCTCGGACAGAAGTCACACCTTTCACCTCACTGTCTATCTATTTATGTAACTCTTCCACAGCCTCAGTATCACCGACTTTCCGTATGCCACAATTCTTCAACACCAATGCCGAGTATTAGCTTCCACTTGCCGTTACTGTCCCCATATACCTAGCTTCCCAATACTCTTCAACATTACCGAGTATTCTCTTTAACAGCTATCCCGGTACACCAGTAACTTCCCGACTCGCCGTTACTGTCCTTGCACACTATAGGTTCCCAATACTCGTCAACACTACCGAGTATTCACATCCACAGCCATCCCAACACACCAGCAACTTCCCGACTACCTACTCGACACCAACTGCATACGCTCAGTACGATACTGCTGTGCTTCTCACTAACACTTTACTCTCTAACACTCCATGTCAATATCTCTATTACTCTGTATGTAACTAACTCTCTCGAGCATAGCTACGCCCTTATATACAGCTGCCATTATTTTCTAGAACAGTCTAGAATATTCGAACACATAATAACAATGAACACAAAAGGTTCAGGCGACCGGAAGTAATTAAACATGTCGCGACCAGTCTGTTTACATCGGCCGGCTACTAGCGCGATTACGTCACCGCTTTAAATAGACACTCGCTTACAGTGGCGGCGACGGCGGGCGTCCCATGTTACAATAATATACAATAACCAAGAATAATACTTTGTTGCATGTGCACATGCTGCAAAATAAATTAACCAGAGTTAGAAGCTATTTAGAAACATCAGAAAGAGTAATTTTCTCAATATTATCATCTATTTTGTCAAAAATGTTTCCATCGTGGGACCACACATTCTTAAATCCAAACTGAGTAGCCGCAAGGTTTAAAAGATTCATTCTATTGTGCGTGAGGTCTTCCTTAATTGAGACTTTTGAACCTTTGAGTAGTTTACAATTCTTTAACACTGCTGCACGGGTTTTGTATGACACAAATTTTACGATGATGGAACGTGGTTTAGAAGAAGCATTAGATCTTTTACCTGTTCTGTGACAGCGTTCGATTTGCTCAGGTTTCACATTTACACCAATTGATTTAAAAATTTCACACACTTTTTGTTCGGTATCTTCATTAATGGATTCCGGAACACTGAACACACGGATACAGTTGCGGCGGGAATACTGCTCTTGTTGGTCAAGTTTGTCTTCTAATTCTGTGATGATGCCCTCGTAATATGATTTTTGTTCTTCTAATTTTTTATTAATTAGAACGATCATTTTATCAGCGAGCTTGTTAATGAAGTCATCATCATTAAGAAGATCAGTAGCCGAAGATTTAGCTAATTTATTTATACTTCTAGTCGCACTCATTTTAATACACAAACTGCACTAAAATTAGTATGATACTAGTGGTAAAACTAGAGATAAAAATAGTTTGAAACTAGAGATAATAAACTGCAAAGTACGAGCTACAAAAAATACGTCTACTCTTGACAACGCATGAGTACAAACATAATATATTCATAGTTTAGAAGACTGGAGACGTACATAATATAAATAAACAATTAATTTTAATGCACCACCAATGCATATAATTGATTTTATTTGAATTTTGTTTTACCATTTTCAATAAAGCTTTGGGGGTCTATTTACAGAAATAATAAATCCGTTATTTCTTCATTATTTACAACTAAAATTGTTACTATAATTTTGGTTGAAATATGATATGGAATAATAATAATAATAATAATAATAATAATAATAATAATATATAATTTTTTTATTACCTTTGACAGGATATATTATAAACAAAGGTTACCTTTCCCTAAATTGTTTTACAGTGTAAAAATTCATACTAATTAAATTACATTCTAGACTCTCTTAAAAACCTTTTAAAAAAATTCTGTTTTAATTGAAGTCGGAAATTTATTATATATTTGGAGACCAACTCTGTTAGGAGCATTTTTGATGATATTTATTTTTATCATCATCAGCAATCATTTTATGTGTTCCTTTTGCAACATGATATTTATATTCTTGTATACGATTATATAATTATTGCAATGGATATTTTTGTCCCTCTAACCATTCACTTTAATTTATCAAGACAATTTTCATATCGGAAACAATTATAATTTTCTAAAAGGCCAAATTTTGCTATACCTATCATCATTGTCTTTGGACTGAGTGGTGATGCATATTAGAGCTTCTAATAAAGATCTCTTGTTTCATGTTCTCATTCGCACTCCCTTTCTGTTCTTTTGGCTCCCCAAATTCTATAATGGCTTTAGCCTTATTCAAGAGGCCTGTAGGTAAATTATCCATTTTATGTGTCCATTAATTAGTTGTAATGCCATTTCATGGCATCGTAATTTAGTAATAAGAGCTACTCTTTCTATATATTATCTATACTTGGTGGTATAGAATTATTTAAAAACTTTCTTTGTAATGGATATGTATTATCCATTAGTGTTTTTACATAATCACCGTTATTCCATATGGCAGTAAGTTTTTTCTTTGATTTTCTGTTTCTTCTGTTTCAGGTTGCCAATTTGCGCATCCTTGTCGAACATTATTCATCATTTATTTTTTTTTCCTTTGAACTTCATCTCGGATACATCTTGAATTTAAACCATGGACAGTGTTATTTCAGAGGTATTTTTAAATGTTAAATTATCTTTTCCTAATAACTCCTTTATTTTCTCGTTAGTTACAGCCCAAACTACTTGATCGCATTGACTTGACTCTAAATTTGTACCGAATTCACAATTTACGCATAACTTTTTAAGGCTGTTGAAAATTATGCAATTATTTCAGAATTTTCTTGTTTCCTATACTTGAATTTACAACGCTATTTTATTTGGTTTTGGTTGCAGATAGTTACATACAAATTCCTTTATTTGTTTAAATGTTTTATCACCGGGTTTTGCTGGAATGCATATGATAAGTCCTTAACTGATGCAAATCTTTCTGAACGAAATAATAATAAAATAGCTGTTTCTTTAGTGTCCTGTACATCATTTGCAAGAAGATATTGTTCTAACCTTTCTGTCCATAAATTCCATTAACCGGTTTTCACAAGAAATTGTTCTATATTTAACATCATCGCCATTTTGTGTGATGCTTATCTTTATATCAACTTGTGTTAATTTTAATTGCTTGTATCGAATATAACGAATCATGTTCAAAACATGACCATTTGCCTCGTCGTCATTTGAGGCGGGTACGCATTATCACAATAATTGAAGCACACGTATTATATGTATATATCTTTATCAATAAAAGTTATTTTCCATGACGTTCATGGTTATTAGTAGGTAGATTCTGATAAGGTGCATATTCATATCTGTTGAGCATTTCATCTTCTTTCTACCTGTGGTTCCTTTCGTACTAGCTACAGCTACAGTTACAAGTTGTTGCGAAACATCTTGAGGATGCGTGCTTCGTGTGGAGTTGTTGTTTGAATGTTTTCGTTTTCTATGGTATACTCGTTATCCTTGTTCTTCGCTTATATTGTCGTCTGTAACAGGTGTTTCCGCACGGCGATTCCGACCCACTAGCAACTGAAAATATCACGCCCCGTCGGGCTGCTAACCGGCTGGGCCCGTTGGTTCCTCCGCATTCTGATCATGACTATCCAAAGACTCTCCGATTTGTGTTGCAGGTGTTAAGAAGGGCTGCTCTCTGCATCGGTTTGTAAAGCGTTTTTCTTTGTTGTATTATTGTTTTTATGTATTTCTATTGTGACACAAGAGGATAATTAAAAGTCAAAAATAAGCAAGTTCCTCCTACCTGTACGTGTACACTCATAAAATTTGCACCGGCTAGCTGAAATATTAAAGCGGCGTCTGTCTAAAGTTTTGTAATTTATTTCGAGATACAGGTATTCGCGACAAATGAAATTTAATAAAATAGTAACTGAATTTAGAAAAATACAAAACGAGCTTGTCTCGTAAGAAATTAGTGGGCGCCAGACTCTATAAAAAGGAAAAGGCTTAGAGTAGATTCAATTCTAAATAGTGAAGTTTTAATAAAAATTTAATAAAAAACAACTAACACTTACGCTGAAGCTTTAAGCTATCTAAGAAATGGTGTGCAATTACACCTAGGCCTTAAGGCGTGCTAGGGTGCAGCCACGAAGATACTGGATTCCTTCAGGGGTTGTCGATAAAAATTCCACTTCGGCAGGTCTCGGGTGGTCCAAAGGACTAACTTCAGTCAGAACTAGCCTCGCCCAGTCGCTTCGCAATCCAGGTCCCAAATAACTATACGAATCCTTACAGTTAACACAGGGTCGTACTCCAAAATGTCGAAAGTAAGAAAAACAGTAATCTAAAGAAATATACAGATAAATAAACAATATTTTGGCTAAATGAAATATTAAAGGACACAAAATTTAAGAGAAATATGGGAACTTTGGAGCGATAAAATAAGGCGTAACCAAAAAAGGTTTTTGTTACAATATAATTTCAGGGATATCTCTCCAGTACATCCTAATACTATGGGGAGATTCAGAACGTGTTCCATTTTCCACATTTTACGAATTTCGTCTGCAAATGGTAAGTACTTAATCTTATTAGTATGCGCTTCAGATTGTTTTCTCTTTTTTGGGTGTCAATATTATATTTGGGATATTACACTCAATAGTCTTATCTGTAATGATTTTCCGGTTCCAATATAGTTTTACGTCACCTTCACATAAGCGCCCGCACGGTGCAAATATTTCATCATTACCGATATTTGTACAAAGCAGATTGGCACACCCAGCAATGGGTAATAAGCCGTGACGGTATATTTATTTATACTTTCCTATTTTTTTCTGGGCCCCACCCTATATAACCGTCGAAAGCTTTGTGTGCTTCATTTATTTTGTTACTTATTTGATTTGCAAATATCTTCGTTACTATTAGAAATTGAGAAAACTGTTCATATAAAACTTTATTGTTTATCTCTGGACTATTAACCGACTGACAAAATTTTGTTCAATCACTATCTTTGTCAATTATCCTCGATTCTAATAGTAAATGGCCTCTTTTTCGGAAACAGTTGAAGATCGGACCCATGTTGAATAGCCTTTTTTACTCATTTTGGTCTATACTATATACCCTTTCAAATTTTTCCCGAAGTATGATTTCACCCTATATATATATACTTTCAACTAATTTTGAAATCTTTCGTCCAATTCAGCATTTACCAGCCTTGGGTCTGCGTCATATTCAAACTGTGCTCCTGGTATTGAATGAGATTAAAGTAGGATTTTCTTTTGTCGGCAGTCGCAGGATCAGAAAGACTACGTACCAAATTTCTTAGCTCCTTAATTTTATAGCTAAAAGGAGTCATTGTCTTACTAATGGAAGGTACATAAATAGTTTCATCAACAGTAAACATCTCCACTGGCGGAAGGTAATGTACTAAAATATAGAATCTTTCGCAAGAAACTTGCTGTATGGAATTTGTATTGTATTATATTATGTCGATAAAGCGAAACTCAACATTGCTGACTAAGCGGAGAGATTAAAAACTTTCAAAAATCACTGTGTCGTCACGGATTATAGTAATATTTTATTTTCTGAACAACGATCGGTGATTACAGGTACCCTAAAATTACACACCCTACTATACCTTATATTTTTAATTTTGGCTCGTATTTCAAGCAAATTAATTGATAAATATTTTTTTCTTTATTAATGGCAATGAGGGAATATCCTGAATACAATTCTTAAAAAAAATGTAACTAATGGACTGTTAAACTTCTTCATCGGTGTATTACATCGTACAAGCATTTGGCATAAATCTTATCGAAATGCTAAAAATTTAATATTTTCAGATGGTTTGTCCAGAAATGTGTTTCAATTTTGATGCTTTAAGTTGATGTACAGTTTTTCTCATGTTAATAGTTGGTTGGTAACTATTATCTTATTGAAAATATTTGAAGAAGCTAATCAAAATAATGATGAGACTGATTAAACAGTAGCAAACGATGATAGACAATTACGAGAATTACATGATCAAGGAATGCGCAATATAAATAATAAAAAACGTTTTAATTAAAAAAATACATTATTTTTATTTTGTTGAATGTTCCATATTGTAGGCTTACTGTTTTTGCTACTTTTGCTAAGTACTGGATTCTTCTCTGTTTCATGTGATGCGATGGACATGGTGCGGTCTACTCACTGCTGCTACAGCTAGGAACCGGTGTATTAGGATTTCTGGCTTTAGTAGCCCCAGTACTTGAAACTGTGGGAATTGGACGAACAATTGGAGTTATAAAAAACGGTCAATGTATATTCTATTATAAAACCATTATTTTAATTTCGTGGCCGCGTGCGTGAGTGTCAGGTCGCGAATCTGGGGAACCGAGTTCGATCTCGATCGACGCCAAATATTTCGAATTTTAAATGGCACAAAATTAACCCCTGTGGTGCACTCTCTACGCCAGCAATGAGTGCCCGTGAGGTGACACGTGGTAAGCGCCCGCACGGTGCAAAAATTTCATCATTACCGATATCTGTGTAGAAAGAAGATTGGCACACCCAGCAATGGGTAATAAGCCGTGATGATTTATTTATTCATACCGAAAAGTAATATTTCTTACATCCCAATGAACCTAGGTTGTCATTTCCAGTTTTTTCATTGTGTGCTCTTTGGTGAATGTTATTTTAAATTCCTCCATTTTTGTGAACATATCACACCGTTTTTGTAGACACCATGTGGCTTAAGAGTTCTACTAATTTCGTCTCAAACTTGCTTGTGATTGTAATTAATGCTATTAAATTTGTTCTACATTCTTCTTCATCCGAAGTTTGGAGGAATATCATTCCACTTATCGGAAACTTCATTGTTCGAGTTCGTGTTTTCTTTCTCTGAGATAGGAATTATGAAACCTTAATTAGTGTAAAGGTTCTGAAATTGCTTCAGGCAAACATGATTTGGAATAACCTCTGATATCATTTTCATTGCCAAGAACTTCCTGGCACAATCCACATTTGTATATTGTAATGTGCAATAAACATTGACAAAACTGTTACTACATATGATAGTGACATAATTTATGAGGTTCTAAATTTGCGAAAAGAATAAGCTTTAAATTCACCAAATCTCCAGGTACTGTGGGAGAAATAATTATAAATATCTCTAGTTAAATCTTTAACGGATTTGGGCTACTTGTTACATGCTATCGAAATACATAAATGAAAGCTGTGACAAATTCAACTTATAAATTGAGAACATCTTGTTTAAATAACGATTGTTAACCCTGCACTAAACGGGTGCTTAAGTTTCACACAAAAGGAAGGGTTGGGTCTGACAAGCACGGAAAAAGAAGTGTATGATTTTAAAAATAAACGTATAATTCGAATAGGTTAAAATACATGTACCTTTAGTAATACTAAAAGAATATAATAAACTAAAAACAAAATCTCTTAAATCAAAAATAAGGAAAATACAAGAAAAATAACAAATATGCGAATTTTTGATACTATTGCACTAATCACTTCTTAAAGTACGAAGTTCTTGGAATTCTGCGGTACATTCTTCACAGACATCTTCATTGTGTTCCAGACAAACGAATTTGTGACAAAAACCGCATCTGAATCTTGTTTTCCGATCTTTACAGAAAGCGCATCTTCCTCGTTTTTTATTGACATTTTCTACACTTTCTGTGGGTTCAACCATCTCAGTGCCACTAATTCTTGCCGCTAGCAGTCGAATTTGCCTTGGTAAGTATGAGGAGTGTACTCTGGCCGTCATGTACGGCAGCAGAAGTTCCCTTCCAAGATTACCCAAAAAAATTCTTCGGGAATCTTTTGGATTGTTGTCGCATTTTGAGTTGCTTTTATATATCACAAAAGCGTTTATCCCAACAACATTTAGGAGCCCATACAAGATAACTATAGGCCATCTACGAGTATTTCTGGCCACATTATATTTCGCAGAAAGTTGATCCACGGTATCAACTCTATATTTGGTTGAGTTATAGAATGTTATAATCTCGGGTTTATTGGCGTCCAAAGTTTCTGGATCAATAGAGTCATCGTGATGTAGAGTTGACAAGAGGATTACTTGTTTATTTTTCTTCGGAATATATGAAACAATTGTCATGTCTTTTGTAAACCTAAACATACTTGATTTTTCCGGTCTTTTGGTGAAAAATTCATTTGGTATTTGCCTTTTGTTTTTCCTCAGAGTTCCAACAACCGTAAGCTGATGATTTTGTAACAAATTATTAGCAATTTCAACAGAGGTAAACCAATTATCCATGGTAATATTTCTTCTTGATTTAGAAATTGGAAGACTGAGCCTGTTTACTACTTCATATGACGTATTGCTTACGCAATAAGGACCCGTGGGCTGTTTACCACAATAAATCTCCATGTTGTACGTATAGAATGAACGTGAATCAACCAAAGAAAATACTTTCAATCCATACCGTGCTGGTTTATTTGGGATGTACATCCGGAATCGACAACGACCTCTGAATGCCAAAAGCATTTCGTCAATAGTAGTGTACTTGCCCACACTGTAGTACTTTTGACAGTTTTTTTACTATTTCTTCAAATATTTTTCTTACAGGTGCCAAATTATCCTCATCTTTGCGTTCCTTCCTCGTTCGAATATCGTCTATTCGTAAACATCGCATAAGAAAACGGAATCTTCTAAGTGCCATTGTAGCCGGAAATATCTCTATACCTGTTTCATTAGAAGACCAAAATTCATAAATAGATGTTCTCCCTCCATGGTATACCCCTGCGAGGTAGAGCAAACCAAAAAGAGCTCTCATTTCCAATATATCTGTTGATCGAATATCGGATTTATCTGCATACCTGTCACTTATACTCTCTATATAAATATTTGTGCTTTCGACCAGTGTCCGCATGATGGAATCATCAAAAAACAGCTGCCAACATTCTCTTGGAGATGATGCTTGCTTAGCAGGACCAATTACTCCGGGAAGTCTCACAATTACGTTTTCCTGTCTAGTTCTAACATTTTTCACGGAACAATGTTTATTCCATTTAGTGCCATCTTTTGCATGATACTGTAAATGGTTACGTCCGCCGACAACAGGTTGTATAGCTGTTTCTGCACAAAGTTCATTTTCTTCTATTTCCTGGTCGGTGTCAGTTTCATGGTCGCTAATTTCGTTTTGTTTTGAATCTGCAATGGAATCTTCGGAATCCTCTGAATCTGAGAAGTTTTCTTCACCAGAGCTGACCTCTTCATACATTCGTCTCAATCTTTCATTTTCTTTTTCATATGAATCCATTGTTCTAACAATGGAAATATCGTTTTATAAAATAAACTGCATGCAAATTAAATAAAATAAAAACTTACATCAAAGGACGGGTTGGGTCTAAGAGGGTCAAAATTAATCGTAGTATCCGTGTTACTCACGCCACTGACTCACAACTAATGCGGTACATGCATTGTGATCTGCTTTGAAGGTATTGATGCGTGCAAACTCGTACACAACCTTAACTTTGTATAATCGTTTTTCTAATTTTTCTTGGGTCTGTCAGACCGAACCCGTGCACTCCAGGGTTAACCAGAATTATTGCCCATTATGACGGTTGCATTGCTTGCAGCAAATCCGATAAAGTTTTGTGTTGGAACTTTAAGTTTGTTTAACAATCGATCTAGAATATTATTGTTTGTAAAATGGTAATATCGTAGGAAGATTGTCAAACATTCCTTTGTACTTACATCAGTTGTTTCATCTGCAATAGATCTAAAATGATACAGGTACCTTCTACTACACGTTATTAAAAAAAAATTATACGTAATCAGTGAACTGCATTAATTTTGGAAGAAATTTTAAGAGCCTCATTGGACAATTATGTTCTACAATGAACATGACTAATTTTGAATTACCATGAAACACATCTTTTTCTAAATTGTTAATTATTTTTCAGTCCAAGGGATTTGCTATTGATGGAGTACCTACTTTTCGTAGCATTAAATCTACTGATGAAATTTATTATTTTAATATGATGCGTTATATGAATGTGGTACTGATTCTTGTAATATCTTTTTGCATATATTACAGTAAGCTTCATTCGTGTTCTGATACATCCCACGCCAACTTGAAGATCCGGGAATAATTTTTTTCCAATTTTTTGTTTATACAGGACGTCCAGGATAAGTTTTCTAACATAGGGATCTCGAGAACTATAAGAGATACGAAGTTGGTTAAATTAGACAAAAGTTGCCCCATTAGGAATCCATTTTAATTTTGTTTTGTTATTTGAGAAGAAAATACATAGGTCACTAGATATTGGCGATAATTTAAATTTTGCAGTATTTATTTTTGCAAATATCTTCCAAATGAGAAATAATACTGGATTTTAATTTGCACATCTTTAAAGCACTTTTTTATGTTCTTCGAATGGCGACGCTCAAATTTTTTTTATCACTATTAATTTTCGAGTTATGATTTCAAAGTTTTAATGTTGTAAAGTTGCACCATTGAAAAGAGAATTGTTTTAGCTTTCCAACCATGTGTAATTTGTTATTTTCATTTGTTTCAAACATCGAAAACGAAAATACAATTTCTAAATTTATACGTTAAAAACAATGGTTATATATATACAGAGTGTTTCAAAAATACTGTGAAAAAAATAAAGGGCATATAGTACTGACCAAAATAAGTTAAAAAAGCTTAATCAACGTAGGATTGATCTTCAACTGTTTCCGAGAAATGCGAAAAATAAAAAAAAACAACTGACAAAGATAGTGATCGAACAAAATTTTGTCTGTCAGTAAATAGACTATAAAAAAACAATAAAATTTTATATGAAACGTTTTTATCAATTTCTAATAGTTACGGCGTTATTTGAAAATTTAATATTGGCCAAGATCGCCACAACATTTGACATGTTACAATTATTTTTTTTTTTAAAAAGCACATCTAAGATGATGATCTCGGAAACTATGGAAGACCGAACCCATGTTGATTAAGTTTTTTTTTACTCATTTTGCCCTTAAATTTTACAGTATTTTTGAAACATCCTGCATATATATTGAGCTTCATATCTTGAAGTCCAAGTAAGAGGTTCGATCTCATCTTCTTGCTTCTCTAGATCTTCATCATTACTTTCATCGCTATCACTCACAGAGCTCTGTATTGGTCTTGTTTTAGAGATAGCTTCTTTAGAGGATTCATATGGTTTAACAATCTTCCCTGGTATTTTAAGAATTCCAGCTTGAAGAACTTTTATTTCACCAATGATCGTGCCCTTCTCTTTCTTCAGTAGATTTATAAATGTGCAATTTTTGACAACAATCTGCTTAGATTCCGAAGTAATTAATTGGATATTGCTGGTGCGATCATTCACTTTTGACATAATTCCATATATACAGCACCATTATTTATTATTGCTATTATTCTGTTTTCAATACCAGACTCAAAATTATCCGCAATTAAATTATATGTTATTGCTATTTCGATACAAAAAGTGCCAACATTCTTTTACTGGTGTCAATGCGGTCTGGTTCTAAACTACATAAATTATATTATTGGGTAAAGACCATAGTGTATCTTCTAATTTGATTAAAGTGATATCATTTATAACTGACTATTAATGCTGTATTTTCGTTTTGCATATCCAGCTGATTATTTAACTGTATGGGTTCGTATGCTTGGCACATCTCTTACTGTAATAGCTATATTATGAATTACAGCTGTAGCCACGATAACTAATAATATTTTCTCCACTTCTAACCGCATCCCCACATACAGACATGGACATCTTTTCCACACACCAAAAGTTCTTTAAACTATATTTCTAGTTTGTGATTACATCTCCTCTCTGCGTGTGTAATGCGATTTAATGGTGGCGTAAGTAAATACGATTTGCAGGCATAGTATATCCACTATCTCCAAGTAAATGACAATTGAGACAATTCCCTGGCACAAGATTAGCATGAAGAAATAATTAATTAAATATTGTGCTATCATGTATTGATTCCGGCCATCTAGCAACTATATATAAAGTTAGGATCGAAAACTTCTTGGGTATTTATGGAAAACCATCCCTTACGGTTTCTATACAGTTCTTAATCGCCATCAGGACTTTGAATTCTTATATGTGAGCCGTCAAAAACACATGAAAAACGTTGGGCAAATCTATTTTACTGACCAGTGGCCTGTTTCATAAAACCCTAGTAAATACTTCAGTATTTTACCCAAGTAAGTTTTAAAAAATACTTGGGTATATATTTATTTATTTATAAGTAAGTACCCGACAGGAACAAAGTTCCCAATTAAGGGGTACTACAAAATAATACATTTACATATTATCAGTACAATAAATTGTGCAAAGAAAAATTACTATAAGCAGGTTATAAATTAATACAATGAGAAATATGTCATCAATTTCTTCTTAAATAATAATAAACAATCAAAAAAAAGTCAATATCATCACAATTAGTGTATAAAACATTAAATGCAGAACATGAACGCCTTAACTGACTTTTTAATTCGTAATTTGTCCTAGCTGTTGTAATGGAAAACAATATTTTTTGGCGAGGATGATTTGTTCTGGGTACATGAAAATTTAACAATGCAAGGAGATTGGAATCCATTATATCATTATTAATTAATTTGTAAATAAACAATAGAGATTGCACAGTGCGTCGATTCTCAAGAGATAGCATATTAAGACTTATCAATGCAGTGTTGTAGTAAAAATCATTTTGAGAACCAAAATGACCTTTATACCAACAATATCTCGCAAATTTTCGCTGAATAATTTCAATAGCTCTTATCGAATTTTGATACAATGGATTCCAAATCAGGAAACAATATTCTAATTTGGCACGAACAAAACAATTGAAAAGGGATTTAAGAGTGGTAATGCTATGAAAATCTCGTGAATTTCTCACAATAAATCCAAGATTTCTGTAACTACAAGTGACTAAGTTGTTAACGTGTAATGAAAAATCAAACTTAGGATCAAATAATACTCCCAAATCCCTTTTAGTGCTAACTCTACACAAATTGATATGGTTCATTCTATACTCATATAAAATATAATTATTTTGTTTCGTTGAAAACGACATGACCTCACATTTTTTTACATTAAACGGCAGTTCAGATTCAAATGACCAAGCCATAATATTATTAATGTCACATTGTAATTCAAGGCAATCATTGACATTGTTAACAATTTTGTAAATTTTCATATCATCAGCATAAAGAAGGCATTTTGAGTTTTTAATTCGGCCTACTATGTCGTCTATAAATAGGTTAAATAACAAAGGGCCAAGATTAGATCCTTGAGGAACTCCCGATGTAGCAATAAACGGCTGTGAAGTGAATCCATTGTAATGAACGTGCAAATAACGAGTATTCAAGTAAGATGAAAGTAGTGAAGCTAAGTTTAAGGAAAAATTAAAATTATTTACTAGTTTCTGAATGAGAATTTGATGGTCAACTTTATCAAACGCCTTAGCAAAATCTGTGTAGATAACATCCACTTGCAAATTATCATATAGAGCATTTAGTGCGTATTCGGTGAAATTAGCTAAGTTTGTCGCAGTTGATTTACCTCTTATGAAACCATGCTGTGAATCTGATATTTGTTTATGTACAGTGTTATATATTTGATTGTAAATGATTTTTTCAAAAATTTTTGAGATATTGGATAATATAGCTATGGGACGATAGTTACAAATGTTACGTTTGTCACCGGACTTGTGAACTGGCGTTATATAAGTAGTCTTTAATGACGAAGGAAACGTGTGAGTAGAAAGGGATAGATTGAAGAGAATATGAAATGGTTTTACAAATATATCTCGACATCCTTTAATTATATATGCCGGGAAGTTGTCTGGTCCAGGATTAGTGGATGGTTTTAATTTATTAATCGATTCAATAATTTGTTGTTCAGTTATGGATTCTAATGATACCAAATCAGATGGCAAATTGCAAGTAGTAGGATTTACTGTAGTGGAAAAAGATGAAGTCCACGTACACAGATAAAAAAAAATAGTCATCAAAACCTTGAACAATTTCGGAAGTAGTGTCAAGCGATTGAGTATTTAAGTTCATTTGGCTGGGAATTCGACCTGTTTGTTTCTTGTTATTCAAGTAAGACCACAGTTTTCTAGGATCATTGACTAAATTATTCTCTAAGGACACAAGATATTCTTTATGAGCTATTTTCATATCTTTTTTTATTCTAGAGCGCAAGCTACTAAAATAATCGTAATATTTTTTATCCTTAGTTCTTTTATATAGTTCATGATATTTGGTTTTCAATTTTATATTTTTGATAATGTTTTTCGAAAACCATGGGGGATACTTGAATATTTTTCTAGAGGTTGTAGGAATGCATATATCAAATATGTGGTACAATATTTCATAAAATTTCTTAAATGCATCCTCAACGTTGTTGAAATTTGACAGAATACTCCAATCAAATGTACCCAGCAGACTATATAACAATACGTAATCCGCTTTTCTAAAATTGTATGAGATCTTCTGATCACTGTTCATTGTTGCCTCGTGTACTATAGGTGTATCAGGAATAATAGATACATTTAAAGCTGGATGATAATTATCTTCAAGGACAAGAGGGCAAGAATCATGTGTAATATTGCAGTCCAAATTGGATAGAACTATATCTAAAATTCTATTATTAGAATTGAGAATATGATTATGTTGTGATGCTTGGAGAATAGAGCCAAGTGAAAAGTTTCCATCTGGGGCAGATCTAAAGTGGCCAGTCTGGAAAAGCCTCAACCGCCTACGAACACAGGTCGGAAGATGCAAGACGAATATGAAGAAATGGGGTTATATTGATGGTTCAACGAGTTGTGAGTGCGGTGAAGACCAAACAATGAACCATCTCCTCATTTGCCCAAACCTTCCAAGTAGATGCACCTTCAAAGACCTTGCAGAAGGGAATTCTATTGCAGTTGATTGTGCCCGTCACTGGTTGCTTTCTATTTAATTTCTTATTATGGTCCCTTCAGTATTTTACATTTTGTAACTTTTAGTGTTTTTTTGTTTCTTATTTATAGTTATATTTTATAATTTATATGTATGCTAAGTTGGATACGAGTAATAATAATACCGATAATCAAAAAATCACTGTACATAATATCAGGAATTGATTCTATGGATTCATAAATGTAATCTTGCTGATCAATAGAAATAGGTGGAGGCGAGTAAACTACCACAACATATAAAAATTTAACAAGTGATAGTTGAATTTTAACACAGATAATATCTGCTAAAGAGTTATTGTGAAGATGCATATTTACAATAGATGTATGGAATTTAGAATGAATAGCGCATAATACGCCACCACCACAGCATTTTCCTCCTTTGGTTATATTTCTATCCTTTCTATAAACAACATAGTCGGTACCAAACACTTCAGAATCATAAACTGATTGTTGAAGCCAAGTTTCAGTTAAGGCAATTATATCAAAATTAGAAGATGATACATTATTATAGAAATCATTAAGCTTGGTATTTCAACCCCTAACATTTTGATAATATATTAACATATGTAAGATGAAGAAAGTTAAAATATAACGCAAACAATATAATTTATAATTTTTCAACACTCAAATATTGTACTATCAAAACAAAAATAAGCAGAAAAACAAATACAAAATATTCAGAGCCAACCCTGTGCGAAAGCAAAGTTCATTTGTGCGTGCTAAACTTAACAGACAATACTCTGCAAAAATTATAATATCAATTAGCAAAGACAATAGTTTTTACAAGAAACAGAGATTTATAGTGAGAGTTCGTTGAACTGTTTCATTGAGTAAATTTTTACTATCTCTTTACTTGTTTTAATATATATAACACCGTCACTGGTCCAAGTGTTTTTTAAACCGAATTTCTGTTTAGCAGCATTTAATACATCGAGTCTCTTTCTTGTTAGGTCCTCACGAATAACTATACCCGTAGACTTGAGTTTACGTTTATTTGAATAAACAACTGCCCGATCATTATAACGTGCAAATTTCACTATAATAGGACGGCACTTATCTTTTATTCGTTTTCCAAGACGATGGCTGCGGTCAATGGCGGACTGATCCAGTGCGATTCCCATCTTCTGCTGAAACAGCTGTGCAACGGTAGTGTCGGTCATCTCACTATCATGTTCAGGAACCCCAAATACACGGAGGCAGTTTCTTCTGCTGTACTGCTCTAGGCGGTCTACTTCCCCGGACAGTTCTTCTATTTTTTCATCTTTATGCCTAGTGCACACGGGGAAACTTTTTAAAAAGTTTCCTGAAATTTGTTTCCAAAGAAGAAGAAGTACGAAAAGTTTCCAGAATTTTAAAGGCGCCGATAAAAATTTACACATTTGTGGAAACTTTTTGACATGTAGCTAACTTCTCATTTATTTTGACATTTGTGTCGTGAGGTTATAATTTCAGAGGAAAATGTCTGATGAAGAATTATTATTGTTAGCCGCAGCTGTTACCTGCGTTATTATAATTTGCAGTGAAGAAAAAAGAAGAAGTGTATGGAGTAAAGAATGGCTACGAAGAAGAGACGATCGAGGACGTGGTTCTCTTAATCTGTTACACAAAGAATTAAGAGTAGAGGACAAGCCTGCATTCACAAATTTTCTACGTATGAACGAAGACACCTTCAACATACTATTACAAGCGACGGCGCATTTATATACTTATCAGGATACGAATATGCGACAATGTATTTCTGCAAGATATAGGTAAGAATATAACATCATGTAATACTTACAAATTAAGATACTAATTTTTATTTTATTACAGATTATCTGCAACTCTGCGATATTTAGCTACTGGTGAAACCATTACTAGTTTATCGTATAGTTTAAGAATTGGGAAGTCAACGTTATCTAAAATTGTGGCAGAAGTCGTGGATGCTATATACGTATCGCTGAAAGACGAATATTTGAAGGTAATAAAGTAACATTGAAAGTAGATGTAGTAAAGAGATGGATGATTGATTTAAAACTGAAAGGAATAGAATTTCTTAATTATAAAAAATATATTTTTTTTTGTAGTTACAATAATTTACAATTTACCCTATAAATTATATAAAAAAGAAAGGAAATATTATTATAATAATTAAACTATAACTAAATTTAAATAAAATCGAAAAGAAAAATGATAAAAATGAACGTAAAATTAAGCGTCATCTTCTCCTTTCATAAGAATTTCCATTATATTGTGCTTTATCCGCTTCGCTAAGAGTTCGTTTTTTATGTTAGCCAATGACGAAGCAACAAAATTTCCAAATTCTTGCCTCTTGTTTTCTTTTTTTCCGGTAAAGCGGCAGTAATTTTGTTAAGTGCTTCAAAAGCACTTCGCTGCACAGTGGAATCTTTTCTTGCTCCCCTTAATTTCGGGATAATTCCTTCCCCTTCACCCGGTGGTTCCAGGCTTGCCTGTCTAGATTTCGGGGTGATCTTTCCTCCTTCACCTGGCGGTTCCAGGCTTGCTTGTCGTGACTTGGGTCTTCTTTCTCCTTCACCCGGTTCCAGGCTTGTTTGACGTGAACACCCTGATATTTCAAGACTTGACTGTCTTGATAACACCGGGGTTGTTCCAACGCTGGTTTTGGAGAAAGAAGTTCCTGGCGTAGGAATTTCCATCGGAGTTTCTCCGTATGAATCAATAGTCTAAAAAAAATAATATTTTAATTTTTCAGTGTCCTTCCACTAAAGAAGAATGGCTACAAATAGCCACGGATTTTAACGAGAAATGGAACTTCCCCAACTGCATAGGAGCAATTGATGGAAAACACATCACTTTTCGTCCATTGAGAGAAGATGGCTCCTTTTACAGAAATTATAAAGGAACAGATAGCATTGTGTTGCTAGCAATTGTAGATGCTAATTATAAATTTCTTATGGTAGACGTGGGTATAAATGGACGAATTAGTGATGGTGGTGTTTTCCATAGGAGTCAAATCTCTCAAGCTATTTTGAAAAATACTGTAAATCTTCCTGAAGAAACAAATCTACCAAATTCCACTGATAAAGTACCACACGTATTAGTTGGTGACGACGCATTTCCGTTAAGTCATCGACTGATGAAACCATTTCGTTACCACGGACTGGACTACGAACAGAAAATTTATAATTATCGTTTGAGTAGAGCTCGAAGAGTAGTGGAAAATTCTTTTGGGATTTTAGCGAACAAATTTCGAATTTTCTTAAATCCCATGAACGTTGATGTCAAAAAAGTGGAAAAAATAACTCTAGCTTGTTGTGCGCTGCACAATTTTTTATTGAAGAGAAATATACAGGAAGAAAATGTGGACGACGACAACGAAACTTTGAGAAGTGTAACATGGAAACAAGGGAGAAAATCGGGGTACCAAGCCATGATTTTAAGAGACACTTTTGTTGAATATTTCAACAGCGTAGGAAAAGTATCATGGCAAGATGAGCGCATTGAAAACTAAATGTATATTTGTTTAAATTCATAGAAAATAAAAAAAAATATTCTAGATATTGTTGTTTTCTCTCTAAATGTTTCATTTCAGTTTATCACTAATTCAATCAGCCATTTAAAGCATGCACATTCTGAGTTATAGCAATGATACTTTTTGGAAACTTACATCACTTTGGAATTCTTCTTCTAAGAACTCAGCATCTTCAACAACCTCTTCCTCGTCCACTGGTTCGGGAACATTTGATGTACCTGACCGTGCCTCCACAAAGTCCCGGAGAAACAGCAATTGTTCATACCACCAAATTTTAGGAGTATATACATCCTTTGTCCCTGCGCCGCTAGTATAGGAGGCACAAACTTTTTTATACTCCTTTAAAAACTGGACCCGCAATGTTTTTAATTTGTACTTCAATTCTGGAACTAAAATTTGAATGTATTTATTCATATCACATTAACAAGATATATATTCCGTATAGATACCTGTTGTGTGTGGACGTATTTCTTGTACACTTTTCGCTATGGCTTCAAATGCATTCCGTTTTTTCTCCCTATTGTGGTAATCTGACAGGCGAGAATTATATAACACTGGGTAACTGTGAAAAAGTTCTATCAACAGTGTCAAAGTTTCTCGTGACCACTTTTTAAATTCCATTTTGAAATGTACACAAACACGAACTACACAACCAAACACTTTCGAAAAATAATTCCCCAAGAGTCTAGGGACTTTTAAGAGAAAAATTACTAATTTTCAAGAAACTTTTACAATTGTCGTGTGAACGGCCGTAGGTTGATACTAGAAGTTGCCCGAAAACTTCTTCTTTGGAAACAAATTTCAGGAAACTTTTTAATAAGTTTCCCCGTGTGCACTAGGCTTTAGTCTTCAATATGCGTTGAAGACTATTCACTTCTTTCGACAGTTATACGTGTTTCATAAAATGTAGGTAGATATCCATGTATTTACCCAAGTAGATTCGACGTTACTAAGGCACAAATAATTGTTTCTTAAAAGTAAACATACTGCTGTAAAAAAATTACTGCGGTATTTTTCATCCTGTCATAAAATTATCTGACAATGTCAAAAACAAATTGTAATTTTCTGAAAAAACTTAGTTCAGAAGCATCAACTCTTATAAGAGTACCATCCAAAGCACCACATACTAGCGGCACAGTATAAGTAAGCCAATACAGTAGCGACACTCACTGTCGGCGTCTTTGATGTCAGCATCCGAACTGGGAAGTGCGAAGGGGGAAGTTTGGGAGGCGGGAATTCAAATCGCTTTCAGTTGTAGTTACGCAAAAGCGAATTTTTATTTAATATAAAATAGTTTTATTTTTCTATATGTGGCCAAGGTAAGAAAAACACAGATGTTTTATTTATATATTGTTTTATTACAGAATGTGTTTGTAAAATTAAAATTAATTATGACTTGAAATTAATGTTTTTTTAGGATCTTTTGTATTTTTGAAATTTCTGTTGATAAATTTCAAAGAATAAAACAATCTCATACGACTATATAATTTTATAATATAATCATATGGAAATTTACAGCATGGATGAGCAAAAGAAAACTGTTTAAAATTTTCAATAAAATTTGCTACAATATATTTGGTCAATGATATTGCATAAAAGTTTTCAAAAAACCAATATTCTAACTATGAAATATAAATTATAAAATTTTGGCATTTGCAGACCACTAAATGTGTCGGGTTTTTGGGTTTTATTCTCATATGCCCTTAAGTATGAATAAATTGATGTATTATCTAGTTGTTGATGATCATTTGCAAATGATATGCATACTTCACATGAATGAACTTCTAGACATTTTTTTTATAAGGTATCCGTCTATAATCATAATTTAAGAACGATATATCAGAAGTATTATCACACTCAATAATTTCTGAATTATCAACTTTTGACTGAAAATCTGTTAACTTAGCATTACATTTATATTTTTTACTATCTATTTTTACTAAAATAACAACTACTTAAAAACAATACTCTCAATTTAACAAACGATAACCTGTCACATCGATAAACAAGCAACAACAATATGCACACCTACCAATATTTTAAATTTAACTGTTTCGCGGTGTTCCACATTCGAGTTTAGGGATCATGCGCACAACGATTTTCAGGACGGAATTTTAGCTGACTGTCGCTACTGTATTGGCTTATTTATACTGTGCTAGCGGCATACCAGCAATTTGGTGAAATTTTCGAATTATTTCGTTTATATTATTCGGCCACTTGACATGTTGTCGAAATAAAATGTTATTTATACCCACAACCACACGTTTAATTGCACGACAGACAGACGCTTTTGAGACACCGTGCATATCACCAATTGCGTGATACTGAGCACCTGTTCCAAACCAGTGCAATGCTATTTGTAGTTGCTGATTTGCAGTTAAAGCACAATTTCTTTTTGTGTTGTATCGCAAATACGGTTCAAAACAATCTAAACCTTTCATTGTATTCATACGTCATTTCAAAAAATTCATAATTTACTTGTTTTCTGAAAATTCTCTGCCTTCTTACTTGTATTTCTTCTTCACTATCACTTGAATCAGTGGAGTACATTATTAAATATATTATATTAAACGTTTAACACTGTTTTATCTTTATTTTACGCACCTTCGAACTGGGATAATTTCTGAATTTAATTTACCGCAGTAAATTTCGACATGTAGTTTTTATGAAATAAAATTATTTGTACCTAAGTAAATACTAGAGTAAATTTTATGTATACTGCAGTATTTTATTTTTTACATATGTAGCTTTATGAAACAAAATTTAGAAAATACTGGTGATTTACCGGTGATTTACTGGTATCTACCCCAGTATTTATTTATGAAACAGGCCACAGAAAAAAATTGCTTACTGGATTATTTATTTATTCGTATCCAACTAGTACCTATGCACAAGTAACAACAATTAATGTCTAATATAAAAATACATGTGACTGGGTATTTGGAATAGACACATTGGATTCAAAACTTTACGCTAGTGATTTCTCACAAAATTTTGGTGACTGGCTTTTTATAATTAACTCATTGGCTTTAAAACTAGTAATCTAACTCAAAACTACATGTGCCATCATATAGTAGTATCAATAACGTGCTCTTTCACAGAGGTACTTTACTCTAGTGAATTATCACAAAATTTTGCCAATTGGTTATTTACAATTAACGGAATAGCTTTCAAATTAGTAATCTAACTCAGAGCCTCAGAGCCTCATATCTCAAGGTACAATATCGTATCATGTCTTCTTTCAGGAATCTGGGGAACCGGGTTCGTTTCCGACCGACGTCAAAAGAAATATTTGTAATTTTAAATGGCACAAAAGTGACCCATTTGATCACGCCAGCAATGACTACCCGTGAGTACTGCCCGGCAAATAATTCTATCTTATGATAACGTCACTTATTCTAGTCATTGTATTTGAAAGTTAAATAGGACGGTTATATACTTAGATCTTATATACCCGTCCTATTTAACTAAAGAACTAATTTGTTTTAATGGGAATTACCGATTTTACACAGTTGTGGTTTCTTAGGTGTAGATGTCTGACATGTAGAAAATAATGGTGTTTTCCTAAGATCATAAAATCTATTTTTTACTGAGCCATCATTAATGAGAGTTGGTTAGAATTGTATGTTCACTTGCAGAAGTTTCATGATAAATTCAGTAATTGGCGCTTTAATAAATGTGGGACCGTGCGGATCTTTTTTGGGTGTAAAAACGTTTGCGGTACAATCACTAACAAACGTTGATTTGAGCGCCAAACTTTTAAACCACAAAATTAAATCCGTCTATTCAGTACAAGCCTTTTGGCAATACAGTAATATAAATATAGGTGACGGAAGGTAAAAATTAAAACATACATAAGATTAATAACTTCTCATGTCGTAAGTAGTAGTAAATAGCTTCATGGAAGCACTGCCAAACCTAGACTGATCTTATCATTATTGTCCATAAGAATTGACTACTATGTTACTATAGATGCCATGGGAATTTTGATCACATGATATGAACTATCTTTTTCTTCGGCCTCTTTCTTCTCTTATTTTTTAAAACCTCGATCACTTGTTCGAACTCTAACTCTTGGGGTGTAATAAACTTAAACACAATATCGATTCTCGCAGTTGCCTTTGCAGTTTTCATGGGCATCTGCGGTTCTAATTGTCTAAAATCTCGTATATTGGCGATTATCCCTGCATAACATACCATTAGTTGATCCCCTTCTATATTATTGTGTTGCTCTAAGAGAGACGTAATGACCAAGACTTAAATTTTAGACAGATAATTATTCCAATGTGTTTAACAAATACTTTTATCTAGTTACCAATAAATTTGGTTTGGTCGCGTGCATATCTTTGTTAATAGGGAGTTAATGCAATTTCTAATATGAAAGAACGTAAACGCTGACGTTATGTAAAAATCACCTTATTTTAAAAATAAGGGACTGTCAATTCCAATGTTTACCGCATGCGTATTCACGTTAACTTTAACGCTAAAAGCAATCTTTACCTTCATGCAAACGCTCTGACAGGTTAGGATATATTGCAAGTAGCAATGTGTGAAAATTTAAAATGGAATGACGTAGAAGATGCTTTCCTGTATGATTGTCAAAAAAATCTATTATTAAGAGAAAAGAACAATATGGACGACTATTGTTAGAAGATTTAACACCTGAGGAAGCTAGACACTACCTAGAGCATTAAAAATTCCTAATCCAATTATAACAAAATATAGACATAGAGCTAGTGGTAAGGACTGAGTCATATATCCGAATTAGTAATTTTGAGACAAGTAACAACAATTCACTTGATTTATAGATGTCGAAGGGTTATGTATAGCACTCCGACGTTTAGTGTATCCCAATCGGCTAATGGATTTGGAGCCACTCTGGACTATCTGTACAGTCTCTTTCATGTATTGCAAACCAAGTATTTACAATAGTCCACGAGAACACTAGCCATCTCCTGTCTAATATACGAAACCTACAATGGCTAAATCAAAAGAAATTAAAACATTATGCACAGGTAATAATATGGTTTCTGTAGTATAGTACCATATTAGTAAAGTTAAATCTACGTGTATCTACAGGCTGTTGCAACCAATGGGGTACCATTAGAAAACTGTTGGGGATTTATCGATGGGACCGCTCGGGCAGTATGTCGCCCATCAGTAAATCAACAAGAGTAGTTTTCCGGCCACAAAAGATTCCATTGTGTCAAGTATCAGGTAGTTACTGCTCCAGATGGAATTATTATAAGCCTAAAAGGACCATATCCCGGCAGAAGGTATGATGCTGGCATGTTTAGAGAGTCGGGCTTTTACCGCGAATTGCAACAATGTACAGTATTTCCAGATGGTGACAATTATGTGTTATGTATATGGTGATCACGCATATGGAATAAGTGATCGATTGCTCTGCCCTTATGGCAGTCAATATCTTACAGAACGACAGCAGTTGTTTAATAATGCAATGAAATCGGTACGCCAAAGTGTTGAATGGGCATTTGGTAAACTGATTCAAGAATTTGCTTTTCTGGATTAAAAAAAAATCAAAACTTACTATTGCAAGATATTACCCAGATGTATACTTCAGCCACCATCTTAAACAACTACCACACCTGCTTGTATGGCAACCAAACAGCAAAATATTTTCACATTACGCCCCCACACCAGAAGAATACTTATGTTTATAATTAAATACTATATTGTGTAAGAAAAAAATAAAAATGTAATTTCTAAGAAAAATACAAAAGGTTATTCGTAACAATTTACAATAATATCAATAATATTAATATAATATGCGTATTGTACGTACGTAGGCGCTTTACTGTTTTTTTATAAGATGTTTTTTAGCAAGACTTGAATCAAGCTATCTTGTTGTGTAGCTGTTTCGGCTCGTAACTTTAATTCTTCCGTGTCCAGCTTTCGCTTCTCCTCTCTGTCTCTTTTCTCCATTTCAAGTTTTGCCTCCTCTAGTTTCAGTTTTCGGTCTTCAATTTCTAATTCTCTGTCGTGTGCTCGTAGTTCTGCATCTCTGCGTTCCCTTAAAAAGTCTAACATAGGATACTTCGCCGTACGTTGTTGTTGACGACGTCTAATAGGTCCTTAAATGGAAAACAGTTCTACTACTTCTAACATCAATTTTTATACCATTCATAAAATACCTGAAACTGTGGGTGTGGCCCGTCCAGCTTCATGTCCATCCAAGTTGCTAGTATCATCCACTACGTCGGGTATCCTTCCTGTTGGGGTGCAGATGAGATTAGCAGGAATGTCGCTATCCATGGGTGCAGGTTCATCATCTAAAAGAAAACAATTCTTAATGCTGAGTTTTTTTTGTCAAACGATTTTTTAACTTACATTCTAGTAGAATTACATTTTCGCCAGTGTCCATATTTAAGTCTTCTTCCACTCTCCCATGATGGCCCGCAGGTACTAGAATAGCTTCCGTGGCAGTATGTCGTTGCTGTATTCCTTTATTTCTAATGAGTTGGTTATTTGGTTTCTTTAAATTATTTCAAAACTCACGTTTCATATTCATATCTGAGATTTCTTGCAACAGTTGGTGCTTCTCAGCATATTCTTCTTCGGTCCCTGATCTGTCCAACGTTTACATAAATACTGTAGCAAATCTACGTACCTATTACAAAAGAGTTGTACTCACTTTTTGATGTTTGATATATCTTGTTTTTGAAAGAGCTTCAATAATAGTTCTACATGATCTTTAAGAGTTCTTAAAGTATTTCTCGTTTGTTTTTGCGAAGTGTACCTACGTAAGTAAGCTTATTCTCCTTTAGCAATTTCTTCACTAAAGTAACAGAACTGAACCAATTGTCACCTGTAACGTTTCTGCTAGTTCCCTGAATTGGTTCAACTAGTCGCATAACCACATCTTGTGCAGAATTACTTTGTTGGAATGGTCCGTCCGGTTGCTTTCCAACGTATGTCTTAAGATTTATAGCGTATGCAGTTTTTGGATCCACCAAAGCAAAGGTTTTCAGTCCATATTTGGCTGGTTTACTAGGAATATATTGCCTAAAGGAACAGTTTTCTCTAAAAACCAACAACTGTTCATCAATGGTAACATATTCACTGCAAGAGAAATATTTTTGAAAATTTTGAATCATTATCTCGAACACTTCTCTTATAGGAGCCATTTTATCTCTCGACGTTGGAGTCTATCTCGAATGTCATCGAATCGTAAACATCTTAGAAGAAATCTGAATCGTTTTTCGCTCATTGTCAAATAACAAGATTCTAGACCATTACCTTTTGAGTTATCCCACAGTTTATGAATATCCTTTCTAGAACATCTAAGACTTCCTATAAGGTACAATAGACCAATGAGAGCTCTTATTTCAGTTTCGTCAGTCAATCTCACGTCTCTGTCTCTTTCAAAATTAGATTTTATATGATCAATGTATATATTTGTAGAGTTTGTAATAATACCGATAACATTTTTGTCAATAAACAAATTTATAATCTCAATTTCAGTTTTAGTCTCACGAGCTTGTAGTCTTGGTCCGGCAGCTTCGGTGATAATATTATGTGCACGAGTACGAACGTTTACTTTTGGCTTTACTTTACGCCATTTCGTCTCACAGTCCTTTCCTATGTAATAAAACATATTTACATCATCCTCTTCATCTGATTCCAAATCATCATTCTCGGAAACTTCCTGTTCGGTATTTAATTCATGGTCACTTACAGATACATTATCTTCATCTGATTCGTTATCATCATTTTCAGACAATAGGTCACTGTCACTAATTTTATCGAACCATTTCATCCACACTTCTGGAGCATTACTGTACTCATTTTTTCTTTTTTTTTGGTAAAGACATCTTTCTATAAATAAACAAATACCTAACCAATAAATTCTTTCAAGCAAAGAATGCAGATAATGGATAAAATAAATAATACTTACCAATTGAAAAATTGTCTAAAGTAGTAACTTGTTAAGGCGCGTGGGCGGCAATAGTCAATCAGTAATAAAGATATAAGTATTCTGAACTATTGCTTGTCAATATCAAAACTAAAATAAGTTATTCTTAACCAAAAAGCCTTCCTCGAAAGGTACTGATCATGGCGCATGCGTTAGATGAACCTATTACAAACCATAGTGAAAAACATAAGTATGGGTGACAAATGTCAACCACGCGCCTACTGAAGGGTTAAAAAAACAAATTTCAATGCCTGCTTTTATAAACTTTAGTTACAACAGAAACCATATTGTGGTGGACTATTTGCTAATTTGAATTCAGCTTGTCAGCAAATACGGGATCGATATAAAGAGATATAACCATGTGCTCTCAGGTCTGAGCTAGATTCGAATGGATCAATGTACCATTTTTAGTTGCAGTTTCAGGAAACTAGTCGAAGTAAGACTTACTTGATTTGATATAATGATTTATATTTACGTAAGTACTTACAAATTTTACTCATTTTAGCCTAAATTTTGCCATTATAGAGCATGTAAATTAATTTTGTTTACTATTTCTAACGTAGAATTTTATGCTCAACATTTATTTGAAGATTTCTTTTACCTAAAATAATTAGGGAAGCAAGAAATTACATAAATATGATTTTACATGATCTTAGAACTTCTTCACTGGAAATTTGATGTGTAAAAGAAAACGTCTGGAATTCAGTCAATGGTGAAAAATTATTTATTTTCGGCCTCTACTAGTTTCGGCACCACATGTGCCTTCATCAGGAGCTAGAAAATTATTACAGAAATAATACAAATATCTAGATACAATTAAGTTTATATATATATATATATATATATATATATATATATATATATATATATATATATATATATATATATATATATATATAACAGAAATACATGTACAATGGTTGTGAGGACTAATAAAAATTAATGTTAATGTTTATTTTGAAACATATGTCGTCAGATTATTTTTGACAATATGAATTATTTTACGGATAACACGTTTTTTGTTTTACACCCTAAAAAAACTAATGTGTGACAAGTACTTATGTTGCGAAGGTAATATATAAACCGCCAAACTTCAAGTCATGTATTGCTTCTTGTTGATAATAATTTTAAGTATAAGCAATTAACCCTCGAAATTTTAGTTTCAATTGTATTACATCCTATATGTGAGATTGTTTTTTGTGATATATTTTAACTATCTTTTGAATTTTATTATTAAATTTTAATATATTTGTATAAATTTTACTAATTTTACTGTTTTTAAATTATTGTTATTAGCATCATTGTTAATGTGCAACATTTCAAGTGTGTCATCTGTGTAGATTATATTCAGTGTCTATAATTTTAACGTCATCAAAATTAAATTTATGGTCAAGTGATTTTACATGTTAAAGTCCTATATTCCGGTATCGCGGTCTGCACCCTGCATAAACAATTTTTTGCATATTTTGTTGAAGTTTTCTTTTTATTGCTGGCATTTTTATAGGTTTCCTAATTGGCATATATCTTTTAAAACAAGGATCAACTAGCTCTGGAAGTTTACTATGTAAATAAAAAGTCTGCAATTTGGGGAGTACTTTTTCCCAAAAAAAAAAAATGTTTTTGAATATATTCCACATATTCTAATTGGGTTTTTTCATTGTCTGTCCACAGCCCAAAAATACATTAATTCATGTGGGATATATATATATATATATATATATATATATATATATATATATATATATATATATATATATTGTTGTCCTTGAATTTGATAGCACCAGCTTTTTTGTATTAATAATAAAACGAATTTGTTTGTGTGTTCCAAAACGTCATTTTCTTAAATTTGATTGTGTCCTTGGGCTCTATTTTCTTCGTCGATACGGAATATTTTACTTCGACAAGTGTCGTGATCTACAACACCACAAGGTGTAGCGCCTAAGTAGAGTAAAGCGTATAGTTATTGGCATTTTAAGAATGGTTCATCACATTACAGTACATTTGCTCTTAATATGTATTCAAATAGTCAAAGTGTATATATGTTTTAATTCAGTCTTCAAATTTTAGATTAAGCTACTGATATTATTTTATAGTTGAATAAAAACCTAAAACAAGCATGTTTTTTTCAAACCTTGTCAAAAGAGCAGTTATTGGCATATAGTTAAACTGTTATTGTCCTTGTATAGCATAGTAATTCGCATATCTATATTTAATTTATAATTGTGATTAAATATTTAAATAAAGTTATATTTTAAATTTCATAGTTTATTATGACAAAATACAAAAATAATAAAAAAAAATAACATTACATTCTATAATACAGTAAATTTTGGTACAATAAAAATTCAATTTACTGAATGTCAGATGACTTATTTCTTCTAGAACATGTTATATAACTAAATATCTCAGTCTTTGAAATTTTAGGCATTGTTTCGTAAATACACTCGAAATGATATGTCATCAAACATGAGGAATACTGAATTTGTTGACGTAGCTTATTTGTGTTGAATGTGTATGTAAAACTTTTTTTTTCTACTATCTTATTACGTATAAAAATTCTACATAACTAGTACCTTCAGTGATATTATATTCTATTTCTTTAGTTTTATTGTACCGAGCATCTTCAAAAGACAATGTTCGTACATGACTTGCACCTATTTCTTCTCGGTTAGGTTTTGTTAAAGTAATGCAAGAATGGATATTGATATTTTTTTAACAATAGAAGTTTATACGTTAACTTCATTATTTGTATTACTATTTTTTCTGACTTTCTAATTTCTTTTGTACTGCAAGTAGTGTTCTTTTAGTTTATCTGTACATATTTTTGTAACCACGCTGTCATTAACTAATTCTTTTTTGCCTATTTTCTTTATAGATATATTTTGTTTAGACTTCTTGGCTTCTAGTCTTTTTCGTTTTCTTTCTTCTTTTAATCTTTGTTGTTCTTTCTTAAATTCTAATTTCTTACTTTGTATTTCTTGTCACTTTGCTGAAGTTAAAACGAACGGAAGCCGTTCTGCTTGTTTCGCTTTTTTCTTTTCAGGAGTTTGAACCCACTGTAAGAAATCACCAAGTTGAGGACTAGGGAAATGTTCTTCTTTGTTATTTTTCTTAGAAAAATTTGTATAAAGCTGATTAACATTGATTTTTTATTGGCGTGTTTTCATCATGGTTAGATTTTCTGGTAATTCGTCTTCAAATAGAATTAGTATATCTTCTATAGAAATGACTGGAGCATATTTTCTTCTTCTGTTTTAATGTTTCTGGAAGACTAACATTAATGTTTCCATCTTTGTCTAACATCTGTTCAGACGTGACTGTAATATTATTTTCTTCTGTTATTGATGTTTCTGGAGGACTAATATTAATGTCATTTTCATTGTTTAACGTCTGTTTAGTATTTCTATCGGTACTCGCATTGTTTACTTTGTAATTTGCTCTGTATTCTTTCCATAGTCTGTATAAAATAAAAAATCTTCTGATCGATCCTGAGAAATCTCAGTCAATCTCTCCAAATACAATACTTTTCGCACAGAAGTGTTTGAGCATTCTGTTGCTCGACTCCTTTCTATTTCTTGCTCTTTCTTTTTTCCTAGACATTTTGATAGTCAAGAGCTTCTGAGTTCCACGGAAAGGTACCACAAGCTCTGAAACCGTTTTTAATAATGCATGGATTCACATATTTGTTCATAACATTTTTCAAAATAGGGGCAAAATTTTCCTTTGTTAAAGCCTCACTCGGATTTTTTCTAGCTATTATTAAATGCGGAGACATCAGCCGGCTGTAAAAGTCTGGTAGCATTTGGATATAAGCAATGAAATTAATATAATTTTCAGTTTTATACATAGTACGTTAAGTTTGTAAGTTAATTGTGTAGCATGCCTATCAACAAATAATATAATGGGAAATACAATATTTTTCTCCTTTAAACTTGGATAGAACACATTGGCTATATAATTATTAATAAAATAGTTCAGCTGTCTTTTAAATATTTATATCAATATTTAGTACATAAATCACATATTTTTATTTATAATTAGTATATATTTATTGTAATAATGAGTTACAACAATGGACATGATACAACAAAAAATTTAAGTACAAAAAAATGTATCAAGTCCAAAAAAATAAAAAATATGTATTACACGAACTATTTAATGTTACATTGTATTTGTAAATTTGAATAACACTTATCATACATCTTACAAATAAGCTTTAAATAAAAGGTATATAATTAGTTCAATGATGGGCAGTAATTACAAACTGCTGCAAAACTTATTCTCATTGAAAAACTAATTATATTTATTTTTTACTTGAGAACACTATGATAAAATACGCGATCTATCTCCGGCATATATTTAAACATAGATTGTAAATCTTTCTTACTCGCTTCAGTTGTTGTCAACATGCCATTAACTGGTTTTGGAGTAAGATCAATAATTGAATTTCCTTTTTGTCTTGTGTTCTTTCTAAGTCGTATGACACGAAGCTCATCAGAAAAGAATAATTTATATGACACCTGAAATAGTGTATCAGACTTTATTGTGGAATATTTTATTTTCGTTTAAAGCACAAAATTATAATTAAAAAGCTTACTAATTTTTGATAGTTTAAGAAATCATTTTTATTTATTTGAATAATACCTAATTTACCTGTATCTCCGTTCATGGTTTTTAAACAAAGAATTAAAAAAAATTGGACTGCATATTTCATTGTACCAAAAGTTCTCTCAATTAAACTATGTACCGCGTAAATTTCTTTTTTTGTTTCCGTGACCTAGTTCTGAATACTTTTGCTCATTCGATTTTATTTTAGGATGTTTTGATAAAAAATAACGAATATTGCAAAAAAACATCACACTGTTCCTATTCTGTGCTATACACGAATCAGACCACAATATGATTTTGTTAATCTCTGGTAAATCCGTAAATATTTTAGTCAAAATTTTAATTAACGCACTAGCAATGTGGTTTCCTGCTCTGCCACTAATATTTTCGTGCCATAAAGCACAATAAGTTTTATTATTAGCTGAGCAATGTGCAGTCAAATTAAACACGCTAAACTTTCGTTAATGGAAAATATTTGAAATATTAGCGTTGGGAAGAGCGAAAACATTTTCCAAATCAAATGAAATAATTGCAATATTTTTATCCCCCTATTTTCCTGTCTTTATCTCTTTCCTCTTTACGTTCAATCTTATGGTTCATATGATCTTTATACTTAATTTGCTCCTCATCTGTGAGAGTATATTTCTGCTTTATTTCTTTACAAAAGTCGCAACGGTCCTTTTTAGGTTTCTGGAAAGCTATGTTATATTCGGTATTAAATATTTTTGTATAAATCTTTAATTTAACCGGATTTTCTGGGTACTTCTCTAAATAAAATTTATACATTTTATTAATATTAAGACCCGATTCTAAATATTGTTTTTTTGGCATTTGCTCGACAATAATGACTTTCTATTGTTGTTTCCCTAGCTATAGCATTTTTACCTTTTTTTGGTGAAATTGGCACACATGATTTATTAGAAAAAAAAGTAGGAAGCACGTCTATAAATGATATTCAATGTTTTTTTTTAAAAAAACATTTTACATACTTTCACTTTTTTCCGCTCAATTCAAAAGAAAATTTATAAGAATACTGTCTGTAATAATCCTGTGGTTTTTGCGTTGGTAAAGGTCGTGGACGGCTTCGTTTTTTCGGAGAACATTCTATAAATTCGCCATAAAAGTGTGATTTTTCAATATTTGATAGCTTCCAGAAAGAACAATGTATTATATTTTGATCAGCTTTATTAATTCTTTGAACATATTTCATTCGGCAATTACATTTTCCCTTTACCGATCTTGCTGCATGTTTCTTCCCCTCAATATCTACATATTCATGGCCGACTTCTCTCTTCATTTTTATAATATTTTGTTACCGCGTTTTTGGATTTCGTGTATATTTACGTGTTAGTTTTTTTGGTGAAGGATTGGCATCACTAAAAAAGCGGGGTTCATTATTTAGCACAAATAAATAACATTAGATAATAAAATATACCTTAAATTATCATTTTGATCTAAAATGGTATCCAAATTGTCACTGGTATTGCTATTAGAGTTGTCATCCAAGTTATCAACAGGAGGTGTGAAATTGTGATCCTCAATGTCGGAAACATCTTTAAATAAACTATAACGAAACGGAAGGTTATGACTTTAACTTTAAAACATTTTTCGATTATAATCATAGAATAAAGTCAAAATTAAAAAAAAAAAAATACACGCACCTTTCGTTTGAGTCACTACAATTATCAATTATTTTATCATTTTCTTTGTTTACCAAGGCCATTTTAACAAACGCACTATGCAAGAATGACACACAGTGATTGAATATTGAATTGTACCAAGTCCAGCACACGTGACCGTTATAAGTAATGCTATTGGTCGTGGACTTGGAACATACCAATACTAACTTAAAATATATTTTCTGGACTTGGTATAATGTCACAAGTCTATTTCTCAAATACAGTGTCGTATTTGTGGACATAATACACTGGACTAGGTACAAATGAACACTCAAAACAGTAATGTGCACAGACCTAAAAAAATAAAAAGTGGACATGAAACAAACCAATACTTAGCTGACGAGTTATTGTCATATTATTTATTTAGTAATTGGCATAGTGCCACCAACTGTTTCTTTTGCTTGATCAAGTTATTGTACCACAATTAGTTGAAAATTTAACAAAATTGTACAAAATAACTATAAACAAATAATGAGTCGAATTCAGCACTCTTCTTCAACTAAAGAAGCTTATCTAAAAATATCAAAATAAAGAGACATATATCGATGCATAATTAAGAAAAAGTTACAAGTTGTTTCCATAGATACTAGAGACGATCACTACACTAGTGAAGAGTACTGAATTTGGCCCATATTATTTAAATCACAGTAATTGGACCCTTATGCCAATTACTATTTACGTAAAGAATTTCATGTAAACATAAATACTGAAAATAATGTGTAAAAAAATATGCTATTTCTATTTTTACCATGCGTAGCAAATACATAGACTTACCAGTAGTTTCACAAAATGTCGGAGGTACACGATTACATATGTAGTTACCATTTTTTTGTACCACTACTGTAAAATCAAATATAATTAATATTTGAAGACGCGTTGACAATAAATTTTCAAATATAGTCTAAATGTCCCTAGATGCAGAGTTTCTTATTTCAGGTGTCTGACAGTTTTCTCCGTAAAAGGGATCAATTTTTGGTCTTTTCATTACTTTTATATTTTCTTTTGTTTTAGTCTGCGCTTATCTTCTTTTGGACACATAATTCTCTCTTCTTCGTCGTCGTCGCATTTCAAACAATTTGGTTTATTTTCCAGGACTATTATTTTATTTTTTATTTATTTAATTTTGTGGGAACAATACAGTCAAAGACCAAACACAGTTCCGCGTATACATACAAAGAATTTTGTTAAAAATTATATAAAGACATTTCTACAGATATACAGTTAATGACTTAATAGAAAAAAAGAGAAAAAGAACACTTATTCACGAAATTCACCAATCAGTAAGTTGCGCAATTGGTTCAATGTCAAGTGAAAAATATCAAGGTGTTGAAATTTGTCATTGTAAGTCTGCATCACTCTACTGATAGGGGAATTCTTGAAGAGGTTTGTTTTACATGTAGGTACAATGAACAAATTTTTTGACCTAGTATTTTTTGCCGAAACATACAAATTGAAAAAATGAAGAAAAAGTTGATTGTCAATCATGTTATGAATTGATTTATACATAAATATGATATCATTAATAGTCCTTCTGTTCTCCAATGATATTAAATTTAGTTGTTGTAAGATTTGGTGATAGTTAGTGTAATCAATATTAAACCTTCTGCACAAAATGACAATGAACTTTTTTTGAACCGATTCTATTAGTTTGACATGCACATCATAAAATGGATTCCATATACAAGTCATATATTCCAGTTGCGATCGTACTATAGCATTGTAAAGTAATATACAAGATTTAATTTTTGTAAAATGATATGTTGTTCTAATTATGAAGCCAAGTAACCTGTAAGCTTTCCTTACAATGGTATTAATATGATCATTAGGCAACATTTTACAATGGTATGTTATACCTAAATCCTTGATAGATGATCTACTTTCAATAATCGTGCCATTTATATTATAATTAAAATGATATATTGTTATGTTTCTTGAAAAATTGACCATGTAACATTTCGATATATTTAATATCATTTTATTTACTTCGCACCATCTATGTAAATTGACTAAATCATCCTGTAAGAGACTACAATCATTATCAGTTTTTATTTGTTTGTAAAATTTCAAATCATCAGCAAATAGTAAGTAATGGCTATTTTTGAAGCAATTAGAGACGTCATTTATATATATATTGAATAATATTGGACCTAAGTGAGAGCCTTGCGGTACTCCAGATGTTACATTAATTGGTCGAGATTTAAAACCATTACAAACTATCAGTTGAGATCTGTTTCTAACATATGACTCCAGCCACCTTAAAAGAGATCCATGTATACCTAAATTGAACAATTTAAATAACAAAATATCATGACTGACACGATCGAAAGCTTTACTGAGATCTGTATATATGACGTCAACTTGAATTCTATTATCTAAATTCTTAGTTAGATATTCAGTAAAAGGAATTAGATTTGTTAATACAGATTTTTTTTCACAGAATCCGTGTTGTTCCGGAATTATGTAATTTCCAAAAGATTGTTTTAGGTTGTCAGTAATAATAGCCTCAAAGATTTTTCCAAATGTAGATGTTATAGAAATTGGTCTATAGTTGCTTGCATTGTTTGCATTTCCGGATTTATATATAGGTGTAACATACGATGATTTCCATTCATTGGGGAAAATGCCTTGTTTAAGTGATTGGTTGTAAATTATGAATAGAGGCTCAACTAAGTAGAACGCACAAGTTTTTATAAATTTAGGAGAAATACCATCAGGACCAATCCCCTTTTTTACATCTAAGCCTTCTAATTTATGGAGAATTATATCATGTGTTACCTGTAATGAACTTAAATTAGTGTTAGTATTAATGTTATCTATATATTCCATGACAAGTTCTGGGTTGAAATTTTTTGTGTCGTCATAAACGGATTCAAAGTGGTCAGCAAATAAGTTACAAATATCTTGACCTAATGTAGCTTCTTTATCATTATAAAGAATTACACTTGGCATGTTGTTGGTTTTCTTTAAATTTTTTGTATAGTTCCAAAAGGATTTTGGATTATTTTGTATATTATTTTCAATTCTAGAAATGTAATCCTTATGGTCTTTTTTAGCTAATAACTTAGCTCTTTTTTCGCAGTAAAACGAAGGAGTTATGGTCGGATGTATTATTGTATACTTTCCATTTTTTATGGAATTTATTTTTTTCTTTGATAATTTTTATAAGTGATTTGCTGAACCAAACAGGGTAGTGCTTATTTTTACTAATATTAAGTGGAACAAATTGTTGAATTAAAGAATTTAAAATACTATAGAAACATTTTACATTACCATCTACATTTGGATGGCGATTATTCCAGTTGATTCCAGATAATTTATTTATTAAGTCTTCATAGTTAGCTTTATTGTAGTTAAAGGTTAAATTGACATTGTTTTCTAATAACAATGGATCAGAAATACTTAACTCCGAAACTAACGGTGGATGGTGTTTATCAACATTACTTAAAATGAAATCAGACAGTTTAGTAATACATGATTGTGTACATAATATCAAATCCAAAATTCTGTTATTAGTGTTCAATATGCCATTAAATTGATGTAAGTTACATAGATTAAGTGTATTTATTAGTTCGGTGTGGACAGTGTTGAACGTAAGGGCGGGAATGGGGATGAAACTGTTGTTATTTGGTGACCACTGAATTCCGGGTAGTTTGTAATCGCCAGCAATGAGTAAGGTGTCATCAGGGTGTTGCAAACTCACAGTACATACTTTGTCAAGATGATTTTTGTAGACGTTAAGTTCGGAGGATGGAGGCACATACGCACAGCACAGATGTATTTTTTTATTATTGTTAGTAAATACGGATACCCATATATCTTCACTGAGTGAGTTCCACTGCGGTTGTAATTTTGATTTATATTTATTAGACACGAGTATTAGTACGCCTCCACCTTGTAATTTTAAGGGATCATCACGATCACGACGGTAAATGGAATATTGATTTAGATCACATATTTCAGCATCGAACACCGTTTTATTTAACCATGTCTCAGTAAAAAGAATTATATCATATTTATGTAGGGATATTTCATTATAAAGATCTTTTAATTTAGTTTTTAGTCCACGGACGTTTTGATAATATATTTTTAAGTTCATTTTGACCGAAAAGGGTTATAAATATAATTATTAGCTAATGCAAAGTGAGTTATTTTAATTTATTTAAGTCATTTTCAGATTTGATTAGAATTATAGGCGATGTTTCATTTTTCCGAGCAAAAATTTTAAAGCCATTTACCCATACGAATTTATAATTATTATTTTTAGCGGTTGATTTTGTTTTGTTTAGTAGAATTTTGTTTTCTGGAGACAAATGGTCGTTTACAAATATTCTTTTAGATTCCGTGAAGCCGATGTCGTTGGATTTCAAATCTTTTTTAACTTTAGCACTGGTAACAAAATTATCCCTTTTGATTCTAGATATAAATCTGACTATGATGTTTTTTGGTTTGGATGCGTCATGTCTTACTGGTGCAACTCGATGGACAGCGTCCACATCATTTTCGGTTACAGGGCAGTTGATTTTTTGGCCAATAGTAAGTAGTACATTTATTAGATTCTCATTGGGTTTTTCGGGAATACCAGCAATTTCGATATTGTTAAATCTAGATCTTTGCTCTAGATCTCGAACTTTTGCTTTTAAAATTATAATCTCCGTCTTAATATCATTAATAATATTTATTTTCTCGGTATATGAGCTCAGAATTTTTTGAAAATCATCGATTTTATTCCCGTAGAATTCTACTGAAGCCTTTAAGTCGTTAATCGATTTGAGCAATTCATTCAATAAGGGCTCAGGAGTGGTTATAGTTGGAGTAGCCGGTAATCCGCGGGCGGTACCGACATCTTTACATGGATCGCATAGCCAGCATAAATTAGTAGTGGTTTTGGATAACATTTTTTTTTCGTCTGCATTTAAGTTAGTACAAGAAATATGGTAAAGTGCTTGACATGAAGCATTCGAGCATGTAATTCCGGCATTAGTCCTGTTTACGACTGTATTACAGATCTTGCACAATGATACCATTGTTAAAAAGCGATGATATTATTGATGTAGATGAATGAATTGTGAGTTAGTCCGGGCCTGGTGCTGATGAGAGTGATAATAGCGTGTTTACGATTGTAGTAGTGAGCAGGGTCAGCGAACTTCGATTGAAACGCGCACAAATCTGTTCGTTAACAATATTTCAAGATTAGAAGAAATGAAATGACTTACAAGTGTTTTTTCGAAGTAGATCACCACTGAAAATCTAGATTTGAAATACACTTTTACACACAAATCAGCGATGCACTAACACACAATTTGGTACTTTTTGAATTTCTGATGAAATATTTTAACCAGGTAAAAATTGAATTTACTACACAGCCACAACTGTACGTCTGCACAATGTAAAATTTATATTATCATTGCATAGCGTTTTATGTAAGGTTAAATGTGTTTTTTTGTTATTAAAACTCACAGCGGCTGCATGATAGCATGATATGTATGAACGTCGGCTGGTGTAGTTTATTCGTTTGCCACATACGAATTTTGCAACGATTTAATTGAAATGATCAGTATTCCACAAGGTTGGCCAAATCGCTCATGGTAAAAATAATACGAAATTTGATTAATTCGTGTTCAGCTAGCACAACTCCGTACATGGTTTGAGGTGGAATATCTTGGCCACGGATTGTATGAACAAGAACGCAAGCATTTGTTTCCATGCTTCGTAAAGTCCTCTGGACATGAAAACTAATGCATAATTGCATGATTGGCAAGCTTGTAGCTATTTGTTATCTCAAATACTTCCAAGACCTTTCATTCTCTTTGAAGCTTTATTAAAAGCTAAATGGGACCTCAGTGAAAATTCGTTCAACTTTTTATAAATAATATGAGTATTTGCCGTGAAAACTGTCACAGACATCATTAAATAAATAAAATACACACTTTTATAGTAATCTGTTTTTATTGATCAAATCGTCAAATAAATTAGTTGTATGATCACGGATTGTGGCTCAGCGCGGCGCTGCTTCCACGTTACAATAGGTATTTTAATAGTTCATACATTATTAAATAAAGTTATTTTATTTAATTTTGACCTCACGATGGTCTTGAACAATGAACACAATGCAAAAAAATATTGTACAGTTGTAATTACGGGCAAGAGTAAACACTCTCCGCAATGGCTGAAAAACGAAGGTTTTGATAATATGAAAGATATAACGGTTACCATCCATAAAGATAATTTATAAAACAAGCACAAAATTTTAATTACGGGCAAGAGTAACGACTTTATCCACAATGATTGAAGAACGACAATTTATAAAGCAGACATAAAATTTTAATTATGAACAAGAGTAACAACTCTATCCGCAATAGTTGAAAAATAAGGATTTTGATAATATGAAAGATATAATGATTACCATCCATAAAGATAATATATAAAGCAAACGTAAAATTTTAATTACGGACGAAAGAAACATCTCTATCTGCAAAAGTTGAAAAATGAAGATTTTGATATAGATATAAAAGTTTCTATCCATAAGGGTAGTATATGAAGCAGATGTAAAATTTTAATTACGAGCAAGAGAGATATTTCTATCCACAATATTAATCTATTAAAGAACTTCTTTAAATACAATATTTTTAGTAAAAGTACCATCGTCGTGATTTAACCTTCCTTGGTTAATACGTTCTAAAATAGAAATTTTGATATGTGGGTCGTTGAGATCGGGACATTGCTACATACAATTGACCATGTGAAAACACAGGTATTGTTAAAAAAATCTGTTTTGTCAAGAGTTTGACCTTGCGACTTATTTATAGTAATTGCATGTGCCAAACGTACAGGGAATTGAATGCGAGAAAATTCAAACGGTAAACCAGTGTCTTTTCTTTCACACGTAGAACACATTTGAGAAATAAAGCAATATTTCCTGATTTTGAACCCATCAAGATTTTTGTTATTAATACATGATCCTCCATACTAATAATTTTTAATCGGGTTCCGTTACGTAATCCTTCACCAACTTTAATATTACGCATAAGTATAATAATAGCGTTCTCCTTTGTAACTAACACATGTTGTAGACATCCCATTGGTGTCTGTTTATGGACAACATCCAAAGGAACATAGAATGTAGCTTGGTTATGATTTAAAATTTTGTCCACAGAAATATATTGTTTTTCAGGGAATAGAAGAAGTTTTAAGATCTTTTCGTTAAAGCGAAAAGCGTCCTCATTGGTTGGTGTCAAAGTTGCACGGTTTTCGTTTACATATTTTAACAGATCATTCTCAAATATTGCTGAAATTAACGCGTTCGCGGGGATAAAAAAAATCTGTTGAAACTTTTAAATATTCCTCCGGCAAATCAGCACACGCTCATGTTGTCCGTTTCCAATTAAAAGAAGTTGATTTGCAAAATCACTCTCTACAGTGTCTGCCCTCATGTTTTCAGTGGAGCGAAATGTCGTAAATTTTGAAAATAACGAACTATTTTTAATGCAAATATTTATAACATCTTGCCTGCGTCCACCGCGCTTGACTGGTAAAAGTTGACGGAAATCTCCACCCATGACTAATACCTTTCTGCAAAATGGTATTTGTGAAGTCTTCATGATATCCCGTAACAATAAATCAACGCAATCTAAACTGAATTTGCTAGTCATTGACGCTTCACCCTATACAATTAGGTCCGCGTTTTCCAACTGCTCAACGTTATAGTCGTTGAATTTTAAAGTACTTTGTGAAGAAAAAATACATAGTATTGGAATACCGAATTGTGTATGGCTGGTTATTCCATCTAACAAAAGAATTGCAGAAATACCTGTAAAGGCAACAGCAATAGTATTACGACCTGCATCTTTTACGGAATGGAATAAAGTGTGTTATAAAAAAATGTTTTACCAGCTACTGCAGGACCATCGACAAAAACAAGTTTACATGATCGGTCTCCATTAGTGTAACGCCAAATTAAGTGAATTATATGATCAAATGCACGTCGTTGGGACACATTTTAATTATCTCGCATTTCAAGCCCAATGCGATGATGTTCTTCAATTAAATTATCAACATGATTTAAATTCATTCGTTGCCTTACATTTTCCAATACAATAAGATCAGGAGTAGGCAAACCAATTATTATTATTATCGAGAGGTGATTCATCTTTGTCCCTGTACTGCAACCTTTCTGGTCTATTGTACTCTCCGTGTTTTACTTCTATTCTAGAAGTCCTGTTTGTTTTGTGAACTCCAGGATTTTTTTTTAGACTGATGTCCTTTAGTGTCTCAGTATGCAATTTCTTTGCTCCTAAAAGACTATGTCTGCTTGCCATAAATGCTTCGCAGTGACATATTAAACGTTGAGGAGTTTCATCCTCTTCTTCACATCCTCTGCATGTTGGTTCTTGTTTAAGGCCCAACCTGTGCAAATGTTTATTTAATTGACAGTGTCCTGTTACCAGTCCTGTTATTAATCTAACATCTTGCTTGCTCATTAAGAGTACGCTTTCAGTTGGATGGTTCATTCAGGAAGAGCTTGGAGTGTCTGGCCTGATATGGCTGTCCAGTGCCGTTTGTGCCATTGCCAGACCAAAGTATTAACTTCCTCCTTAACTGTTTCCGCAGTTATTCCGCAGGCAGGTTCGGGTCCTATAAAGGTATATTTGTCCCGTCTTATGCAAGACGGTCGGCTACCCGGTTTCCTTCGATATCTGAGTGCCCGGGTACCCATATCAGTCTTAGTTTGTTACTCGCTCCTAAGACATTCAATCTGTGGATGCAGTCCAGAATTAATCCTGAGCCTACGTCACACGAGTTTAAAGCTTTGAGTGCGGCTTGGCTGTCTGTTACTATGGAGATTCTTCTATTCTGGTTGTTCTTCTCCAATAGTAATTGCACGCTGGTTAATATTGCGTGTACTTTTGCTTGGAATACTGTTGCATTTGTCCCTAGTCCAACCGATTGGTTGTGCCTTAGTCCCTTTGCCCCATGTATTCCAGCTCCGATTCCATTGGTTGTTTTGGAGCCGTCTGTATAGATGACTATGTCATCTTTTTCAACCGGATTTTGAGAATGTTCCCATGCATCCCTATCTGGAATTATTATCTTGTAGGTTTTGTCGATGGTATACATCTTATTGATTCTAGCAGACACCATCTGTAAAGTGGAGTGCTTGTTCATCTCTATAAATTTCAGAGTGTCCATTTTTGTATTTATCCTCTTTTGAGAAAACTTTCATCCTATATGCTCCGCTAATTGCCCTTGATTTTACCACTAAGTGTAGTGGGGGCAAGCTTAACAGAGTTTCCATTGCCGGTGGTGGTGTGGTTGACATAGCTCCTGTTATCCCTAAGCAGGCTAGCCGTTGTACCTTGCTGAGTGCCTCTTGACAGTGCTCATTATAAATATAACAGCATACAAAGCCATGTGTCAGAGACAAAAAAGAAAACATTTTAATAAAAAAATATTTATAATAAATTTTCTTCTGATTATAAACAAGCTGTTTTCACAAATAAAAAAAGTATATAAATATATGTTTTGTTACTGAGATTTATTAAAAAAGATAACAGAACAGGGAGTTGTTTAATTAAAATCATAATAAATAATACCCGTAAAAGTCATTTTGAATATTTATGATTTCAATTAAATAACTCTATACTCTGTTATCTTTTTGAATAAAAAAAAATTAAAAATCTTAAGTATCTGTACATCAGTAGAACCATATAAGAGCATATATTTATATTATATTATTAATTCACAAGACCCCATAAAACAGTAATATAATAAGTATTTATAACTATTGATGTAGATCGTACACATAAAATAAGATCAATATGCTTTTGAAAGAATATTATATTTACAGTAAATTACAAAGAAAAATGACAAGACAAAAAAGACGAAAGAAATATGTAACAATATTGATTCAATTCAAACAACAACAACAACAGCCACCTTAATTAATAATAGGAACGACTTAATATTATGGCAGGTGACATTTAACACTGACAAGTAATAAAATGTTTTAATACTTCAACACTTCCCCTAAAACTTTACATGACTTGTCATTGTCAATATAAATACATTTTAAAACATTGGTAAATGTCACATCATACCTAACAAATTTCTTAAATGTTTGTATCTTGCATACGGAAGAGGTTTAGTTTTAAATTCTACACATAACCCCTACAAGCGCCAATTAGCTACTGGTATAGGAATGGGATCCAAAGGCAGCGCTTTGTGCATTGAACTTTACGCTACATCCGGCACTGTTTCACATCGCTGTCGCAGCGGCCCAGCAGAATCTACTTACGCTGAATACCGACAGCGCTGTCAGTCAGAAATCAAAATGGCATCTGTGGGCATGACAAGTATGACCTATCAATATATGAATTTTGAAATTGTGGTGACAGATTCGCCGGCAAATCACCTGCGTATACAAAATGGTAAGAATGTAATACTCATATTCACATATTATAATAAATTCATAATTAATTTTATATTTAGATGCAGAATATGCTGCCACATATTTTAGCAGACTAGGGATTGACATTCAAGGTATGTTTTTAATAAAATTCTACTATTTCTAGATTCGTTGACTTTATAAATTTATATGACTACTGATTTTAGTTAATACCGATACAGATTTAATTGAGAACCCTTTCGAAACCCAGACCCAATTAATCCCAGATCATACAAAAGGCATTTAGAACAACTGTGGATTGGATATTTATGATTCATTCAGTTACAGTGAAAATTTACTAATATTTTGTTTCATTATTAATTATAAAAATCAAAACTCAAGGTTAATAATTAATTGTAAATACTTCCTGTATTTAGAAACACGTTATATTTATATATATACAGGGTGTAAATGAAATAAGTGCATTAAATTTAACCAGTAATATAACTCGTCGAGAGCAACAATATTTCTTTCTCGAAATCGTATATTTTTTAGCATTTTTAGAACCCCTAAATTGACGAGTCGTTCCAAGTATTTTTCTAATAATTGAATGCAGTAGCATTAGCTCTGAAAAATTTTGTTTTAGCAATTGACAGTCCTGTCAGTTGTTGCAATTAAATTTTGCCATTAGTAATAAACTTGTTTATAAGGCAAAATTCTGCCAAATGCTTACATTTACAAATAGCGAGTACACGGACATTGTAATTACTTACCTATGGTTTATTTATTTATTCGTATCTTTACTACATTTTAATTTGTGGCTGATATAAAGTCAGTGTTATAGAGTTGCCAACGCATTTAGACGAAACGTTTCCAAATCATACGTTCCTAATATTCGCACACTTCTTAATCTTGTACATATTTATCACAACACGGAGTGTCACATATGTTAATTTTTAAAAAAGCAACAGTTGTATTCATGCCATGTGCAAAAAGTTCAATGTTTTCAGCACATAACAGACTTCAATTTTGGGAATGGCTCATAATGTTCATTAATGAGACTGAATTTATTTGGGAAGGTGTATTTATTATGCACAATACACATCTCGACAGACGAAAATGCTGTAAAAATTTTCATTAAAAAATGATTAGGCGGGAACAATAAATGGACGACTAATAATTATTGGTACTCATGTGCCTTGTTTAAATGGACAAAAGTTTGTACTTACCTTTTTTGAATAACGTATTTAAAATATTATGATTTGTCGACGATAAATAATCATCTCATAACCTAATAACTATGTTTTTGCTCTTCCTCGTTACCTAGTTCCTCCTTGTCTTCCTCTATTCACAGGTGATTAAAATCCTGGTTTAATACACAACTTCATAAGTTTGTTGTCCAAAATTTCAATTTCTTTATTTCAAAAATTGTACTATTACGAATTAATTAATAATAAATGTTATTTCCGTTGACTCGTTTATTAATTACTTTGACTGAAGTGTAACCGGTAACCGACAATTTTTGAGCTGTTTGTATCCCACTTGATTACGGCAACAGACATTTGTCCTCCATGGGCGGGTAACGAAATATACAGCAAATCTTGAAAGAATTTTAACTCAAAATCTAAAAGACTTAGAAAAAAAGTTACTAAGAAATATTGTTGCTCTCGTCGAGTTACATTACTGGTTAAATTTAATGCACTGATTTCAGTTACACCCTGTATATATATATACTTTCAATTGGATTTATTCAGCAATAATTAATTTTAAGTTATCTTCATAAATACTTACACAAAAATACGTTCCAGAGGATTCTTTCATTTGGGATAATAAATCCATGCAACTTCTTTTATCTCAATATGAGATACATTATTCGAAATTCCGTGATCCCAAAATTAAAAAAGAGTTATGGGATGAAATTAGAAAAGAATTTTTAACCCATAATTACGTGGTTTCAAATGAGATGTTGGATAGAAAAATGAGAAATTTGAAAGGAACGTTCAAAAACATAAAATTAAATAAAAAATCTACGGGTAGGAGCACAATTACTTGGGAGTTTTTTGACTTTTTAAATAATTTATTAGAAGATCACAAAACGATTAATCTTCCTCCTACCCTGTCTACCTGTAATCCCATTGAGGTAACTATTTTAACAAGTAATATTTATATCTCCGTATTATTTTGAGTAATTCTCTTTTTCAAGTGTCCATCATATCCTAATCCTGACATAATGCCCAACCACGAACAAACCGTCGGAACCCATCCCCAACCATTATGTCGAAAAAGAAAAAGAACAACAGACGCTAATGCGTTCAAGAAAAACATTAAATTTAGAAAGACAAAAAGTGAATGTACTTAAAGCGCATTAAGCTTCTAGAAGAAACTCTAAAATCATATAAAAAAGATAATTAAACATTTTATTTAACAAAATGATTGTTTTATTTCTGAGATGAAGAATTAATATATTTATGATGCTGAGGGGAATAAGAATAAAAAAAAAACGTGGTTGCCTCTATTTTAATATAAAGGAAATTAACGGTAAAAATAAATACAAGCAAAAACTATTACTAACACAACACATAAACTACATGCGAACACAACACAAATTGGATAAAACAAATATTAAATACAAGAAACACACAAAAGAAAATATAAAACGAAACAAACAACTGCTCAGGCGGGCGGATAAGAACTGAGCGAGGCCTCTGGGTTCGCCCCCGACCTGCAAACTTCCTCCCCCTCCTACAAGGGAGAAACCGGTGTAGAACCAGGAAAAATACGCCATGGGGAAATTCCATGCGCTACAGACTCCCCCTCTGGATCCACGAATCGTCCTCGACGTGGGTCCAGGTCATTTCGGGTGTTTCCTTGGCTGCCGCGTCGTCGAAGAGGGACGGCCGGTTCAGGCAACGACTGCGCGTTGCCTTTAAACGGGGTCAGCGACGACACATGATAGCGACCCAGAGGAACCAAAGGATGCCGCGGCGAGGCTACCTCGCATATCACCCCATCGAACGTGCGGATAACATACTGCCCGTCTCTTATGAGAGCGAACTTGGAGATAACGCCCTTATCGGCGTCGCTTAAGACGTGAGTGTTTACGAGGACGAGATCCCCGACGGTGTAAGCTTCGGGCGGTTTTCTCTTTTGGTCTGCATAAGCTTTTTTTCGGTCCTGCTGCTGTTCTCAGACATCGCAAGCTTCTCACAACGTACTCGCTAGCGACGACAAGTATGGAGTGATCTCGGACACGAAATTCTCCGAGAGCATCACCGCACGCATGTCGGTCGCCACGTCGTCCGTTGCCCGCAAATCCCACCCGAAGGTAAGGTACGCGGGTGAGAATCCGGTAGGCTGGCTCGTCGCGCTATTCATCGCGAACCTAATCGCCGAAGTTTGTCGTTCCATGTCGCGTGTTTCACCGAGTATCAACATCCTCTTCCATTGAATTAATTTATTACATTAAAATTATGTATGTTTGTAAGCCAAAGTTTGTTAAGATGTGCTACATTAAAGTTTTGAATTTTTGTTAATCGTATGTAGGCTAATATATTGGTAATTAGTGTTAATAATACAAAACTACAAATTTTGTATGTTGCATTTTAAAATGGACAAATATTACATTGCCGTCATATTCTGACAGTAGTGTGTTACCATGGATGTGAATGATCATATGTTGCATGTTAAAATAAATTCTCCGTATATCGCTTCATCCCTGGCCAGTAGTACCGCGCTAAAACCCTGAGGTAGGTGCGTTCAACACCACAGTGGCCTGCGGTCGCTGCATCGTGATATTCTTCAAGGACGCGGCGACGTTCATTTTCTGGAACGATGAGCTGCGCCTCGTCGCTGTCGGCTCCGGGTACATACCTGTAGAGAACGATGTTCATCGTCAAATAGCCGCGGGAGATCCAGTTTGGAAAATCAATGCAGCTGGGCTCTTCAAAGCAGCGGATCTTCCAGCTGGGCATTTCGTATATCGACGGCGCTTCTCTTCGGCAGCTCTATTGAAAAGCTGCAGACGTCACATGATGCTTCCTCCTTTATCACATGGTTAGGCCGGGACAACGTGTCTGCAAGCACGTTGCGGCGACCTGGAGTATAGCGAATCTGCAAGTCGTATTCTTGCGCGAGTCTTTCAGTCGGCGCGCGCAGGCTCATCAACCATTTCAGCGCCTGATGGTCGGTTTCCACGGTGACGATCGTGCCCTCGATGTAGCCACATAACTTTTTTTTTATAGTGAATATAACAGCCAATGTTTCGCGCTCCGTCGTGTGGTAGTTTCGCTCGGCTGGGATGAGCAGCCGGCTGGCGTACTCGACTTGTCGCTCGACTGGTCCCTCGCCTTACAAGAGAACTGCACCGAGTGCGTAATTACTGGCATCGGTCCTAATTACGAATGGCACGCTTTCATCGGTTTGCCGTAAAATGGGTGACGTAGTCAGCGCCGTCTTCAATCTCTGAAATGCCTCCTCCTCTGCTGCGGTCCACTGCCATCTTGCGTTCTTCTTGGTTAAGTTTGTCAGTGGCCTAGCAACATGAGAAAAATTTTGCACAAATCTGCGATACCACGAGCATGTTTGTATGAAAGTTCAGACATGATTGCCATTTCGCGGCGGGGGCATATCGGCGATGGCAGATATTTTACTAGGATCAGTCTATTCCACGATGGGTAATAATGTGTCCGAGATATTTCTCCTCGGCACACGCGAAAACACTTTGAACGGTTGGCACGCAAGTTAAATAATCGTAGTCTGTCAAACACACTGCTTAACTCTTTTAAATGCTTTTCAAAATTGTCTGATATGATTACTAGATCGCCTAGATAGGCTAGCACGCACACACTCGGTAAACCGTTACGAATTAAGTCCATAAGTCTTTGGAACGTAGCGCCCGCATTCTTCAAACCCATTGGCATTCTCGTGTAGCGATATGTTCCGAGGGGCGTGACAAATGCTGTTTTGTCACGGTCTGACGGGTGAACTGCGACCTGATAGTATCCGGATCGCAGGTCGATCGTGCTGACGTAGAGCGCGCATTTCGCTGCGTGAAGCAGATCGTCAATACGGGGCAAAGGGTATTTATCTCTTACCGTGATAGCGTTGTTTTCGGTAGTGGACACATACCCGAGTGGACCCATCCTTCTTCGGCACCAGGACAACAGGAGCTGCCCACGGGGATTCGCAGTCCTCGATCAAGCCTTCCGATAACATCTTCTCCAGTTCTTCTCGTAACGTCTCCTTCGATGCGGTCAGCTTGTATGGAGAAATCGGCGGGTGGTCTCCTGTTTGAATCCGATATTCCGCAAACTGCGTCGGCTCTCCCCCTGGCACGAAGATATCGTCGTTCGCGCTGCAATGAATCTAGAGTCGTGCCCTCGTCGACTCTTAGATTTTCGACTGCGGCGAAGGCACATTCTTCGGGTGGACCTAGAGGTTCGACGCGTAGCTTGTAGTCGTCACCAGGTCTGTGTACGAAGTTCCACTTCCGGCACGGCACATTTTAAACGACGCCGGCGTCGGCCAATAAATCTACACCAAGTAGAGTGCTATTATTGCGTGCTTTAGGAAACACGGCAAATTTAGTGGGCACTATGCGGTCACGGAGTTTCACATCTATGACCGTCGTTAACACTTCCATGGTTCTGGGTTCGCCATCCGGCAACGTAACGACCAGCGACTCTGTGGTGAACTGCTGCTTCTTCTCCACGAGCACCTTGTGTAGCGAGTAGCTAGCCACGCTTTGTTCCTCGGCTGTGTCGGCGTAGTTCGACCCTGTAGCGCCGCAAATTTCAATCTGCAGCAGGGGTCGCGGCCGAAGCTTTTGCTACTGCTTTAATTTGTGAATGGACATTACAGAATTCCGCAGCGTTAATTTGTGTAGAAGACTGGCGAGTGCTACACGTAGAGCACTGGCTTTTGATGACGCCTGGGACGCCACATCCATAGCAACGGATGGTTGATGATCGACCATTCGGCTCCGAAGAGCTAGCTGCTCCCGGTACTGCTGCAGCTCTCTGCGAGTTTGCAAATTTACAGCACTCACATTGTTTGTGACCGAAGTTTTTGCAGAACTCACACCGAGGTCTATCTTTCGCCTTTACCTGCATGTTCGGATTTGCATCTGCGATGAAAACGTCCTCGGTCGCTCTGGAAAGTTTTAGCAGGTCGTCGAATGTTTTTACTTCCTCTCGTTTTACCCGTTTCCGGATATTCTTGTACAGCAGGCCGTAAACCATGTCGATCTGCATACTTTCGCCCGGTTGCGGATCTGGTAGCTGGGCGAATAAGGCGCGAGCCTTGCATATAAAAATATCTGTGCGGACGCCAGCGTCCTGTTCGTTGGAGAACAGCTCACGGTATATTTTGTAGGCGGGTCTCTTCGTCCCGAAGGCGCTCCGCAGCTGTATGATGACGTCCGTGAATGTGCTGACGGTGGCCTTGACACCGGCCCACCACTCAGCGGCGAGTTCAGTAAAAAGCATGGGTAAACCTATGAGGGCGTTCGGACTCGAAATGTTGATCCTTGTATACCTGGTTTGCATCAATAAATGTCTCCACGTTTTCGTCGTTTCTACCCGAAAAGCGCGATGTACAGCGCGAAAAATTCCCGTTAGCAACTTCGAGTTCGACGGAGTGGACGAACGGGTCGCGTCGATTTGCGCGGTAAACGCGCTTTGCATGCTCTGCAGAAATTGTTGGAATTGTTCGTTTGTCACCGTAACAGACATGGTTTCCTGTTTTTGTTCCAGGCGTTCACTTCGGCGCAGTATATTGAGGCGGTAGCAATGGGGAATAAACAAAATGGCGCTATTCCGCGTGTCTGCGCGAACTGCTTTAGTTGGCGTTGTCGTGCGCCGTCGTAGTTGCGCACAAGATGGCGACGTGTCCGCTTTCGTGACGTGGTGGTTCTTCGTTTCTGGCGCGAACTGCTTTAGTTGGCGTTGTTGTGCGCCGTCGTAGTTGCGCACAAGATGGCGTCGTTTCCGCTTCCTTGACGTGCTCTTAGGATAGCGTCACCCGCACTTTGGGGGTTCCAGATGCTGAGGGGAATAAGAATAAAAAACGTGGTTGCCTTTATTTTAATATAAAGGAAATTAACGGGAAAAATAAATACAAGCGAAAACTATTATTAACATATAACTACAGGCGAACACAATACAAATTGGATAAAACAAATATTAAATACAAGAAACACACACAAAATAAAATATAAAACGAAACTAAGAACTGAGCAAGGCCTCTGGGTTCGCCCCCGACCTGCAAACGTCCTCCCCCTCCTACAAGGGAGAAACCGGTGGAGAACCAGGAAAAATACTTCATGGGGAAATTCCATGCGCTGCACAGTATAATATTAATTACCCGGGCATCCAACGAATATGTTAGTAAATAACATATTATTGTCACAGGTTCCTTGTATAATTACCGAATGATAATTATTTCTATTGCAGAAATCTACCGGGTTATTTACTGGTGCCTTAATTTTCACATGGCAGCCGTCAATGGCACCCACAATAACAGCTAAATGAAACAATTTTGAAAATATATTTAATCAAAAATGTAACGTGTCTAGATAATGTTTATTAAAGATGTGTACAAGTGAAAACTAAATAGGAAGAAATAATTTGTTATAAATAAGTACATTTGGAAGAAGAAAATAATGCAGATCATTACGAAGCGTGGGTATAAGAATGTATCAATTAAAATATGAATGTTGTGAAAAGTGTCCGAAAATGGATGAGATAAATTTTTAAAGTGTGATTGTGGATAGTAAAAGAAACAAAATAATATTTTCTATTAAACTGTCTCTAAGAGAACTCAATATATTTCTAATTGCATTTATAAAAAAACATACTAACCACATTTTAGTTCGAATTTATGATATAATATCTCGTTTGATATCACTAGGCCTTTGAATGTACTCATTTCGAAAATTTTACACATATTCCATTATTTCATAAAATACGAAATGAGCACTGCTTTTTGCCAAGTTGAATCTATCGCCCGTGCTAGAAACGATTCTTGTTTGGCAAGTACCCAAATGGAAAAAAAGTATTTTTTTTCTAATGGGATAGTAGGTTCTGTTTGAATATTTCTTCCTAACTTTTCAAGGAGAAACTACATTATAAGAAATTTTTTTTTTATTAAATCATAAGTAATTGTGTATCTGCATATAAGGTCTTTTAGGTATTTCAGAAATGTATATAGTTTTGAATGTATTTATTATACATTAAATATTTTGCTATTGCTATCACCAGTAAGTATTTACATATAAACATCTGAAGTAATTCTGCGGATGCTAATGAATTAATATATTAATACATGTCTTACCCGAAATGTTCCTCTGCTCATTCTAAAGTGATCATAAAAATCATCTGGAAAATAATTTAAAATCGTTTTTTCATAATAATTTTCATTTCGGAGATGTATATTACCATCCACCTCGTGTTGTAGTACATGATTTTCTAAAATGCGTGCATTTTAAATATAATTAAGAGATTACTCAACCTATGTACTAAAAATATGTACCTGAACGTAATTTTTAAATATTTGTTCATTGTTTTGTAAGTTTGAATAAATTTAAAATATATATTATTACCTGCCAGTTCATTTACTGCTATTCCAATGATGTTAAAATTCAAATTCGCCATATCTTCTAGATCATTTATAATGTCTTGAATATCCATCCTGAAAAAGTTACATTAATAAATAAAAAAAGAATATTTAATAGCAATCGTTATATAAAAAAATAATGTATTTAAGTACTTACTTTGACAAATAATGTATAGCACCTCACATTAACCAAAATTTTAATCAAGCTGATACTTTGGATTTGTTGTTGTTAGGTTGCTATGGTTACTATATGTCCGTTCAACGTTGCAGCCAGCGCTGTCACTTTACGCTGGCAGCACTGTGATCGTGTTGAACTCGCCCAATGCTATGAAATTGTAGCGAAAAATACCCCTTACATTTCACTTTCATTTCCCAATCAACTTCCCCGGTTGTTAGGGAAACGAAGTGTTATCCCTACCCAATTCAATTCCCGGAATAGGGTAAGTATTTGTAAACAATTTTCTTAGAAATTTGAAAATACGTCCCCTCTGAGCGCGGGGCCCCTTCCAGCGTGGGGTCTCGGGAAAAATCCCGAAAATCCGAAGTCTGAGCCGGCCCTGTCAAAAAGAATCTTATTAAAATAAAATGAAGACATGTTATGGAAATAAACAAAACGAAATGGTATCCTTTCAAATATATTAGTAACAATAAAGGCTCAAATTACAATATTGTAAAGGGCAGAATTTAAAATTATGTTGGTTACTATGAGTTAATTTATATTTTAACACTGTACAACTAACACGAGTTTAGTGTTAATTTGAAGTTATTTTAAACAGTTCAGGAATTATAAGCCTTTAAATATACATAATTTTTTGATTAATTTCGACTAAAAATATATAATAAAAACGGTTCAATATCACAATTCCTGTTGCAAGTAAAGAGTTTAGTTTTTTAAAAATTAACTTTGGAGGATTGATCAAAGCATGTTCGTTGTAAAAGTGATTACATTTCCGGTTAAAACTCTTCAAGTGAAAGTTAAAAAAAAGTTTATTTTTGGCTAAAAATGCGAGTTTACAAATCAGTTAATATCTCGATTTGGGTAGTAAATAAAGTATTATTTTTTGCAAAAACGAACTCTTGAGAGTTTGATTACATATACTTTTATATTCTAAGTGTCAAAAAAGCAATAAAGATTTCGGAAAATATACTCTTTGCTTATTTCTCTATCCCAGTTTTACACCGTCTTTTTCTTTCTGTTTTAGTACACACTATCTCTCTAAATATACCATCTCAGCACTTCTTTGCCTCCCTATTTCTCTGACTTTGCGCGTCACTAGTGTCTTTTAAAACAAGGATCAACTAGCTCTGGATGTTTATGTAAATATAAATTCTGCAATTTGGGGAGTACTTTTTCCAAAAAAAAAAAGTTTTCGAATATATTCTACATATTCTAATTGGATTTTTTCATTGCCCGTCCACAGCCCAAAAATATATTAATTCATATTGGATATCTCTTGTTATCCTTGATTTTGATAGCACCATTTTTTTTGTATTAATAAAAAAGAATTTGTATAATATATTTCCGAAACGTCATTTTCTTAAATTTGATTGCGTCCTTGGGCTCTATTTTCTTTGTCGATACGGAATATTTTACTTCCACAAGTGTCGTGATCTACAACAACATATTTATAATTGTGATTAAATATTTAAATAAAGTATTATTTTAAATTTCATAGTTTATAATGACAAAATACAAAAATAAAAAAAAAACATTACATTCTATAATACAGTGGATTTTGGAACAATTTTTTTTAATTTACTGAATATCAGATAACTTATTTCTTCTAGAATATGTTATAGAACTAAATATCTCAGTTTTTAGAATGTCAGGCATTGTTTTATAAATACACTCGAAATGATATGTCCTCAAACATGAGGAACACTGAATTTGTTGTTGATTTATGTTGAATGTGCATGTAAAACATATTTTTTTCTTTGTTATTACGTATAAATGCTTTCGTAACTAGTATCTTCAGTGGTATTATATTCTATATCTTTAGTATTATTGTAGTGAGCATCTTGAAAAAACAGTTTTCGTACATGACTTGCGCGTATTTCTTCTCAGTTAGCTTTTGTTAAAGTAATGCCAGAAATGATATTGATATTTTTTTTACAATGGGAGAAGTTTGTACCTTAACTTCATTATTTGCATTACTATTTTTTCTGACTTTGCACTTTTTGTCACTTTGCTGAAGTCAAAACGAACGGAAGCCTTTCTGCTTTTTCACTCCTTTCCTTTTCAAGAGTTTGAAGCCACTGTAAGTTGAGGACTAGGGAAATGTTTTTCTTTGTTATTTTTCTTAGAAAAATTTTTATAAAGCGGATCAACATTGACTTTTATTGGTGTGTTTTTATCATGGTCAAATATATCTTCTGGTCGATTAAAATTGTCTGTTAAAAGCGTGTTATTGTCTATTCCTACAAATAAATTTTCTGGTAATTCGTTTTCAAATAGAATTAGTATATCGTCTGTATAAATGACTGGAGTAATATTTTCTTCTGTTATTGATGTTAGGTAAGGAAGGTATTGTCTTTGGTCGAAAAATTCGGTGTTGAGTTTTTAATGAATACGCACGTTTTAAGGTCCCTAGAATACGATTTTACTATTTTTACGATGATGTATGTCTATGTATGTAGCTATGTAAGTATGCATGTATGTATGTATGTGTGTGTGTGTGTGTGTGTGTGCGTGTACGTGTGTGTGTGTCTCATAATTTTCGTCTTCGATAACTCTAATACTACAATTCCAAAAAATTTAATTCTTTCGTATTCCTCTTCGATGCATCCACATGAAGAGCTGATTAGATTTTGGTTATAATTGGTCAACTGGAAGATTTCAACAATTTTTCTTGAAAAAACGTTGTTAAATATCATTTTTTAAATTTTAGTGTTATTATAAATATTAAATAACATTGTATTCTCTGTACGATTTAACTGTATTTTATATTTCATATTAAATGGATATAGAGTTATAAAATTATAATGAAGTTAAATTTCATAAATTAGCTAGCTATGCTAGAAACATCTACTATATTAGGGAAATTCTGATTGAAAGATATCAATGTCAAGTGCAATTGACATATTCGTAGTATATTTGTGTTATAATTTTACTCGAAATATAGGATCTTTTTGCTCGAAACTTTCTGTATGGAATTTGTATAAAATACATACAACTCTCAAAAGGTAGGGTCAAGTAGGGTAAATATAAACGGTTTTTGCATTTTGCAATTTGAAATTAAATTTTTTTTGTTTAAAGAGAAATTGTTGACAACCGTAACAATACCCATACCGTTTGAACTGTGTCAAGCATTTTCCCAAATTTTAGCTTCATATCAGTTATTATCTAACTTTCAAGGGCTGTTTACAATTACTCTAACGAAAAATTAGGCTGTGTCAAACGTAGGGGTAAATGGAAAGACGCCATTCGCTATCCTATAGATCTAGTAATGAAGTTGGGAAAAATGTGAACAACAATGCAAGTGAACATTTTGAAGGCATGAAACTTACTTTATTTATATGTTTACAATTACTCCGTATATACAATTATGTTCCTGTATAAAAACTACAAGTTAACAGAATATTAATGAAGCAGTCAAAAAAATTAATACTTAAGGCTTTATTCAAGTTTAATGCTTACAAAAATAAATTGGAACGATGATTTATTTTCGAAATTGCTTACAGTGCCTGCAAAAATAAGAATTCTTTTCTATCTTTCATTACGGTTTTCGGTTCTGGTCGCAGGCCCTCAATCATTTCAAATTCAATTGACGAAATATCTGTTTCTTTTTCAACGAATTCTGTTCCAAATCTATCGTTGCGCCTAAATCCAACAATTTCAATATCTCCACTTTCTTCCTCTACATTACGTATACGGCAGACATATTTATAAAACGTGCTTTTTCTGGATCCTCCACGAAATTTGACCAGTAAGTATATTCCTGGCATAATTAGGTGCCATTCTGGCAGTTTATATTCAACCTCTGGATAGATATCTGCCGCAACTTCTTTGGCCCATTCATTTTCGTTTAACTTTGCACCAGATTCGTCATTATAAGGAACTTCATCGTTTTCTTCTTCACTTGCACTGTCTTCCTTACGCTTTCTTTTTCGTTTCTCTTTGGAAACCTTTTTACCGCGAGGTTAGTTTTTTCGTGTACTTTTTTCTTGTTGTCTACGTTCTTCTTCTTTCAGTCGTTTTACATCTTCAACAGTCGTTAAAACCTCTCCGTACTGGACCTGTTTCAATCTTGGTGTAACTTTTTTGGGTTCTATAGAATTCCTGTTCGAGACCACGGTTAGCTTTTGAAAAATTGCTGATGAGAAAACAGCAACAATATTTGAAGCAGCACTAACACAGTCAGTAGTTAAAACGGTAGATGTAGAGGGACCTGGCCTTAATTGTACTGGTTCTGCTTCTTTAGAATTTTCTAGAATATTGCTTGTTGCTAGTGATAAGTTTAAAGTTTTGTAGCTATAGCATCTATGTACGTCTAGGGGTAATAAATTTTCTTTTCATTTATATATATATATATATATATATATATATATATATATATATATATATATATATATATATATATAATGTTTTCCAGAGTTTCAGCTATTTGGTGTTCTTTAAAAATGGGGTACAAAAATTATTAGGAGCTCCAAATACCTCTCTAATATATAAAGAAGAGATTTCCAGCGTGTTCTTACGTCAAGACTAAATTTTTTATATTCCCTTCCTTACTATAACACACATTTTACCAACTTTACAATTTCTCATATCTGTAATGATTGGCATCAGCGAGATGTTCGCTTTGACTACTTTGAGGGCATGGTTCAGGGTAAGCACAAAACACGCAATATGTTTCTTCCCAAGCCTTCATTAATGTGAATGGCTGACACTAAGAGTATGTTCGCCCCATTATCGGTCATAACTGCTGCACTTTTTTCTAATGGGACAGTTCACTTCATTAAGACTGCAAATAGATTTCACTGACATTGACTGCTGTGTGGTAAAAAAATGGCCGATAAGTAATTCGATAATTTTCTCCTCCGACATCTTTTCTGAAAGAAACATTGCTTCACGAGCTACTTTTAAAAAATAATCGGACCTATTTTCTGAACCGTCCTTAAACGTCCCATATATAATACGTTCATATACTTCGCTTTCCTCGGCAATCCCTCAATAACTAGACAAAAACAATTTTTTTAAACAAGTCAAAATTAAATATGTCTTTCTTTTACAATAGCCCAGTCCTGCGCGGAGCCTCGCAAACAATTAATTGCTAAACTGACTTGCCGATTTACCGGAACACCCGCCTCATCAAAAATATTCGACAACTTTTTAATAAAATTGACAGGATAGAGTAGAATATATTATTTCCTTCTAATTCTTTCTGTAACGATACATATGATTTATTCTCCATACGCGGAAAATTTGTTTTTTTATCTGGTTTATCTTCTTTAGAAGCCCCACATACTTTTGAAACTTCCACATTTTGTGATAACATAGTAACAGTACTTACTATTTATTTGACATTTAGCATGAGACAATTTTTCTACGATCTGTTCAAGTTTAATTATTCTATCACTACTTGTCAAAACAGGTACAACGCTCTGTGTTAGTATTTTTAGTTGTTTTTTAGGCATTCTGCCTTTCGTATTATAACAGCAGTTCTATACTAGCATCTAGTTTGATGCCAATTTGTAATAACTCTTTCACTACAGGGTTTGATTTTTTATTTACTTGAGTTTTAATTGAGAGAAAAGCTGCATATGATACGTTTGATTATATTTATAAAAATGCCCAAAAAGGTTATTACATAAAATTACAAAAAAAAAAAACGCTAGGACTTACTAATATGGTTCATAGGTGGCGACAAAGGTAATAAACCGGTTTTCATGCGTAGATTTGGTTATTCTGGCATGCTGGTTTAGGCCTGGAGACCTGGATTTGACGCTGTTTCCACAACGCTGCCAGTACGCAGTCGGGAGCGAAGACGTAGCCTCTTCAGCCTGGTGGTTCAGTCTTGGTTAATGACGAACTGCAGCACGCAGTCGGAGTTTCGTCACATTTCAGTAACAGCAAGGGGGTCGCAATACTCTCAGCACACACACGGACTCTCTCTTCGACCTGTCTTGACTGACTGACTCTATCGATCGCGTCAGGATTGCCAACTGGTCGGCACTACATTACCGTACCGCGCATGTCATTTTACCGTACACAATGTCGGCAAAAAGTAGGAATAGATTTAATATTAAAAAAAGTATTAAAATGTGAAAAAAATATTGCAATAAACACAACACAAAATATTACAATACAAGAACTAACAACTAATATTAATAACAATTGTGATAAAAACGACAAATAATAAAATAAATGCCCACAAAATTTAGAGCCAAGCATTTAAAATAAATTATCTACTTTCAAATGACATTTCATCATCTGAATCTGAATCCAAATTTTCTGTCGTACCTGAAGATTGTTTTTTTATATAACTGAGCTGTTGTCATTTTGCTTAACATATTCTTATTAATGTTCAAATTAGTACAATATCCGGATTTTCTTACATATTGCTTACTGAACAATGCGCCGTTCATTGCTTCAGTAATTAATTTGTTTCTAGATTTGGTCTTAATAGCATTAGATTCGGTAAAAACTCTTTCACATGCAGAGATAAAGATAAATTCCTAAAAACATAATTTTCGGCTTCAATTTTAAAATTATACATTTTCCCCCAAAAATCATCTACTTCCTCAATACCAATTATTGTTCCAGGTGAAAATACAAAATTGTTTAAAAGGTGCCACTGATTATCTATTAATTGCCGATTGTCATACTCGTGACATCTTTTTAATTGGTCAAATAATGGAAAAAAGGAAGTATATTTTTTCCGAGTATCATATGCAATTGCATTTTTAGGTAAAAAAATTCTAATTGTGATAACAATTTATCGTTGAAATTAAACCGATTTTTGAATTCCATGCAAAGGGTTTTTAAAAAATCTTTGCACCGTGGATAATAGTAATTTAATGAATCTGGATTATCTTTTATTTCTGATTTACTTACGTCATTCATTACATTTACTCCTAAATATAAATTATTATTTGGCAAAAAGTAAGTTTCATTTTGCGGATCTATATATCCTAAAGCAGTTGATTTTACATATCTATTTTCTAAATAACAAAAGTAATTCGGAATACTATACTATACTTGAAAATATTTATTTAAAAAATTAGCTTTTGGTAAAACGAAATCTAAAAAAATAAAATGAAGTTTAATGAAAGGGTCATTTAATCTTCAATATACTTGTTCAGTGGCCAACAATCGTTGTTCAACATATTTTTCATTGAAAAAAAAAACTGCAGTGCAGACCATTGCTCCAGCAATCTGGAAACTACTTGAACTAGTGATAGCCATCGAGTTTGAGAAGTGTGCAATATTTTATGGATTTCAACTTGCGCAAAATGTTGAAATTCTTTGAATTCGAATTACCGTTTGCTGCTTGTCTGAAATAAAATATCATAATAGTTTACTTTACAGTAATATAAATAAATATATACTGACTTTAAAAAATGTATAAACATTTCGGGCTGTCTTCACAGGTTCTAGGTAAACATTTGCACGCTTGGCTGCTGCAGAGGTGTAGCGAATGACAAATGCACTTAAAAATTATTATTCCAGGACACGTATCGTTCATCCTAGAAGCTACCGAATTATGTTGACCCATAGTTACATTACAGACATCATAGGCAAAGCCAATTATATTATCAAGTGAAAGTTTTCTAGTAAGAAAAGTGCCCATAATTATTTCAAATATATGTTTTGCAGTTCCAGGTGTAGTAGGTGTTTTTTTCTGCAAATTTAGGTGCAATTTCCCAAAGAGAAGATTCGATATTTTCTGTTCCATTTGAGTAAAAGCGAACAAGAATACACGTTGTCACGGAAATATCCGTGGATTCATCCACAAGAATGCTAAATTTGGTTGTTCTTAAAATGCGCGTTAATGTAGTTTTATAACTCTCCGCAATTACATTCGTAATTAAGTTTTTTTGTTTTAGTTCTTTTTACGGATATATCTTTTGCTATTTTAGAATCCGGGAACACTCTAGCGAGTAATGGGCACAAATGATCCATAGTTCTAAATGAAATATTATGCTCTACAATAAACGATCCTGAAGCAGCAGATTGTACAAACTTTTGCAAAACTGGTGTAGATTTACGAGGATCTTTCGCCTGCGAGTTTCTTTTATGCTTCAATATTTAGCATGTTTTTTAATACAATACAGTTCAGCCATAAATTTATTATTACACCACACACATTTGGCTTTAAGATTATTATTTGGAACAGATTTTGAACAATCTTTCATCTCCGGTATGTCAGTCCAAGTTTTTTAAAATTTCTATTAAATTAATCAGTAAATTTAGTAAAGAATGAATTACATACCTGAGCCCTATGACGAACTTTTTTGGCACTTATTTCACTATCGCTGCTATCAGTGCTATCGCTAGACATTTTAATTTTACCAAAATGAATAAACACGCTACAAAGCAAACAGCTGCCGTCAGGCGATTTACCTACTTTCCTAATAATATTAACCAAATTCACAGCTATGTAGCGCGGAGAGCGGTATGACAGATATCTACTTACTTCAGTTAGTATTTACAGATTTGACCGTCGGAGGACTCTACTTTAGTGACATTTTTAAAATAAATTATTCAATAATCGAAAAAAGGTATTTATAACGAGATATTTTCAAATTACCGTATTTTACTTGTACGGAATGATTTTGGATCGTATGTCCTACAACTATCAAATTTAACGTACAAATTCGGTCGAAACGTGACTAAGTAACTGAATAGTGGCTTACTGATTAAATTTTTTTTAATATATAAATTGTTCCTCGTACCTTTCGCTCAGCATCCGTTTAAATGTATTCTCTGATGGAATTTTATAGCCTGGAGTTATTTCCTTGTAAATTCTTTGAAAACCTTGGACGCTTATTATATGAAATGGCCTATTATCTTTATCGATAAAGTATAAAATGGAATTTGTAATGCCCACGTACTTGCTCCCGCCTGCTGTCAAAAGAAGATGGAGTATAATAACCAATGATTGTAGTACATTTACTTTATAAATTATATATCAATTTTAATCAGCTCACCCCTAAAATAAACTATTTTTTAAAAGACTTTTTAATCCCATTGCTATAGAAACATGAAGATGAATCTGATTGCTGTTTTAAAGAGGAAAAACAAGTGCTCGGAATAGAAGATGTACTTGAACTGGGAACAGATTTTGTAAGAGTAATTGAAGGTGAAGAACTACTTCGAGTAGAAGTAGTTGATGTGACCAGCCTATGGAAAAGTTATTATGATTTTATCTTAATTCTAAACAAAAATACAAATAATAGTACCTATACCTGCAATTAAGTTATTGATAGTTACGAAGACATAAATGCGATTTATATCTTACCTTGATTTTTGTTCCCTATTAGTGTTGCCGCGAGACGAGATAAATTGTGTTTCGTCTCGTCTCGCCTATGGTTTATCTCGTCTCGGCGAAGTTTTATCTCGCTTTTCGTGACGAGACGAGACGAGATAAAATTGTCGAGATAGAGTCGAGACGAGACGAGACGCCGAGACGTCTCGAATATCTCGATCATGATAATAAATTAATTAGATTTATTATATATTCAAACATCAGGATATATTTTATTATTATACTTACATTATAAATTATACAAATTATATGTTTTTATCAGGTTTTATTGAGACACAATGTACAAAACTAATGGTTTATATAACAAAAAAAATACATTATACGGAACTCAGACAAAAATAAGGTACACTATGTTTTATAAAATATTTTTAGGAATAAAAACGTGAATATATATATATATATATATATATATATATATATATATATATATATATATATATATATATATATATCATCACGGCGTATTACCCATTGCTGGGTGTGCCAATCTGCTTGTATACAGATATCGGTAATGATGAAATATTTGCACCGTGCATATATATATAATATAATCTAATTTATTTTACCTATTTGTTTGTAACCGAACCATGTGTTCAATTTGCTGCAATTAGAACTGGATCGTAGCTTTTCTTAACCTAAATCTGTCGAAAAAATCCTGTTCATCATATAATTCGAAATAATTTTTTCTTTTTCTATAAACATTTGGACGCCGCAGCACAATTTCTTCTTCATCTGCCGATGAGCTACTTGATGAAGTAAAATTGTTGAGATGATACATTATGAACACTGATTGACATTGATCTACTTCAAATATAATTCTAGTAAACATCAGAGGTGTGGATATGTTCATACTAAAGCTACTTTAATACATTAAAGCTTGGAAAATGGCCCTTTAATTTAGAATCCGCTTTAAAGGTTAAAAAAGTGTTATGAAATGCTTTTTGAAATTTAGACTTAAAATTTAAAGTCACTTTAAATTGATTATGAAATCGACCGTAAGACTCGAAGAAGAGCTAAGGCTCTCTTAAGAGAGCACACAATCTCTCTGCATAAAACTATCGTTTTGGCCCGTATTTATATCCCGAAAAACTGTTAAAAACTACAAAACTAATTTAATCGTATAAGATTCACTTTTCGTCTGGGTGCCACTGGTTTAGAAGCGCTGGCTTAAGGCAAAAACACTTAACAATCCTAAACACAATAACAACAACCCCCGACCCTTGAAAGGTTAGGGCTAGTTAGTTTCTGTGTGCTAGCAGTCATATGCCGACGTAGGTGATACTGTTAATAGTGTCAATAAAGAAAAGACGAGATGCTTGCAGTAATTATATGTTAGTGGCAGAACTCGCTGTCATTTTAATTATTATACAGGTATAGTTTGGTGTGGATCACCAATGCTTGATTGATATGTTATACATTGCTTGTGTATTTGATATGCATGGTATATGTGAAATATACATTTGTATTATTAGTTTGTGGCCGCCAACGTATGTAGTAGTTTCCTAATTATCCGAAGAGTTGTCTAGGACAACTCTGAGTCCATGGAGCTATATGCTCCGAGGTGTGAGGCACACCAACTGAGAGGCTGAGATACACGAGAACGTCTGGGACGTAAAGGATAAACCTGGGGTTTATCATGATAGGTCTGGGACCTGCACACGTGTGATCGAAAGCTAAACTCTCATAATGGGTCTTGGACCATTGACCTCTGTGTGTTCGAGTTCTGGGAACTCAACATGTCTGGAACATGCGTATGTGGCTACGGCACCGCTAGTGGCGCATAAATTACTATTCATGAGAGCCGTATTCCAGCAATTCGTCCATGCTTTTGCGGATAGGGGTACCGGAATCCACGAGGTGCTAGGCCGCATTTAATATGCGGGGCGCCTGCCCAAGTCTGGGATTTGGGAGTAACCTTATTCCTGCCTCCCCCCCCACACCTGTCTATCTTATTAGATGATATTGCACGCCTGTGATAATTGTCGTAAATTGGAATAACAATGTGTATTTTATCCCACTTAGAGGAACGCGTCGTAGAAGGCCAGTCCGTCTCTGACAAAGTTGCGTGTGCGGAAAAGGACGCCGATAACAGGTCACAAAAGAATGTGAATTGTATATATCAGATTAATGCATGTATTATCGCCCATATATTCTAGTTAAATAAAAAAAAATAATAAAAAAATTATATCTTTTAATAATGATTTTAAATATCTTGCAAATACTCGCCATTTTACATTAAAAATAAAAATACAAACTGATGTGAGATCGAACCCACGGTCCGCAGCGGGCTGGTCGAGCATGCTAGCCGCTCGACCGCGCTGTACAGGTAAACAACAAATTTATAAGCATTAGTAACTTTATAATACAACAATACATTTTATAAGAAACGACATACAATATAACCAAACAATTACATTGTATGTGAAATTTAAATCAATACAAAAGAATAAAAAAATGCAAAATATTTTTGCTTGTGGGATTTAAATCTCGATTTGAATTTATTAACTCTAGAAAAAATCTAACATACTAACCAGAAGACTATAATGCTAAATACGAAAAATTAAATTTAATTCTAGTGACCATCATCACAAACATTGTTTTAATTTGAGAACCACTGGTTCAATATTGTTTTTTTAATAAATGAATGTCCCGCTTCATCTACTACATTTATATATATATATGTATATATATATATATATATATATATATATATATATATATATATATATATATATATATATATATGCATACAGGCATGTAAGAAGCGAAAATTCGAAAAAAAAAAACTGACAAAGATAGTGATCGAACAAAATTTTGTCTGTCAGTATAAAAAAACAAAAGGAATTTCATGTGAAATGTTTTTCTCAATTTCCAATAGTTACAAAGTTACAAAATTTAAAAATTAAATATTGGCCAACGTCTCCACAACATTTAACATAGTACAATTATTTGAACTAAAGCACATCTAAGATGACCTCTGAAAGGTAAACGAAAAATTCCATTTAATCAAAGTCGTAACTCTTACAGTTTTCGAGATAGATGGCGTAATCCCCGTAAAAACTCATTTTTCACTGCCTCAAATCTCGGAAACTATGGAAGATCAAGCTTTTTTACTCATTTTGGTCAGTACTATATACCCTTAAATTTTTTCACAATGTTTTTGAAACACCCTGAATATACAGCGTGTCTCATTTAGAGCTGTCACCATTGGGATCTCGAGAATATTAAGAGATAATTTCGGTTAAATGGAACTTTTTATGCACCTGTAGGGAGATGTGCTTTTGTTTTTCCAAAAATTCTCATAGGGCACTTGATAATGACGAAAAACTGAATTTGGTCTTTTTACCTTCCGTCACCTTTAGGTAAGAAAAATATTGTAGTTGGTCAAAAAATTCGGTGGTGAGTTTTTGGTGAATAAGCACGTTTTAGGGTCCCTAGAATACGATTTTACTATTTTTACGATGATGTTTGTATGCGTGTGTGGGTATGTATGTGTGTGTGTGTGTGTGTGTGTGTGTAACAAAATTTTCGTCTACGATAACTTCCATACTACAATTCTAAAATTATAATTCTTCCGTATTTCTCTTCGTTACATCCATGTGAAGAGCTCATTAGATTTTGGTTAGAATTGGACAACCGGAAGTACCCTCATTTGAAGATTTTAACAATTTTTCTTGAAAAAACTATGTTAAATATCATTTTTTCACATTTAAAGTTATTATAAATATTAAAGAATATTTTATTCTCTATACGATTCGACTGCATTTTATACTTAATATTAAATGGATATAGAGTTAAAAAATTATAAAGAAATTAAATGTGAAGTAGCCATAGCTATGGAAACAGCTACTATATTAAGAAAAATTTGATTGAAAGATGTCAGTGTCAAGTGAAATTAACATGTGTTTGTCTTATAATTTTTCTGGAAATATAGGATCTTTTGCTATAAATTTTCTGTATGGAATTTGCATAAAATACATGCAACTGCCGGAAGGTAAAGTACAGGAAATATAATCTTTAGCAAGGAACTTTCTGTATGAAATTTGTACAAAATACATAGAACTGACGGAAGGTAATGTCCTGGCCACATCAGTTTTTTTAATTTTGAAATTACTTCTAAACTATCAGTAATCGATAAAAATGTTTCATATAAAAAAGTTAGCTATTTTCATTGTCTATTCAGTGGCGTTCGAAAATATTTTTTATCGGTAAATTTCCGAGATATAACACAAACTTAAATTTTTTTAAATATAATCTGTATTTGATTTTTACTTTACTGAAATACTTATTTTTTTCTCTTTCGATTGGTATAAGAGTTATTGTGTTTTAAATAATTTTTTAGATTGTACTTGGTAACCCTATTTATGTTAACTTGAAAATATTGAATTAAAATTAATTTATGAAATAAGGTAGGTATGGATTAAGTTACTTAAGTAAAATAAAATGCTGTTTTGAAAAACTAACGAGAATCTTGACAAAAAAAATAGAACATTTCATGAAAAATATAGAAAAATCTATGATTTGAAGGGTAAAAATTTAAAACACAATAAACCAATCGAAAGAGAAAAAATAAGTATTTTTTCAAAGTAAAAGTAAATATATGGGTTCTATTTTAAAAAAATATATACTTTTGTGTTCAGAAATTTACCCATAAAAATATTTTCGTACACCACTTGATTAACAATTATAATATTTTTTTTATTTTAAACATTTTTCTCGATTACTAATAGTTTAGAAGTAATTTCGAAATGAAAAAAATAGACCAAATTCAATTTTTTGTTATTATCTAGTGTCTGATGAGAATTTTTGGAAAAACGAAAGCACATTTGAGATGGTCGCCTATAGGTGCACAAAAGGTTCCATTTAACCGACACTGTATCTCTTATGGTTCTCGAGATCTTAATGGTGACAGCTCTAAATGGGACATACTGTATATGTATATATATATATATATATATATATATATATATATATATATATATATATATATATATACAGGGTGTCTGGGAAGACGCCCCCCCCTTTAACTTTTTTATTATAAGTAATAGAAAAAAATGGCTCATATAAAAGTTTTATTATTTTACGTATACTATTTGATGGCAGTTGTAGATATTTTTTATAAAGTCAGGTTTACAAGATACAACTATCAACTTTTATTTTTCAAATGGCAACCTATCATTATTTTAATAAAATAGAAATCGCCATTTTTTTCTCTTTTCAACGATGTATTATTTTTTAGTAGTGTATTTCAAAAATTTCAAAAAAAATTATATAATTTAGAAATATTTTTTAAACAAATATTATAGGTGGCTATGTAAAAATAAACAAAACGTAACAGTGCTATACAACATAGCAAACTAAAACAACAAATTTAGTAACAAAAACAACATAAATCAAATGTTCAAAATTACGACAATGTTCTGTAATACAAAAATTCAAGCGTTGAACGTGATGTGTTCGAACATCTGGCAGCAAAATATTTTTTTTGTTTACACAATAAGTCAAATTAAGTAACAAACAAATGTATACTTTTTTGACATTAACTTAATTGTTTTACATTGTTACGTTTTGTTTATTTTTACATAGCCACCTATAATATTTGTTTAAAAATAATTTCTAATATTTCTAAATTCTCATTTTTCTCGAAATTTTTCAAATACATTAATAAAAATAATAATGAAAAGAGAAAAAATAGCGGTTTCTATTTTATTAAAATAATTATGGGTTGCCATATGAAAAATAAAAGTTGATAGTTGATCTTGTAAACCTGACTTTATAAAAAATATCTACATCTGCCATCAAAAAGTATATGTAAAATAAAACTTTCATACGCGCCATTTTTTTCTATTACTTCTAATAAAAAAGTTAAAAGGGGGGGGGTCTTCTCAGACTCACCTGTATATATATATATATATATATATATATATATATATATATATATATATATATATATACAGAGTGTCCCATTTAAGGTACGAATGCATTGGGATCTCGAGAACCGTAAGAGCTACGAGGTTGGTTAAATTAGACAAAAGTTGCCCCATTAAGAGACCATTTTAATGGTATTTTGTTATTTGCGAAAAAATGCATAGGTCACTAGATATAGGCGAAAATGTAAATTTTGCAGTTTTTTATTTTTGCAAATCACTTCGAAGTGTGAAATTATACTGGATTTTGGTTTGCACATCTTTAGGGCACTTTTTTATGTTCTTTCGACTGGCGATGCTCAATTTTTTTATCAATGTTGGTTTTCGAGGATTGATGTCAAAGTTTTAATTTTTATATGGACGCCATATTGGAAAGTTACGCCATTGAAAAGAGAATTTTTTTAGCTTTACAATGATATAAAATAGTAATAATTTATTTTTATAATTAACAGAGAAATGAACAAAACATGTTATTAATACTAAAATTTAATTGAAAAAAGTAAATCGAAGGCTGCTGTTTACGACAATAACTATTTAATAAACAAATAATGTTAATAATACAATAATAATTTACAAAAACTTTTCAATAAATTTTCTATTAACCCACCATTTCGTTCTACGCACTTCTGCGCCCTTCGTTCTGCTCCTTCTATAACTTTTCTCAGCATTTTTGGCCTTATTTGATTTAGAATTCTTACTGTGGCAATTCTGAATTCATTTTCATTCTGATATTCCCGAATAAAAAGTTTATTTTTTAAGTATCCCCATAAAAAAATCTAAAGGAGATCTAGCAGGCCACTTGATTTCGCTGTTGGTCCCTATCCATTGTCCTCCAAATCTAATATTTAAATACTGTACTGTAAATTTTAGTATTAATAACATTTTTTGTTAATTTCTCTGTTAATTATAAAAATAAATTATTACTATTTTATATCATTGTAAAGCTAAAAAAAAATCTCTTTTCAATGGCGTAACTTTCCAATATGGCGTCCATATAAAAATTTAAACTTTGACATCAATCCTCGAAAACCAACACTGATAAAAAAAATTGGGCATCGCCAGTCGAAAGAACATAAAAAAGTGCCCTAAAGATGTGCAAACCAAAATCCAGTATAATTTCACACTTCGAAGTTATTTGCAAAAATAAAAAACTGCAAAATTTACATTTTCGCCTATATCTAGTGACCTATGCATTTTTTCGCAAATAACAAAATACCATTAAAATGGTCTCCTAATGGGGCAACTTTTGTCTAATTTAACCAACCTCGTAGCTCTTACGGTTCTCAAGATCCCAATGCATTCGTACCTTAAATGGGACACTCTGTATATATATATATATATATATATATATATATATATATATATATATATATATATATATATATGTGTCGGAGATTCAGGATTAACGTCGGGCAAGAGGGCATTAGGAGAATCCATTGTTGTAATTATATTCGTAATTTAATCGTAAACACAAAAATACATTCACACAAATAAAAATGATTACGATACACTGATTATCTCATATGATTATTACACTTAATTGATTACGCAAATTAATAACATTAAAATAGTCTTTGGCAAGAACTAGTGATCCAAGCCCAGCACTTTCTACTCAGAGGTTACTTCACTTAGTGTCCCTTTCCGCTACGATTTCTGGCTGGCTTGTTTCACCCACACACGACGGGGAAGTCCCTTCATCCAAAAGTAGAACAAAGACTTCAGTGTGTGCGTCCCTGCCTAAACAGATATGTGCTGACTCGTATTGAGGTCAACAGTCCATAGGCGCCGACATATATATATATATATATATATATATATATATATATATATATATATATATATATATATATATATATATATATATACCGGGCAGCACACGAAATCCGTTACATAGGCGTTTACCATAGGATATATCAATTTTGTTTGATCACAAATTTTTTATTTTACTTTTTAATTTTATTATTATTTTTAAAAAAAAATATAAAAAGTAAAACATAATGTATAATCAAATAAATTTAATAACATTAAAACTGATATGCATCCAAAATTAGAATAAATAAAAATATAAAAAATTAAAGAAGTGTGGTAGATTTGAACCTAGCGCCCCTGGAACAAAAAGCTAAGACGCTACCATCATGCTACGATCACTTGCATATTGATCTTTCTTTTATATGAAATAAAAAGTACCACATTAATGGGGCTATTTTGTAAGCATCATTTGACATAACGAATCGTTAAAACGGTATATAGTTATAATAATAACGAAAATCGTTTAATAAGCTTATTCTGTAAACGTTCGTTGTGACATTATGCATTATCAATTGTCATACCGTTGTTATAACGATAATCATTAAAGTGGTATTCCGTAAATAATAGTTAATTTCTACATAACGAAAAAAAAGATAACGATATCGTAATTTTTAACGACTGAAGAAATCATTTGTTACATAAGCGTTTTGCCAACAATTCAGTATTTTTATTTATGTCAAAATAAAATCAAGCATAAAAATATAGCATTCCACTTAAAATAAGAAAGTCTACGAGATACCAAATTTCGTAAAATAATATTAAATAGTTTTTAAAATAACGATAGCGCAAGCTCGTCCTGGGACACGTATATATATATATATATATATATATATATATATATATATATATATATATATATATATATATATATATATATATATATATATATATAATATCAATGTATCTATCTCCAGTCGGTACTGTCACTATAAAATAAACATATTTAATAGTAACAATATTTATTTTGTGTTAATTTTCATAAAATTTGTTAATATAGGCAATAGAAAACTGGGATTTACCTTTTTTTGTATCATGCACATAAACCTAGTTACAGCCGATATAACCAAACATGGAATATCAATCGACAACTCTAAAATGAATTTGGTAGATTTTATCGAACTTAAAATCTGTCTCACAGAAAGTTCTTTCCAGTATGAACAAATTTTAAAAAACAAATCTGGGGTGCAGCAGCGAGTTCCTCCATACTTTCAGTTATAGCGAACTTGTTTATGGATACTTCTAAACGCTGACGCTGTCAAACAACAACTACCTTTTGACAAACCCTTCCTGAAAAAAATACGCAGATCTCATTTTAACAATTCCCACAAATCAAATTAAACACACTAGCAATTTATAACAATTACATTGTAAATTTGCAGCTCACGGTGGAAATTGAAAAGCAACAAGGAAAAATCATTCCTGGACATGACTTTGATACATAATGAAAATGGCACCATCTCAACTAATGGTATAAAAAACCATCAGCTAGCTCCAGATACTTAAATTTCAACTCTACGTATCTATTATCACAACGGATTCATCATTGTGTAGCTTCTGTCGTTCAGCAGGTATAAACGGAAATGTTGTCTCCATGCTAATCTGACCTGCGCGTTCCTCTTCAGCCTCTCGTAATTTTGTCCGTCCTTAATTTCCGCTAACATTCCAAATTTTCGTCGCTTCTTCCCCTTCTTCAATGTTTTTTCCCTTCAATAATAATTTTCTGTATTTCATTTTGCCTTAAAATATATCCAGCGAATAAACAATGCTAAAATTTTTTTGAAGAAAGCATTGATCTAACCCTCATATATGTTTCACGGCGAAATCTGCAATGAAGTTTCACTCTTGCTAAAATTAAACAACTATCCCACCAGAATCGTAAACTCTTTAAAAATGATAGTATGAATGAAATAAAAACAAATGCTACCCAAAATAATAATACGACTAATAATAATGAAAAGGAGATGATAAAAGCAGGAACAGACAATAATGAAAACCAACAGAATACAATAGAATGTTTTTATTCTTTAATATGTTGTGTAGTAGTGATCCAACTAGAATTCGTGATGTGGATGTATGGCAATAGGATCAGTTAGATAGATTTCATTTTTTATAATTTATTCATAAGGACGTTTCGATGCAAGTCCAGCATCATCTTCAGCTTCTGCAAAATATTGTTGTTAATAATAAAGGTTTTACAAATATTGAAGATGTCTTACCCTAATAAAATATTTATAAACTTAAAATGGTAAAATAAACAATATTTTTTTAAATAAAAAACTTTTTTCATTTCAGAAAAATGTGTCAAAAACAAGTTATGACTTAGTAAAAAAGCAGTACCAATATATATACAATATTGTGAGTAAATTTTTATTCTTTAATACATGTAGATTGCATAGCTACCTTGCTCAAAAAATTCTTTACAAACCATTTGAACATACGAATTGGCTTCCAACAAGTAAAAACACACAGTGCATTATTCAGATCTCTTAATGCTAATATGAGTTAGAACTACTAATATAATGTCATTTATAAAATTACATGCCAAAACTGCACTACGCAATATACTAAAAAAACCAAAAGGTATTTAAAAACAAGGCTCGAGGAACACAGTAGGAACTGCAACAAAATTCCAAATATTAATAATAAATGTGCTCTTGTTCACCATGCACAATCACAAAACCACGTTTTTAATTTTGATAACGCAGTAATACAGTGTGTTCAAAAAAATCCTAACTCGGAGGAGAATATAAATAAACGTATGTTAATTTAAATTTTCTAAAAATAAATGCCAATTTAATACCTGATAGTCAAAAATGTTATATAAAGAAATAAAATCCTTTCTTCTTGAATCTTGTTTTAGAAATGGAAGCAAATTAAGAAACGGCGGTTGGAAATTCACTGTATCCCTCTTAATTATATTTTTTCTTTAAAATTATATTTCAAGATCAATTTTGACAACTTAGCTTTTTAATTAAATAATGATCAGACATACGTTTCTCTGTTCACAGTCTACTTCAAACTTGGATTTTTTTAACACACTTTATTAGACACAGAGCGTAATTTAAGCCTGACATACATTACACTATTTCTGGCTAAATTCGATACTAGATTCTAGAAAGTTTTTTCGGCTAGATAGCAAACTAGGTTTCATCCAAGTTAATATGCATGTAGACAATTTAGTCAACTATTTCCACGTTGTTTAACATAAAGTTCTTTAATTTATTAAAAAATGAACAAGGAAGTGAATTTATGTTAATTTTTAAGCGACGTTATTACATCGAGATAATATATAAATCACTTCACAAGCATATACTTCGTTAGATTTCCAAACAAAACATTTTGATGTTTATACTTACGTTGGAATTACTGTGCTGTGCGCTCACAGCGCAGTTGTCTAACCTGAAATTTGGTTAAAATATAGGGTCAGATCTGGTTTGAAAAAAAGTCAGAAAAAGTTGTAGTGTAGTCGGAGACAAGATATTTGGTTAATCCTGCAGCATTGTCACATGTCAAAATTAAATGTTAATTCTAATTGCTAATCTATAATGAGGACAGTTAGTGTAACCATAGATAAAAATAATAATGTTAGTTACGATCACTATTTAGAAATAATATACAATCATATATGTAAAATGATTTAAAATAAAGTTGCTCTATTTCAATTTGTTATATCCGTTTACGAAACTACTTCATTGGTGTCCCAGTATTATGAACAATCAATAAAATACCACAAGACTCGGAAGAACACATGAGCGAGTCTGAAATAGCCAGTAATCGTTCCAGTATTCGCGTTTCTCTTTTTTGCAATGAAAAACCGTCATGGTTTGTTGTTTTGGAAGATCAATTCCAAAAAATAACACAAGAAACTAAGTACTTCTACACTGTCGCTAATTTAGATTCCAAAAGTGCTTCAGAAGTTGAAGAAATTATCTCTAAGCCGCCATCTAAAGAACCGTACTCCATTCTGAAGAATTCTCTAATCAATAGATTTTCAGAATCACAATGAGAGAAAGTGCGACGTCTACTTGAAAAAGAAGAATTGAGAAACAGAAAATCTTACTTCGTCATGAGATATCTTCGCAGTTTGGCCGGCAATTCTGTACCCGAGAAGCTTCTCAAAACAATTTGTCTGGGTCGAATTCCTCAGCAAATACAAAGTATTCTAGCTACACAAACTGACACGACGTTTGAGAATTTGAATGAATTAGCTGATAAAATTTATGAAATTACCCGACAGTTTCAGTAAACTCTTGCCATACGATACCACCTACTTCCACTACTACATTAAACAGTTATGAAAATGTACAGACGCAAATAACAGAAATAACCAAACAAATCTCCGCATTAGTAGCCAGAGAGAAGAATCCTCATCAAAATAAGAGTACACAGCAAAAATCCGCCAAATAAGCCTAAATTTATTGATTTAATACGTTCTTTTTAGGAGCTGAACGTAAAATAACAAATAAAAGTTGATTAATTTATATTTAATTGTTAATATTATTCCATCGAGTTTTTTCTGTGATGGTAAATGTACCCATGATTAGTAATAAATAATTTAATAAAATCATTAATTATTAAAACTTGATGACATGCCACCTGCCAAACTCAAGAAATATAACTGTTTAAAATTTTCTCCTATTGCTCATGGCACTCTGAAAAGAGCTAAAAATTGTAGCTCTTATTTTACCTCATTTTCGTGAACGAAACGTATGTAAATAATAATTTTAAGACTTATTAGACGCAGATTCTAATTCTGTATATTTTCTGTATTTACACTTTTGTTCTAAAATTAAGATGGCAGAAATTACAGTCATATAAAAATTTTACCATTGTATTTTCTATAGTTCATAAAAAAGTAGACACTCGGTATGCGCATGAATTATATTATAATGTAAAAATAAAAAATTTCATTGACTGTGTTTAAACCAAACGTATAGCAGTATTGTATATACCTATGTCAATTTTTTAAATCAATACCTTTATTTCTGGGCCATAAATTTAGGGATAGTCCTTTGTTCACAGTATACTAGTAGGGGTTGAGTAAATCCAATTCCCAATAGGCTAGTTGCGTGGTATTGAAAATCTGATATCTATTACTAAATACCTAAAGTAAAGTTGAAAATGTATATAAATTTTATTTAAAAAAATTAAGTTTTTTTTAATAAATTAAGAAAGATTTTTTTTTGACATCATTATTTTGAACTGGAGAGACGGATGCATATTTAAGAACGTAACCTGTAGTTGGCGAGCGAGTGGTAGTTTTAATTTTATTGTGACATTAGTTCATTTTTCTGTCACTGTCTCTTGTCTTATTTACAATTTGCGTGGTTTCTGTTACTTTTATTATGTATTTTGATTTTTTAAGCAGGATTTTAACTTAGCTTATACTCGTACAAGATTAAAATGACAAACGAAAATATTAATCTCCAAACTATTATTAAAACGTGAAACATATAATCTGTCATGTTTAAATTACCCACACATGCCGTTGATATTGGAAGTACTGATATTATTGCTTTACGGCCATTAATTGATTCGGCGTAATTCTACGTCATACATGGCGATAATTTAAATATTAAAATTTTATTAATATTTTTATGGACAATTAATGAAAATTTTGCCAAAAGAAAAAATATGGGTAGCAAGTTTTTATCGTCTCTTCAAATATATTAAATAAAAAAAATGGCACGCAAGTAGCCCATTATGTTGTCCAGTACTATACGAAGCTTGCATGCGTTAAATCCTGATTTACAATATCCTGTTTTTGACTAGTATCTAGTTAGTCAGATAAAGTGTAATATAAATCAGGCTTTACAAAACACTTGCACTACAAATGTTATTACATATACACTGACCATAAAAATATAAATTTAAAAACAGCCACAATGTACATTAGTAAGATGTATAACATTTTAAAATATAACGAAAACGATACTAAAATTAAATAACAAATGTTCATATATGGTTTCATTATATTTTTTTTATGAATAACTGACCTTCATTACACATGAATTCTGGCGCGAATTTTTTAAACTAAAATTATTAAACATTAACTTAGCCTTCAACTTTAGGTTCCAAACTGTATTTAATCTAAATTGTCCGTCAGGGTGTGCCACACCATTTTTTAGACTTTATTCATGTATAATTTAAATACATTATAAACAAATAATAAAAATCAGTTAATTAACAATAGTTATAAATATATATTATTTCTTTTCTAATATTTTGTTCCATTTTCTATGGCAACTTGTTTGTATTTTGACTGTTCACTAAATATTTTTGATAACTGATTTTTTCTAAAACTTACAGTGAAATCTTTCAACGGGCATCTCATCGTGGACACGTCTTTTTGGCAGATAGATTTGGGCCAAATGTGTCCTATAGTAATTCCATACATTTCATTCTCTCTTGAAAGGACTCTTTCATGACCGGACGCGTACAATAAAATCCGATACATTACTAGAAGTCTCTCTTATGCATATGTGTGCTCGCAGTATTGGGGCATTCCATAAATACAAATAATTACAAGACCATTCGCAAGTCAGTTGCTTTTACAAGACTAGTTATGGAAAGCTCCGAAATTAATTGACTCTGTTCATATGTCATTGTAGTGATAAGTTATACAATAATTGAGTCTCTTAATAGAAGTGCGTAACATTTTCTAATAATAAAATACTGTTGCTAATTTCATTAATATTAATAAAATCGTGCGCTTTTGTTGACATAATTTTTGTCCAATTATATTTATACTTACAAATTTTATTATATGAACTCACAAAGAAAATCATTGGGGCATTCAAAATAGTTCGTTAATGTTTGTGGATATTTCAACTGAATTGCTGTTATTGTAAAATAAACTGTTAGTAAAATAACCTACAAAACAAATTTTACTACAAATTATGTAAAAAATATACCAACTTACACTTCCCAACATGTACCGATTCACAGAAAAATATTTACTTTGTATCAAAGATATATTATCTGCAGTCATTAACAAAAGAAGTTGCTTAGTGTGAGTATTATTTTTATTTGATTTTGACTGAAATATTAAACACAAATCACGAATCACTTTGGTTTCCTAGAATAGAACTAGCGTAAGTTAATGAAATATAGGTTTATGTATTGAGATTATTTTATGCAAGTACGTCTTAAGGTCCTGTTAATATACAGGTGTACGTTTTTCGGCCCTCGCCATTGGCATCGCGGTTATCCGAAGAGGGACGAAGTCGGTAAATTAGGACAAAGTTTCCCCATTTTAAAGACGTATTTGTTTTTCTCGAAAAATTCGTAGGTCACTAGATAAATATTATAGTTCTAATTTTGCTAATTTTAATTTTTACTAATGATATACAGGCTGTCTCTATAAGCTTGCTCACTATTGGTAACATTTTTTATTTGAAGAGATACGAGGTTGGTTAAATGAGCAAAGTTGTGCCATTTTGAGTAAGAAAATTGGTGACATCAGCAAAAAATAAATTGTATCAGCGGTTCCCAAAATATGAGACAAAATATATATTTCTTAAATGAAACAATATGTTTTTTAATCTTTTATTGAAAAGAGTACTTTTCTCTTTTCAATAAGGTAATGTTTACGTATAATTTTTTCAAATAAATGTGTTATTTACGTTTAAAAATGAAAATTTTATATACTGTTTAAATTAATTTTGCTAAGTAAGTCATAAAAACAATTGTTTTTTCGCATAAATATGTTTATTTTATTTAACTAATTTGCAGCAAGTGTTGAAGAATTGCGAGTAAAAAAATACAAGCTTGCCAATATGTCACTAGACATCAGTTATGTAGAACGGTAGAACCGTCGGAACTATTCCCAAAAGAGCTGATATGTGAAAAAATGATAGCTTATAATTTGAGTATTTACTTCGAATATTTTATTATTACTGCAAACTAAGTCCATAAAATACGTTTATAAAAAACATTTGTTGCCATGGCTTACTTGACTAAACTGTATAAAAACAGTATGCACAATTTAAATTTTTAAACGTAAATAACTCGTTTATTTGATAAATTGTATAGAAACAACATTACATTATTGAAAAGAGACAAAAAATATATATATATATATATATATATATATATATATATATATGTCGGATCAAGGAATCGTCAGCACGTACGCGGAACGATAACAAACAATAAGGGCTATCGCTTCAGTTACGTGCTGGATGGAGTCAAAAACAACAAACAAGAGAATGCTGAGAAGAATCAAAGGTCTTTGACTCATTATGAGTTGAACCAGGGAGAAGTGTGTTTGGATGTTTTTGAAACCGTCAACGAGTCCTTGTTTGCCGTTTTTGTTTAGTTATTATTCATTATCATATTTATAATTACATTTAATTGTACGTGAAATATAACTATAGTGTTGTGTCAAACATGTCTGCATCATCTCCTCCCTCCCCGACATCAGAAGTGGAATTACATGAAGAAGAAAATGTGCAAAGTTCTGAAAATAAGTGGCGTGCACTTCTGGAACAACAAAATAGGAATATGATGGAGTTAATACAGACCATCAGGAGTCCTACTGTGAGTAATAATCCTATATTGTTGCCAAAATTTAATCCTGAAAATAAGGATTGTGATGCTCGTGCTTGGTGTGCTACAGCAAATTTGTGCATGCTGGAAAAGCCGTTAACTGGTAGTGCACTTATGATAGCATTGAGTCGAGCTTTGTCAGGTTCTGCGTCCACATGGCTGTCGCAAATTTCATTTGAAGGAATGATTTGGACACAGTTTAAAAAACTTTTTATTGCTCGGTACGACTGCTCGGAAACAAGTGCGGCGACACTTATACGACTAAATTCGAGTAGACCGAATGAGGGTGAAAGTTACGCGGCTTATGCTGGTCGTTTGATGACGTCTTTGTTGACTCGTTGGCAAAATCAAACTATTGAGCAAATCGCTGTGTCAACAGTTCTCGCACACATTTCACAGTTTGACACACGCTTCCAACGACTTGCATTTACAAGTGAAATTACTAGTCGTAATACGCTGCAACAAGAATTACGAGCATTTTCTTATTTGAAAAGAAAGAATACTACTGCACAAGACGACAATAATTATTCTGAACACAAGCGACAGAAATTAGCATCCACACCCGTCAAGTGTTACTTTTGCGGAAAACTGGGGCATAAATCTCCAGATTGTCAATCTCGCAAAAATAAGTTAAAAACATTTAAACCTGTGACGCATACTACTATGCAGAAGATTACTCCACCAATCAAGAAGACAGTGGTATGCTTCAAATGCGGTGAAGAGGGACATTTTGCACCAAAGTGTGGGATTTCCGGTGCCGCCAGGACGGCGAGCGGTAGTGGGAGAGGCAACGGTGGAAATGCACTGAAGAGGGTAGACCTGTGCGTCGTGCAGCCTCCTACGTCGCAACTTAAACACAACGGTGAGGTATTTATGTTTTGTTATGATTCGGGTGCTGAATGCTCTCTCATTAAGGAAAGTGTGGCTTGTAAATTTTCAGGTAAACGTTTTAATAATGTAATTTCATTAATTGGTATTGGTCAGTCTATAGTAGACAGTACTATTCAAATAATGTCTTCTGTAACAATTGATGAAAATGAGTTAGAGATTTTGTTACATGTTTTACCTGATTGCTACTTAAAAAGTAACATAATGATTGGTCGTGAAATACTTAACCAAGGATTTTCTGTTCATATGACTGCAGATAAATTTAGTTTAGCCAGATTGAAAGTTGTTGAAAATTGCACAACTCCCGATTCTTTAATAGAAGATTGGTCTAATAAAATTGATACCGACGTGCCATTGTCCGAAAAGCATAAATTATTTACAGTGTTAAAAGAGTTTGAATCATCTTTTATTAAAGGTATACCGCGTAAGAGAGTTACTACAGGACAGTTAGAAATTCGTTTAATTGATCCAAATCGTACAGTACAGAGACGTCCGTATCGTTTAAGTGAAAATGAAAGAGATATAGTTCGTACTAAAATAAATGAGTTATTACATGCCGGTGTCATTCAGCCTAGTTGTTCGCCTTTTGCAAGTCCAATAATTTTAGTCAAGAAAAAGGATGGTAGTGACCGTATGTGTGTGGATTACCGCGAACTTAACTCAAATACTGTACCAGACAGATTTCCTTTGCCTCTTATATCTGATCAAATTTCTAGATTACGCGGCGCGCACTTTTTCATTAGTTTAGATATGGCAAGTGGATTTCATCAAATACCGACACATCCGAATTCCATAGAACTCACTGCTTTTGTCACTCCAGATGGGCAGTATGAATATTTGACCATGCCTTTCGGTCTTCGAAATGCACCCTCTGTTTTCCAGCAAGCTATAATGAAAGCGCTTGGTGACCTTGCACACACTTACGTCATTGTTTATATGGACGATGTTTTGATAACCGCCACTACGGCTTGTAAAGGATTAGAAAGACTACGTGCGGTGCTTGATGTTTTAACAAAGGCGGGATCTTCTCTCAATATAACAAAATGTTCATTTTTAAAACGTCGCATTGAATATTTGGGATATGAAGTTAGCGCTGGTGAAATTAGACCCAATCCACGAAAATTAGAAGCTCTTACTGCATTACCACCTCCCACTTCAGTCACACAATTACGGCAATTCATAGGTCTTGCATCTTACTTCCGCCAATTTGTGCCTAAATTTTCCCAAATCATGGGTCCTCTTTACCAAATGACAACTGTTAAAAGTAATTTTAATTGGAAACCATGTCATGAAGAAATTCGTCAAAAAAATCATTTCTATTCTCACTAGTGAACCAGTTTTAATGATTTTCGATCCATCATTCCCAATTGAGTTGCATACTGACGCTAGCGCCGATGGTTATGGGGCAATATTAATGCAAAAAGTAAATGTAAAGTCGCATGTCGTTGCATATTTTAGTAAGCGCACCACAAATTATGAATCTAAATATCACTTATATGAACTAGAAACTTTAGCAGTGGTGAATGCCGTTAAACATTTTCGGCATTATTTACACGGTCGTAAATTTACAGTAGTTACAGATTGCAACTCTCTGAAATCATCACGTACAAAAATTGATCTCACCCCTAGAGTTCATAGATGGTGGGCATTTTTACAGACATTTGATTTTGATATAATCTACAGACCCGGAACTAGAATGTGTCATGCTGATTTCTTTTCACGTAATCCTCTCTCTACCGACCATAGTAAACAGATTATCAAAGTACTGCAAAAACGAATTAATATTGCTGAAATCACAACTAACTGGCTTTCAGCAGAACAACAACGCGATGAAGAAATTGCGAATATAGTGAATAAAATTAAAAATAATGAGCTTAGTGATGATATTTTACAAACGTATGAGCTTCGTTCCGGTATATTATATCGCAAGGTTCAACGTAACATTCGTACTCGTTGTCTAGCTATGGTACCGCGAGCATTTAGATGGTCAATAATAAATCACGTACATGAATCTATAGTTCATCTCGGATGGGAAAAGACTTTGGATAAAGTATATGATCATTATTGGTTCGAAGGTATAAGTAAATATGTGCGAAAGTTTGTAGATAATTGTCTTATATGTCGCGTCTCTAAATTGAATTCGGGTAAAGTTCAAGCTGAACTTCATTCTATTCCAAAAGTCGCTGTACCATGGCATACAATTCATATTGATGTGACGGGCAAGCTTAGTGGTAAAAATGATGTGAAAGAGTATGTATTCGTACTTATAGATGCATTCACAAAATATGTTTTCCTATATCACAGTTTAAGAATTGACACTGAAAGTAGTTTAAGAGCTCTTAAATCAAGTATTTCATTATTTGGCACTCCCAATCGTGTAATCGCTGACCAAGGACGCTGTTTTTCGAGTAAAGAATTTAAAGATTTCTGTAATGAGCACAATATTAATCTTCATCTCATTGCAACGGGCGCTAGTCAAGCGAATGGTCAAGTAGAGCGTGTTATGGGGACTTTCAAAGCTATGTTGACATCCGTAGAGTCTAATAACGATCGTTCATGGCAGGATTCTTTAGGCGAAGTTCAATTAGCAATGAATTGTACAACAAACAGAGTAACTAAGGCTAGTCCATTAGAACTTTTAATTGGTAAAGTAGCAAGACCATTGACTTTAGTCAGTTTTGACGATGAAGAACCTGAATTAATCAACTTACCCGAATTGAGAGAGCAAGCATCACGTAATATTGTTCACAACGCAGAATATGATAAGTCAAGATTTGATAAAAATAAGGCTCGTGTTAAAAAGTTTACTGTTGGTGAACATGTTTTAATTAAGAATGAAGAACGAAATCAAACAAAAGGTACGTTCAATGACCAAAAGTGCTATCTAGCTGCTAGTGCTTGTATTACAGCAAAAAGGTTTAATTACTGAACGACATTAAAGTTGACATTAGAGATTAAAATCAAAATGCAGGCGATTGTGTTAACAGAATTTTGCGACAAAACAGATTTTGTTAACGAAATTGTTGTAGCAGTCACTATGTGCAGCCAGACAAATATGCAGTTAGAGCATTGTGCATATGCAACACAAAACAAAAATGTATAATACGAAAATATAACAAGAAATATAATTATAATAAACTTACTTTGAATATTAAAGACCAATTTCTGGTTCTTTTGATTAATTGTATAATTTCCGTCTTTATAAGTTAGAAAAACGATTTCGCGCTGTTCGTTCATTTTGAATTATATACCTAGCACTAACCTAGCAATGAAATCATATGCTAGCCAGTGCTCGAGCAAAACGTTGTCAGCTGATACTTAGCAGGTCGTTCAGTTATATAGCGCTAACAGTTGCTAGCTAGCACTAGAGCTATTGAACGTACCTAAAATTAGATCCAAAATATAAAGGTCCATTTAAAATATTAGACGTTTTAGATGGTGATCGTTATTTGTTGAAAGCATTGAACAGTAATCGTACTTATAAATACCCTCATGAACATCTTAGAAAAATGCCTGAATGTTGTGCAACTATTGAAAATATTGATGATGACGAGAGTGACCCAGGCGAGGGCACGTCTCGTAATGGTGATGGGCACTAAATTGGTATTACAATGAATAAATAGTACGACGTTATTCCATAATCGTAGCCTGGTGGAAATCGGTGTCTATGTTCGCATAGTCCGTGGGTGCGCGATTGTGGGTAACAGGTTCGTGCAGATTTGTCTCGCAGGAAGCTGAGGCATGCAGATGTGTAGACATTGTAGTGTCTTTACATGGTATTGTTGTGTATCTTGCAGTTCGCTGATGCACTGTTATGCAGATTTTAGTCTTAGCAGGAAGCTAAGGCTGGTGGAGTGACATTGTAGTGTCTCTTCACAACATTTTTATGCTGAAGCGCAGGAAGTGTCTTAAGCATGGGTGATATGATCACCGTTAGTCATTTGTAATTGGTTTAGTGCCTATCTTATTTAATTTTTCTAATTGTTTATCTAAGATTTCATGATTTTTTAAAAGAAATGATACTGTTCTGAAAATTATTATTGTTTGATTTCTTTTGTTACTGTACTTTATAGAGTGCAACATATCAAGTTGATTCATTTATGTAACAATGTTTGCTTGTATATTTATTTTGGTTAATAGGCATAACACACGAGGACATGTGACATGTCAGGATGGTCGTGTCGGATCAAGGAATCGTCAGCACGTACGCGGAACGATAACAAACAATAAGGGCTATCGCTTCAGTTACGTGCTGGATGGAGTCAAAAACAACAAACAAGAGAATGCTGAGAAGAATCAAAGGTCTTTGACTCATTATGAGTTGAACCAGGGAGAAGTGTGTTTGGATGTTTTTGAAACCGTCAACGAGTCCTTGTTTGCCGTTTTTGTTTAGTTATTATTCATTATCATATTTATAATTACATTTAATTGTACGTGAAATATAACTATAGTGTTGTGTCAAACATGTCTGCATCATCTCCTCCCTCCCCGACATATATATATATATATATATATATATATATATATATATATATATATATATATATATATATATATATATATTGTCCTATATTTTGTGAACCACTGGTATTATTTCTTTTTTGTTGATATCACCCAATTTTCTTATTCAAAATGGCACAATTTTGCTCATTTAATCAACCTCGTACCTCTTCAAATAAAAATGCAATAATACGAAATATTGATTTTCACACCTTTAGGCACTTATTTTTACGATGACCAAATGCTATCACTATTGGATTTCAAGTTATAATGCTACAGTTATAATCTTTAAACGAACGCTGTTTATGATTCGTTCATTAAGGACACAGATAATGTAAAGCTATTTATTGTACAAACAATATCTTTAATAAGTTACATAAACAAAGATGCGTGGGTATCATAACTTGTGTTGGCTCTGCTGAAAACTGCATGTTGTGTGTCGACTACTTTACCGAGCTAGTGTGGCGGTTTATATGAATACCATAACGTCCCGTTTACTTTAACAAATGAAAGACTACAAAACAAAATAAACATGTAATTATCGTAATATGAAAAGACTTATTATTTTAATATATGTATAGTCTTGTATATTGGCGATTTCTCTACTTGGGTTTTGGGTTTTTACAGAGACGTGTTCTTCTTTCACAATTATACTTGCTTCTATTTCTTCAATCTTCTTATAACTTTAAGGAATCAGGTTATGTTTTTCCTTATTTCCCAAGTTAGCGTCTCTTATGCTTGTATGAATTGAATTTCCTTTGAAGTTGCTACATACATTCATACAAAATTTCTTGTTTTTTTTTTATTTCTCCATGCAACCATAGTTCTTCAGGTCTTTTCTTCAAAAATACTTTGTCGTTTACTTCGGTTTGTGGAAGTGGCTGAATTTTTCTATCGTAGAATTCTTCAGCTATATTTCTTTGTTTCTGTATATGTTCACGAACATCTTTTATTATTTTGGGTTTAAAGTGATTAAAAGTTGTCGGAATATCGGATCTTAGTTTCCTGCAAAACATTCATTGTGCCGGGCTTGAATCTATTTTGTTCGGAGTGTTTCTCCAAATCTATAGAATTTCATAAATATGAATCTATTTTGTTCGGAATGTTTCTCCAAATCTATAGAATTTATAAATATGAATCTATTTTGTCCGGAATGTTTCTCCAAATCTATAGACTTTTATAAATATATGTACTGGTTTCAATGCTTTTTTTATTGAATTTTTTGCCATTTTGACGGCTGCTTCGGCTTTATCGTTTTCTTGTTGATGACTTTGGCTTAACAGTGTATGTTGAAAATGTCATTTTTTAGAATAGTATATTAAAACATAAGTTATAGAAGGCAACATATTTTAGCACGAGTTACAAATTCGTTCACGAGTGAGTGGGCGAAAGAACGAGTCCTTGAATTGCCTTCTGTAACGTGAGTTTTATACTATTTTCTCTATTGAGGTTTCATTTACATTATTTTTTATAAAAATAATTGACAATTTCCATTAAGGGAAGATGTGGCAGAATTATTAGGTTGGTGACAGTGATTTGCGCTTCTCACTTTGTCCGTTCCATAGATATGTATTTATTGCAGTTAAGCCAATCTCAAATGACAAAATATCACCAAAAATGAAAAATGAAGCTCCTAATATCAATATGCATGCTAAAATGTGACATACTACATCCGAAACAGAGAAATTTTTTAAAACCCTTTGCTTGTAAAGTTGGTGCCACCATTTGTTATGATACTAAGGGTGCGGTCCGAATCACGCTTTGAGAACCGACAGCGCACTAAGAGTTGGTCCGAATCATATTTACAGCGCTCACAGTTTGCGCTGTGAGGTGTATGACGTCAGAGGTGTCGTCAACATATCATGCCAACAGTGTTCATGCCCAAGAGTGTAAGCGCTGTACCCACGTTTGATGTTTACGCCATTGCTTGCTGAAGCAATGAAATTGTGTGTTAAGATGGAGTTGTTAAAGTAGTAAAGGTTTTTTTTTTAGAGGAAACTAATGAATTGATCGAACTTAAAGTCACAAATGACAAGCAAGAAATAAGAGCGCTTACGAACGGTCCGAATCGTTAAAGCCTTCACAGTCGTCAGCGCGCTTATTCAACTCGGACCAGCTGTAAGCGGTCTGAGCACTGTAAGTTATGATAGTATGATTCGGACCGCACTTTAACTTGTATCCCATATCCACAAGACTAAAATTCCTTTTACAAACTTTGATTGTTTTTTCTGCTGTACAGTTTTAAGTTCTTCCATTTCAAAGAAATCTGAGTTGAATCTACAATCACTAGAAATTTCTTACATCTGTAAAAATAATGTTTTAACTTAAATTGTAAATTAAATTGAAATATGAACAATTTATTTATTTTTCAAAATATCAAAAAAATACATAACATTTTAAATCTAAATATAAACATTAACAACATTATCCTTGGCGACCAACGCCAAGTATATACATATTTTAATATGAAAACTAGCGGCTAGATGCCGGGACACTACATCACTCCCTCCGTAGACCAAAAAGGGTGGAAATAAATGTTCTAAGAATTCAATGTGAAAGAATTTATTGAAGTAAGCTGGTTTTAATCGATCAATAGAAACGGCATCGTTTAAAATCATTTTAAAAAATTTATTGTAGCGTTTTATAACTTCATATGGTCCGTTGTAAGGTTGTTATAGTGGAGGGCCTATCGCACTGTTTTTTACAAAAACATGAGAGGTACGAAAGAGGTCTGGATTGATGTAGGATTTTTGTGAATTAATTTTTGGAAAGTTGAATGAAAACTTGTTACTGTAATTTTTGAGTTGCTGTAAGTAAAATGGTATTTCTGAATCTGGTAACATTTTTGATTGGTTCGAAAATTCCCCTGGTACGCGTAGGGAAGTTCCGTAAAGTAGCTCAGCTGAACTACATTTAATAGGTTCTTTGCATGTCGTGCGTAAGCCTAATAAAACTAATGGTAGATAGTTATACCATTCTGAAGGATTGTTGTAAGTTTTTAATGAAGTTTTAAGTTGTCTATGAAAGCTTTTGATTATTCCATTTGCTTGTAGATGATAAGCTGTTGTTTTAATGTGATCAGGCCTAATATTGATAATAAGTTTTTAAATAGAGCGGATTCAAATTGTTTTCCTCTAACCGATGTAATGACAGATGGGAAGCCGAATCTAGATATCCATGTAGTAACAAAAGCTTTAGATACTGTTTCTGCGGAGCAATCTTTGCACGAATCTTTGATAGGTGTCACTTCAGGCCAACGTGAGAAGTGATCTATGCAGGTTAATACATTGGAATATCCATTTGAAAGAGGGAAATAAACAAGATCAATGTGAACTTTATCAAAACGAGAACTACGTTCAGAACAAGGAATAACTAAAGATTTAGTATGTTTATTTGTTTTTGAAGATTGACAGGTTAAACAATTTTTCGTCCAATTTTGAATGTCTTTATTCATGTTTAGCCAAACAAATTTAGAGGTAATTAACTTAATGGATAATTTTATTCCAGGGTGAGAAAGAGAATGTAGTTGGTTGAATATTTGTTGACGAAATTGTTGTGGAATATATGGTCTGTACGTTCCTGTTGAAATGTCACATGTCAAGATAAGGTTAGAATTTGGAATTTTACATTTTGGAATTGTAATTTAGTTTCTTTTGATTTTAGTAACATTTTAAGTTGACTGTCATTTTGCTGGGTCGTAGCTATGTTTGTATAATTAATGTTGTCATTTAAATGCAAAGCATGTATTCTGGACAATGCGTCAGCGACTGAATTGTTTTTGCCAGAGACATGTTTGATGTCATTTGTGTATAAAATCTAAATGTCTAATCTCTCGGGGTGAATATGTGTCAGATATTTTTTTTTTTTTTTGAAATGAAAGTTAAAGGTTTATGATCTGTAAAAATTGTAAAGTGACAGCTGAGTATATTGCTAATAATTCTCGTCCAAAGGTGCTGTATTTCTTTTCAGTCGGAGATAAGGCTCTAGAGTGAAATGTTATAAGTACCCAGTTGTTTATAAATTGTAAGGTAGCTCCTATACCAGTATCGCAGGCATCGACCATAATGGATGTGGGGGCATTATGTGTTGGAAAAGAAAGTGTCATATTATTTGCCAGTTTTCGTTTAATTTGATGAAGAGCATTTCTTGCTTCTTTTGGCCATATAATGTCTTTAGAACTATTCGGTTTATTACTTAAAAGGGTGTTTATTGGTTGCAATATATTTGCACAGTTTGAAATAAATCGGTGATAGAAATTGATTAATCCTAAAAATTCTCTTAATTTTCGTTGAGAGGTGGGTAGAGGAAAATTTAAAATAGCATTAATTTTGTCTTTTAATGGTTGTATGCATTGTGAAGAAATTTTATGTCCAAGAAATTCAATTTCATTGACACAAAATTGACATTTGTTTTTATTTATTAAAATGTCATAATTTTTAAGCCTGTCAAAAATTGTTTTGAGATGTTGCAAATGTATCTCACCAGATTCGCTTGCTATGAGAATGTCATCTATATAGGCGAAACAGAAATCTAAACCTCTTGTAACTTCATTAATAAAACGCTGAAAGGTCTGAGCACTGTTCTGTAAACCAAATGGCATGACTAGATATTTGAATAAGCCGAAAGGGGTAATTATTGCAGTTTTAGAAATAGATTCTTCGTCCATAGGTAATTGATTATAGTCTTTAACTAGATCTAATTTAGAAAATATAGTTTTACCATGTAAATTAGCTGCAAAATCCTGAATATGGGGAATTGGATACCTGTCGGGAACAGTAATAGCATTCAAAGTCCTATAATCACCGCAAGGTCGCCATTCCCCAGCTTCTTTCTTTTTAACTAAATGTAAGGGTGAAGCTCAGTTACTAAAGGATGAACGAATAATCCCCATTTCTAACATTTTATTAAATTACTTTTTCGCAATTTCTGACTTATCCGGAGCTAAACGTCTAGGCCGTGCAAATACAGAGGAACTATTAGTAATAATGAAATGTTTGACATTGTGTGAAATTTTTCGTTGAGGATTGAACTGACTTGTTAAAGAAGGATATCTTGATAGAAGTAGAGAAAAATCATTGGAGTCATGAATCTTATTTGAGTTAAGTGGATGTTAATTATTTTGTGTTGATTTAGTTTTACTTGAGTTAACTAAATGTAAATTATTTTGTGTTGATTTAGGAATAATGGTGTTAATTTGAAAATTTTGAATAACTCGTTTGGAATTAAAATCGATTAGTAATTTATAATGTGTAAGGAAATCGGCACCGATAATAGAATGTTTGACATTATCCACAATAAATTTCCAACTAAATGTATTTTTGAAACCAAAATCTAAATTTAAAATTTTTGTTCCGTAGGTTTCTATTACAGAATTATTAGCAGCTTTCAAAGTTAAGTTTTGTTTTGATCGACTTTCACAAAATGAAATTCTGAGAACACTTACTTTAGCTCCAGAATCAACGAGGAAGCGATGTCCCGAGATCCTATCCGTCACATATAACAGAAATGAAGATGCAGTAATGAAATTATTGCTAGAAATTGATGGTAATGATAGTTTTTAAAATATGAATTATAATAATGTCGATTGACCTTTGAATTATTAGCAATAGAATTTGCTTGACAAGGAGGAATACACTTCTTAGCCTTGGCTCCGAAGTTCTGATGGTACCAGCAGTGTGAAGACGATCCAGATGTCAGAGTAGTAACTTGATTTTTAAGTTCTTTAAGTTCTTGTGACAACTGTTGTAGTGTAACCGAATCTGGATTGATTGCAGATATAGTAGGTTGATTGATGTTAGCGATCTTGTCAGCTACTTCTGCTTTTTCTTCCAAGGAAGAACTGACTAAGGAGGAAAGGATAACTTGAGTATGGGTTGGCAATTTTTGTAGGAAGAGTTCTTCAAGGATCGTATTGTCCAATGATTTGGTATCAATTAGCTGTTTCATGAACCATAATATCTGTGTAGGTTTCATGTCCCCATCAAAAGTAAGACTCAATAATTGCTGCAACCTTTCTTCTTCAGTTGAGCCGATTCGTTGGATTAAGGCATTTTTAGTGGTTGTGTATGGAATGTCATCTGGAGGAGCAACTATGATGTCTCTGACTTCTTTAGCATATTGAGGACTTAAGGCACCAATAAGCTTGTAATATTTCGAAAATTTACTAGTTATCCTGTTACAATTGAATATGGCTTCCAGTTGTGAAAACCATAATTCGGGATCTGCAGGCCAAAATTCAGGTATTTTAAATGAAGTTGAAAGGGCTGATATTTCCATTGCACTGTTGTCTGTCGAAACTCTATCACCTGACAAAGCCATTTTCTAAAAGTAAGGTGTGACTGCATATACATAACATTTTAATTCTAAATATAAACATTAACAACATTATCCTTGGCGACCAACGCCAAGTATATGCATATTTTAATATGAAAACTAGCGGCTAGATGCCGGGACACTACACATCGTTTTTGTACTGTCATATCAAATGTTTTATTTCAAAAATATCAATCGAAAGTCTTTGATTTAGAGATCCTGATATTTTGTAAGTTCATAACGGAAGTTTCTTCTGACTAGGTGAATACTTGAGACAAGTTTCACAATTATGTATTGTTTGCTTGATATCTCCTGTTATTCCTGGCCAAAAGACTGTATCTTTTGCTAGTTCCGTTTTGTTTTCTATTTCTTGCAACACTTTATTATGCACAAGGAAGTAAAAAATCGTCAAAATGGTCTACAAATGCGGCAACTTTTCTCTAATTTAACCGATTTGTTATTTCTTAATACGTTCGCTACCGGCGGCCGCTATACTAAACTTTGCGGTTCTTCTTGATATGATGAACCACTATAATGGTCACGGATTTGTATATAAGTATTTATTTGCGACTGCATTTTACTTGGTTCATGATTTTAGGTACATATTATCGTATCGACAGTCTATACTGAGCGCATTACATTGCAACACTCAGGCACTTTAGTGGCCAGTGAGAGATTGTTTGGATGTTATCTTTTTCAAAGGACACAAACAAGTTGAAATATTCTGTACTATTTATATAATGTTATCTCTTTTAGTTCACTAGAAACCCTATAAAATGAAGAAAATTAGTTTTCTAGTACAATAAATACTTTTTTTTTCAAATAAGTCAAATTGTATTATACAGGGAGACACGGAAAAACTCGTTACAATAACTTTTTTATTTATAATTATTTTTTTAATTTTCTTGATATATTTGTGAACTACGTTTAGAGGCTCACATATCGTGGAAATTTGGCAGATGGCAGCGCTTCCGGTTTAACCGGATATGACATTAAATTTCATATTTAAAATGGGACACGGTACATATTTTTATATATTTAAAATCCACGTAAAATTTAATTTTTAATAATATGCTGGCAGTGCATTTAATTAAGGAAATAAATTACAAAAACGTAAGGAGAAAATGATGAATAATTAACTTGGTAAACCATATCAGGTAAGCAGTCATAACAAATTGGTAATTTTTTGTAACAATATTGAATCTTACAAAAATAATTTCCTATTTAAACAATAAATTTAAATATTATCTCAACTGTTTTCACAGCCTGCCTGATATGGCTTAGCAGGTTAATTATTCGTAATTTTGTTTACGTTTTTCTAATTTATTTCTTAATTGAAAATGCAATTCAAGCATATCGTTAAATTCGTAATTTTTCGCATATTTCAAATATATAAAAATATATACGTGTCCCATTTAAAATATGAAACTTAATGTCACTTTCGGTTAAACCGGAAGCGCTACCGTCATGTACTTCCCGAAATACAGCAAAGTTTCACGGCAGGAGTCACTCAAATTAGTTGTAGTGTAAGATAACCGCAATGCCACTGGTAGAGTCGAAAGCCGGACCCTCTGTAATTAGAATCTAACATTTTTACGATTTTATCTTCGGGATGTGCGTAAGGCAAAAAATTATAAAATTGGACATTACTAGCGAATTTTTGTAAAATAAATCGTATATGGTGCATTTTTTAAAAGATAACCGTGGTTATTAAAAATATGTGTCTAGTGACCCATTTTAAATTTAAATTCACGAAAACAAGAAATATATAAATAAATGTTCTTTTTAAATATTGGGACCCGCAGAATAGCATGCGACACAGTAAAATTTTAAAGAACTGTATTGATGGCGGCTAGCAGAAACTGAAAAATATGTAAATATCGCAAACCATTGTTGCTCTTAACAGAAAAAGAAATTTTCAAGCTGTAATTTTATTTCATTTATAAATGTGTGAATATGAACATAATTTACTCTACATAAATAAATGCCTTGTGAAAGGATACATGGATGGTGTAGTGCACGAATGTTGTAAGTACACTTTTGGATGAAGTGTTAAGCGTGTAGAAAGTTCCATTTTTACATAATAAACCAATGTGAACAAATTTAAATTTAAAGCTTCCAGCGCCATTTCAATATCTGATTTATGCTGATTTGATCTAGAAGTATAAACTTCTAAACTACGTTGTCTTGGAAGTTTGTTTTTGCACTTGCAACATTTACGCACTATACACTACACACTACACCATCGATATATTTGTTATATTCGTGAAACACAAGGAATAATTTTTCAACCTCCCGTAAGCTGGCAAAAAAGAACACTAATAAAAAACTTTAAATAAAGTCATTGATACTAATAGTATATTATTTACGAGCATATAATGTAGCATGTAAAGGGGTCTCGTGGCCGCGTGCCTAAGTGTCTTATCACTAGTCTGGGAAACCGGGTTCGATCCCGACTACCGCTAAATATTTTGAATTTGAAATGGCACAAAACAGACCCCTATGGTGCACTCTCCACGCCAGCAATAAGCACCCGTGAGGTGACGCCTGGTAAACGCCCGCACGGTACAAATATGTCATCAACATTAACGAAATCTGTATGCAAAGCAGATTAGCACACCCAGCAATGGGTAATATGCCGTAATGATATATTTATTTATTTTATTGTGTGGTTATGCAGCAGACTTCGACGTTACAGTGGATATTACAATGACATAACAGATGTCAGATTTGGTTTAAAATAGCAGTTGCAGGATAGAATAATAAATGCATGGTAAAATATTCAACTTCCGGTAAAAAATAAATTGTTTGATAAAAGTAAATTTTTTATGACAAAAATATAAATCGCAGGATAAAACGATTAAACGCTCGTTGTATATTTTGGCAAACAGTCTCACTTTTTTGTTTATCAGTCATTGTTTTTTAATTTATTTCCAGAAATTGCCAGTGGTGGCGACACATTATTGACACATTACCGGTCAACGTCTGAATTCTTATTTTCATTATTTTTGCTATTGATGATCTTTGGAGGCATAGATGGAGTTGTAGTATCATTGATAATTATACAATTTTCTTTGATTATGATTTTTTTCTTGGATTGTCTTTTTTATAAGTTTTATTTCCAATGCTATTGTGCGTTTTCATTATTTTATCTAACATTTTGATTTTTTTATTATAAAATTCTACTTTTATTATCGAGCGCTTTATTCCTATCCATAAACATTAACGTCAGCGCTACAAAACGTAATGGCCGACCCAGTGGAAAGATGCTAGTAGACAGATTACTGAACACTACGATGCAAGTGCCGTATCACCATGGAACAGAGATTGCTGGATAGCCTACCGGAAATAAAAAGAAATAGCCCTCGTAGCATTCCATAATTTTTGGGAATGAAGAAAAAGTTGTTCGACTGAACATATGGAAAGAATTTATAGTATTTTACATTACAGGCCAGGTAATACGGTTTTTACTGCTAAAAGGAGGAAACGACATCTATTGATATTTTCCTTGAACTACACTTGTAACTCTGTTCACTCCGTTGCTATTTAACAAACAAATTTCTGTCATGGTGACAGTTGCACGATGGTGCCAAATACGAAGTGAGTGTATGGTCTTTGCAATAGTTACTTCCGCTATAATTATAAAGAATACATGACAAATGTGAAATTCTTTAAGTTTCCACAGCCATCCGAAGACATTGAAATATGTAAAACAAATATGAGTTTAACAAATTTATAACCTATGACCACGTATCGATTCCACAATGCACTCAGATTTCGATATAAAATTAATAGTCTTCGATTCGACCCAGCTCAGCTGAAAATGAGACCTTAGATCTTTAGCAGTAGTCTACCCCTAGGTTTAAAATATACATTGCTAAATATCGTTCGTTTGCTATAATATCAAATAAATATTATGTATTTATTTTTGTTTATGTTTGAGTTTAACTAATTTCTAACCTATGGCCGCAAATCGATTCCAATTCTGTGTTAGTAATCCATACTCTTCCATTTAGGTCTCTATTAACAATAATGTTTTTCTTTACGTTATTTATTTTATTTTGCAAATATTCAAAATAGTTATCTTTCTATTCCCTCTTATCAGTTTCGTTTGGGCCATCCGCTACTACGATAGTATTTACATTTCCTTTTCTCAATTTGAAATCCATTTTAAGTATTCTCTCGATTATTATATATTTTTCGTTACATATTTTATTTATATATTTTTCATGAATTATAAGCCCTTAACCTAGCTGCTCTTTCTGTTATTTCTACCCGTAATATACATGCAGAATCCTTTTGTTACTTATGTCAAATCTTTCCTTTTTTGTTTCAGTTATCCCTCTTACCATTCATCTCTTCTAATTTTTCTTTAATTGATCTTATATTCCGTGTTCCTATTTTATTTTCCGATTTCCTCCCTTTTACATAGCTTGTTCTGTTTCTTTGCCGTGCCACTATTAGCTTTTTGTTTATTTTGTTACTAGTTTTTTGTCTCTTTTTTTGCTAGGTCTACCTCTTTCTTTTTTGTCCCATTCGTAATCTCCGTCTTCTATATCTATTTTTTATAGCCTATTTGTAATGTTTTGTCCTAGCTTCTTTGTTTTTATTTTTCAATTTTTATTATTTCTCTTTAGGTTTTACTTTCTTCTACCGTGTAATTGCTCTCTATGTATATTTTTCTTCTTTCAGTTTCTTCTTGTTTAGCATAACCTCTTTCGTTTGTTTTTTTTTAAATTTTACTAAGTAGGTTCTCCAATTTGCGCTCTCGTTTATTTTTATTATATATTACCTTCCGTCACCTTTAGGTAAGGAAGGTATTGTCTTTGGTCAAAAAATTCGGTGGTGAGTTTTTGATGAATAAGCACGTTTTAGGGTCCCTAGAATACGATTTTACTATTTTTACGATGATGTCTGTATGTGTGTGTGTGTGTGTATGTATGTATGTGTGTCCATGTGTGTGTGTGTGTGTGTGTGTGTGTGTGTGTGTGTGTGTGTGTGTAACAAAATTTTCGCCTACGATAACTTCCATACTACAATTCTAAAAATTATTATTCTTTCATATTTCTCTTCTTTACATCCATGCGAAGAGCTGATTAGATTTTGGTTAGAATTGGACAACCGGAAGTACCCTCATTTGAAGATTTTAACAGTTTTTCTTGAAAAAACTATGTTAAATATCATTTTTTCACATTTAATGTTATTATAAATATTAAAGAATATTATATTTTCTATACGATTTGATTGAATTTTATACCTAATATTAAATGGATATACAGTTAAAAAATTATAAAAAAATTAAATTTCATAAAGTAGCCATAGCTGTGGAAACAGCTACTATATTAAGAAAATTTTGATTGAAAGATGTCAGTGTCAAGTGAAATTGACAGTGTGTTTGTATTATAATTTTACTGGAAATAGGTATAGGATCTTTTGCTTTCTGTATGGAATTTGTATAAAATACATACAACTGATTTAAGGTAATGTACAAGAAATAATAATAATAAATCTTTTATTTCTGCAGATACATTACACTGTATATAGAAAACGTCACAAAATAATAATTTTCTGTATGAAATTTGCGTAAAATACATGCAACTGCCGGAAGGTAATGTACAAGAAATAGAATATTTAATTTAGCAAGGAACTTTCCGTATGAAATTTGTACAAAATACATAGAACTGACGGAAGGTAATGTGCTGGACACATCAGATTTTTTTTAATTGTGTCAATTTTTTTCTTCGGTAGATTTTATGTGAAGTTGTTTTTGACTTTTTCTGTCATAATTTCTCCTTTTACTATAATGTTCAATTTCCTGGTGTCTTTTTCTTGTTTCTCCACTTTATTTTCCGTAACGCTTATTCATGCATTTAACACTCCTTAGGTATAATTTATCCCACGGTGATAGATAAAAACTGATTTCATAAACACCATGGTTTCTAAAATAAGAAAATTATTTCGGTTTTTGCCGCTTTTATTAAATTGGAGCCTATAGCAGGAGCCACATTATTCATAGGCTGGTTAATGCATAGAGTACAAACACAAATATACAAAAAATACAATAAATCGAACTTTGATATGGGTATTTTGACAATTACGAAATTTTCAAATGTATTATTTTTATTTTGATTAATCGTTATTTTTGGCGCTCGTTTGTGTTTATATATTGAAGGATTCTACTGAACAAATTAAAAAAAAACTTAATGACTTGAATTATTAACATTTTTTGTCAGAAAGCATTAAATCAAAATGTGAACAAAACTGAAGACTGGTTAGATACATACATATCTTTGTCTGAATTTTTTCCCTTTTTAACCAACGATATTTTCTCTTTTATGACAGCGCCATCAACGAATTATGCGGATCCCAATAACAGTTTTGAGCCTCAACATATAGATATCGCTGTGTTTTTGCATTTAAAAGGCAATACGACTATACAAATTTGAATCAAGCTGGATACTGTTTACGGGGAGTCTTCTCTATCATTTGCCACCGTGCAAAAATATGTAGTTAAATTTAAACGTGGTCGTACTAGCCTGACTCCTGGATGAGCGTTCGGTATGACCACCGATAACGGAAAAGAAGTTTACCAAACGATACCAAAAGATCATGGAATCAACTTTAGAAAGATAGTATAGGCTGTTGGCATATCGAAGAAATGCATTTATCATATATTACATGAAGAATTGAGCACGAGTAAAATGACTGTGCGTTGGGTACCGCGCTTGCAGTTGGAACGATTCAAAACAAAATTAGTCGGATTTTTTGTGTTGATTTATAACTGTTAATGAAACTTAAATACTCCACTATACACAGTGGATGACGAAGGGTGAACCTGCTCCGAGGAAAGCGAAGTCTATTTTACCGGTCGGGAAGGTAAGCGCTACTGTTTTTTTATTTTTTAGTTGGAATCGTTAATTGTGTGCATCGACTATATACTATATGAACGGGTTAAAAATGTTAAAGCATCGTTGGAGAAAATGTATCGACTGGACGTAGTTTGACCGAAAAATACTTTGTCTATGTGTTTGGCTCAAAAAATTTCATATTGCCTTCATATGCTTACCCATTGTTTAAAAATCTCACACAAAATTACGTAAAGCACAATTATCCAGAGATAATAGAACGAAAAATACAATGAGATATACCAAATATCATAGATTTTATATAGCACTGCATCCGCCATTAAAATATATAAGTCATGTACAAGAGATGTACAACTGCGTAAAACCAGGATTACAACAACAAAGTCACACATTTTGCTGTTTAGTTTCATAACTTTTAGTAGTTTTTCATATATTTCTCTAAATGAGTTCATTAATCTGTTATATTTATAATCATTTGATTTTTCTATATATTTCAAAAGTAGATTTAGTTTTCTTAATCTGGATAATATTAATAAAGGAAAAATGACAACCCAAATTATCGTCAATGCTTGATCTACATCTAATAAAATATTTATAAAGGTGATAGAATTGCAATACGAGTAATCCAGAAAGCACGGAACAACTGATAAGTAAAATTCCGGAGAAAGATGCAAAGGCACAATGCATAGTAAGAAGATTAATAGTTTTGAATTATTTATGGTAATATTGTACTGTTTAAAAGTTTCATCCACATTATAAAGTAAATGAAAAATATCGGTAATCTGAAAAAAATATACCTATAAGAAAATTATTGTTAATAAAAGTTGGAAATACTTCTGTAAAATTCCAGTTTAATTTTATTTAAAAAAACTGTATTATGGCATTCTTAGACATTGGCCATATCAAATAAAATAGTGTGTATTAACAAGAAATTCGTACAAACTTTATAATTATATTTTTTTAAAGCAATACCTCCACTCTATATTTAAATAAATAAATACCATAATCCGCCGCTAATCTCACTTGTTCAAAGTCAAGTTAATACTTACTTAATCTAGAGCCTTTATACCTTTCGATGTCAGGCGAGTTGGTTGATCTACTGGTGTACTTCTCCAGAAGTCTCTCCAATTTTTCCTGCCGCTTGTAAGTTTCTTGATATTGCTCCAGTCTCCCCCTCAGTCTTCTACCGCTTGTCTGACTTCTTGACTCCATGTTTTGATAGGTCTTCCTCTTTTCTTTTTACCTGTTGGTCTCGCATCATATATTTGCTTCGTTATTCTGTTTTCCTCCATTCTTTGGACATGACCCAACCATCTTAGTTGTCCCTGTTGTATTGTGCGTGAAATAGGCTTTGTTTTGAGCTGTTCTCTGATTTCTATGTTTCTCATTTTATCAAGTCTTGTTTTTCCTGCAATTTTCCGGAGGAATAGCATTTCTGCGCTTTGTATGTGATTTCTGTGTTTTTCTGTGGTTGTCCATGATTCGCTGCTATAAGTGAGGATCGGTGTTGCCACTTTTTTAAATACTTGAATTTTTATTTCCTTTGGTATCTCTTTTTTATTGAGGAATTTGTTTCTGACGTTGAATAGTCTAGTTGTCGTGCTAGTTCTTTGTCTTATCTCTTCTTTCATGTTTCCTTCATCGTTTATCATTACTCCTAGATATTTAAATGAGTTTACTTGTTGTAGTCTTTTCCATTCTATTAGTACATTTGTTTCTTTTTCTTCATTACTTATTCTCATGATTTTCGTCTTTTCTACATTTATCTTCATGTTTTTCTTTGTTAATTCTTTTTGTAGTATGTTCATGTTGTGCTTTAAATCTTTTTCCGTTTCTGCTAATATGGCCATATCATCTGCGTAGCATAGTTCTGATACTTCAATTTTCTTCATTTTCCAGTGGCCTATTCCATATTTTCTAAATTCTTTCCTGCAATTCTTAATGACGTCATCTAAAACTATGGAGAACAATATTGGACTGAGCGGGCATCCTTGTCTGAGTCCTCTTTTGGATTCGTATGCGCTTGATTTCTCATTTCTTACTCTTACATGATTTTGATTTTTTCCATATAGGCTTTTTATTTGAATTATTGTTTCTTCATTTACGCCTTTTTTCTTTAGAGTAGATAAGTTAATAATATCGAAAAAAATTCTTTTTCAATTGGGAAAGTTTATTTTTAATTCTGTACCTGCATAATCAATATCATCTAACATGGAAGAACTTAACATCCATAATAACAAACTTCTTATTTTAAGGCTTTAAATGCAGGTTACGCAGTAAGCTCCTATAATTTATTAATAATTACATTTCACTATACTTTGGCAGATGGTGACTCGAGCACCCGAACATAGAATTATAACATGTAAAATCGTTCTTTCGTAATTTCCTACTTCCATAATTATTTTAGATAAAAAAGTTTCAACTAAAAGTTGTAGAGCTTAAAATTCTACAATTGTATCAATAAACATAATTAATTTTAAATGCTTTGTAACGACAGAAATTAGGTATGAATATGTCAAAAATCACCCCTAAAATAGCAAGTTCTAGATAATCCAATTCTACACCTAAATCACTAAATATATTTTATTAATAACCTGCAGAATCGAATTTGAAATTTTGTAATGTACAACTTTCATTTGAAACATTTTTGTCTAAAATTATTTGGAAAGTTAATTCCTATGGCTCGCTTTTTAATTAAACACTGTATATATTTTTTATTCCTTTCTTTCGTTAATATACGCTTACGCATACATGTGAACTTGTGAATTTTCTGCCTAATTTTCTTGAAAATTGTTTAACTTTACCATTAGCTGTCTTAAGCCTCTTTCTTCTCTCACCAACTTTTCTAGCTTTTCTACCACTACCTTTGGCTCTGTCTGGTAATTAACTACTTTCATTGTTTTACATTGTTACGTAATCTTTTGTAGTATTCCCATTCGAATAAAATGATTCGACATAAGACCTAACTTAAACTTCAAAATAAAATTTATATTTTCCCTGAACTATTCAGTTTTAAGGTATAAATAAAATAAACTTTATACGAAATTTTTATTACACCTATATACACTAGCGGACGTTGATAATTTTTAACATGGCCAGCGAATTGGCAACAATATAGATATCTCCAGCTCATACTTATTTGACGGCAACTATAATAATAAGCTAGTCCTACGCTGAATTTTTTTTTTTTTTTTTTTTTTTTTTTTTTTTTTTTTTTTGGTGTTGCATTTTCAGCGACCACTAGAGTAGTAGTGTACACGTTTTTTGATACCCGCCATTGGGGCTCTGTTTAATTTAGGATAAAGTTGCCCCATTAGACCATATAAAAGATTTATTCGTTTTTCCCGAAAAAAATACATCACTAGATAAAGAGAAAAATTCAAATTATCTACTTTTCTCTCGACTCCGTAGATGAAAGAAGTAGGTAAACTCTGTCTCACCAAAACCCAAAGGATTGCCATAAACCGCTTAAACGCCCATATACTATAAAAATACAAAGAAACAGTTTAGTACGGTGTACTGCAAACTACCTTGGGTTTTTCATAATACCTGCAATTCCCAGGGTTGGATTAAAGCAAAAATTTAAATATCTTATGGGAAAATACGCTTATGTAATCCATAATCTTACCCAAAGACGCAAAGATACGTATTACAAAAATTAGAAATTATTATTGCTGTATTGCTATGGTTTTAAGTTAAGTAAATTAGCCTGGATTAATTTAGCCAATTTTGAGTATCCTAATACTAAATGATCAGATTCACTATCACTATAGATTCTTTAATCACGACGATCGCCCAACTTTAGACAAGGCTACAGCTTAAACGGTGCGACCGATTTTCATGAAAGTTGTAACAAACTGTAGGAAATGATTGGCTTCAGGGCCCTTCTAATGGGACGAATTTTTGTAGGATGCATAGTTTTCTGGTAAAAAATTATTAAACGTAAATTGAAACAACCGATCGAAGATTACATGTAAAAATTTAGACGATAAAACGCTGTCATGTGTAACATTTGACATGATGTCAATAATGACAAATTATGAATGTCGTATGGGTTGTCGACCATTTCAATGCTAAATATAAATAAATATATTGCGTAAAATTGAAGAAAAGAATATGTATTAAACAAGGTAGGTATACGTAATGAATTTAAGCAGTATTTATTATCAATTAAGATTTTATTTTGTAAGTAGATTTTACAAAATGTCAGAAGTTACTAAAAACTACGAAAACGTTGATAAAGACTAGAAGAGTTTCACAATCGAACGAAGAATACATGTATAAAATTAAAAAGATAAATACGGTCTTCTGTCACATTTGAAATGTTAATGACAAATTTAAACTACAGAAAATAGTCAGTTTAAAATTGAATAAAAGAATGTAGGAATTAAACGACGTCAGGTACGCTATGAATGTAAGATATGTTTATTCTTATTTTATAATTTATTTTGTACATAGATTGTTGAAAATGTTCGAGGTTATTAAACGACGAAATGGACGAGAAATGTAGGAAAAGCATCAACGACAAGAAAGACTGGGAGGACAAAGTGTACAGTGTACAGAGAGAATTTCAAGGATTGTTTTCTGTGCCGGTCAGTGTATTAATCTAAGATATGTTTATTTATATTTTATTTTGTATATAGATTTTACAAAACTGACAAAAAGAAACTGGTATTATTTGGGTTGGCAGTCCAGCGTGTTTTATTCGCACAGCTTAACCAGTACGATCTAAACCTAAACCGTACACAAATAAAGGAGTGTGTGAGGCTCTTTTGGGCAGATTGCGTGGGTAGTTTGGGTGGGCATGTTGCGTGGGTAGTTTGGGTGGGCATGTTGCGTGGATAGTTTGGGTGGGCATGTTGCGTGGGTAGTTTGGGTGGGCATGTTGCGTGGGTAGTTTGGGTGGGCATGTTGCGTGGGTAGTTTGGGTGGGCATGTTTCGTGGGTAGTTTGGGTGGGCATGTTGCGTGGGTAGTTTGGGTGGGCATGTTGCGTGGGTAGTTTGGGTGGGCATGTTGCGTGGGTAGTTTCGGTGGGCATGTTGCGTGGGTAGTTTCGGTGGGCATGTTGCGTGGGCAATTTGGGTGGGCATGTTGCGTGGGTAGTTTGGGTGGGCATGTGCGTGGCAATTTGGGTGGGTAGTTTGGGTGGGCATGTTGCGTGGGTAGTTTGGGTGGGCATGTTGCGTGGGTAGTTTGGGTGGGCATGTTGCGTGGGTAGTTTGGGTGGGCATGTTGCGTGGGCAATTTGGGTGGGCATGTTGCGTGGGTAGTTTGGGTGGGCATGTTGCGTGGGCAATTTGGGTGGGCATGTTGCGCGGGTAGTTTGGGTGGGCATATTGCGTGGGTAGTTTGGGTGGGCATGTTGCGTGAGCAATTTGGGTGGGCATGTTGCGCGGGTAGTTTGTGTGGGCATATTGCGTGGGTAGTTTGGGTGGGCATGTTGCGTGGGTAGTTTGGGTGAATTGTTTGGGTGGGCATGTAGCGTGGGTAGTTTGGGTGGGCATGTGGCGTGGGCAATTTGGGTGGGCATGTTGCGTGGGTAGTTTGGGTGGGCATGTTGCGTGGGCAATTTGGGTGGGCATGTTGCGTGGGTAGTTTGGGTGGGCATGTTGCGTGGGTAGTTTGGGTGGGCATGTTTCGTGGGTAGTTTGGGTGGGCATGTTGCGTGGGTAGTTTGGGTGGGCATGTTGCGTGGGTAGTTTGGGTGGGCATGTTGCGTGGGCAGTTTGAGTGGGTATGTTGCGTGGGCAGTTTGGGTGGGCATGTTGCGTGGGTAGTTTGGGTGAGCATATTGCGTGGGCAGTTTGGGTGGGCATGTTGCGTGGGCAGTTTGGGTGGGCATGTTGCGTGGGCAGTTTGGGTGGGCATGTTGCGTGGGCAGTTTGGGTGGGCATGTTGCGTGGGCAGTTTGGGTGGGCATATTGCGTGGGCAGTTTGGGTAGGCATGTTGCGTGGGCAATTTGTGTGGGCATGTTGCGTGGGCAGTTTGAGTGGGCATGTTGCCTGGGCATCATAAACCACTATCGGCGGAGCCCTAGGGAAAACTCGGCGAAGCCGAGGTTACGCTAGTCCTAATACTAAATGATCAGATTCACTATCTCACTATAGTTTCTTAAATCACGACGATCGCCCAACTTTAGACAAGGCTACAGCTTAAACGGTGCGACCGATTTTCATGAAAGTTGTAACAAACTGTAGGAAATGATTGGCTTCAGGGCCCTTCTAATGGGACGAATTTCTGTAGGATGCATAGTTTTCTGGTAAAAAATTATTAAACGTAAAATGAAACAGTGGATCGTAGAATACATGTAAAAATTTAGAAGATATAAATGCTGTCATGTGTGACATTTGGCATGATGTCAATGTCAATAATGACAAATTATGAATGTCGTATGAGTTGTCGATCTTTTCAATGCTAAATATAAATAAATATATTGTGTAAAATTGAAGAAAAGAATATGAATTAAACGAGGGAGGTATACGTAATGATTTTAAGCAATATTTATTGTTAATTTATATTTTATTTTGTAAAAAGATTTTACGAAGTCAGAAGTTACTATAAACTACGAAAACGATGATAAAGACTAGAAGAGTTTCACATCGAACGAAGAATACATGTATAAAATTAAACACATAAATACTGTCTTCTGTCACATTTAAATTGTTAATGACAAATTTAAACTACAGAAAATAGTCAGTTTAAAATTGAAGATAAGAATGTAGGAATTAAACGACATAAGGTACGCTATGAATGTAAGATATGTTTATTCTTATTTTATAAATTATTTTGTAAATACATTGTTGAAAATGTTCGATGTAATTAAACGACGAAATGGACGAGAAATGTAGGAAAAACATCAACGACAAGAAAGTCTGGGAGGACAAAGTGTACAGTATACAGAGAGAATGTCAAGGATTGTTTTCTGTGCCGGTCAGTGTATTAATCTAAGATATGTTTATTTATATTTTATTTTGTAAATAGATTTTACAAAACTGACAAAAAGAAACTGGTAGTATTTGGGCTGGCGGTTCAGCGTACTTTATTCGCACAGCTTTAGCCGTACGTTCTAAACCTAAACCGTACACAAATAAAATGACGGAGTGTGTGGGGCTCTTTAGCGCAGATTGCGTGGGTAGTTTGGGTTAGCAGTTTGGGTTAGCAGTTTGGGTTGCGTGGCAATATTGCGTGGGTGGTTTGGTTGGACATGTTGCGTGGGCAGTTTCGGTGGACACGTTGCGTGGGTAGTTTGGGTGGGCATGTTGCGTGGGCAGTTTGGGTGGGCATGTTGCGTGGGCAGTTTGGGTGGGCATGTTGCGTGGGTAGTTTGAGTGGGCATGTTGCGTGGGCATGCTGCGTGGGCAGTTTGAGTGGGCAGGTTCCGTGGGCAGTTTGGGTGGGCATCATATAACACTATCGGCGGAGCCCTAGGGTAAACTCGGCGAAGCCGAGGTTAGGTTAGTCATTATACTAACGACATATTATAATTTCGTAATTTTTAAGAAACTGGTAAGATTCCAAATTAAATTAGCACCTAGCCCGGATTATATCATCCCCTACCATACTTTCCGCAGATAAAAGGTAGGTTCATTGTAAGAAAAACTTAGTTTGCTACAAATTTTGTTCTAGCAAAGTTCACAATATTTAAAAAAATCATGTGGCAACCGTGGGTTTCAAATGATGATGACGTAGCTGGTGCAAGTGGTAATGTTAGCAAACTGGACGTTTCTGCGCTAGATAATTCAATGTGTGCACCTGAACTACAAGAAGATACGACTGAAGTGGAACATCACAATGAAGACAATGAAATTAATTTGGATAAAATTTATTTACACGAACATGGGCAGCAGATTGTGCTAAATGTGTAAAATAAATGCGTAATTGAATTCGGAGAATTTGAAAAAAGCAGCTGAATTTTGTAAACTGTCAGAGGATCGTGTTCCGTCAATAGTGAAAAGAAAAAATGTGTAAAACGAAAGCGAGTGCGTTGAGAAAGTTTTTCTACATTTGATTCGTTTTTTGAGGGTGCAGTAAAAAGAAAAGTGTATAATTTTTTTGCTGCTAACAAATCATCGAGCCTTGACTGTATAATGGGAAGTATACGAGAAGATGGCATACCAGTGAATTGTAGTAGATCCACATTTCATAGATATTTAAAGTTACTTGGGTTTAAATTTTAAAAGTTGGACAATAGAAAAAGTATCATGGATTTTCTTTGCATTGTTAAATGGCGGTACGAGTTTTAAGAAAAATAAAACGGTTTAGGGAAGAAAAAGAACAATAGTATATCTGGATGAAACGTGGTACGACATCTATGATGTTATGACGAAGGGTTGGGTCAACGATTTCGGAAAATGCCATATTGACACACCTGTTTCTCGTGATAAACCGATAACAATTTTGCATGCTGGATGTGAGGAAGGATTTATTGAAAATTCCTTGCTACTATCCGCCAAAAACATTGCATCTGCTAGTGCTATCATTTAGATATGAACGCAGATCTATTTGAAAATGGGTTTAAAAAACAATTACTACCTAATATTCCACCATCATCGGTTATAGTCATGGATAACGCGGCTTACCATTCCCGGCAAGCAATAAAAATTCCATGTACGTCAACCAAAAAACAAGAAATTATTGATTTTTTACATAACGTTTCATTTCCCGAAAATATTACGAAAAGCCAATTATTAAATATTATTAAGGAGCATAATTCTAAAAAACAGCACTTGCAAAGACTTGCTAGCAAATAAATATGGACATGAAGTGTTAAGGTTGCCACCGTCTCACTGTATATTCAACCCAATTGAATTAATATGGTCAAATTTACAACAGAATATAAGGAAAAATAACAACACCTAACATCTCTGAATCTATTTTAATAATTCGAACGAAGGTTGATCAAATTACACCGGAACTGTGGAAGAACTGTATAAATCATGTTAAAAAAAAACCCGAAGAATTGTTTAGATTTACTAATCAACAATCATTTGTTATTAATTTAAGTAACGATGTTTCAAGTACCGAATCAGACGATTATTTACATTTCTTAGATTATGTTTATACCATGTACCATTTACTTGTGTAAATAACTTTTAAAATATGTATTTTTTGTATACATATATGTATGATATAAATACTGTATTATATTTTTTGAACATGCGCATTTTCTGTGTTATTTATGAGGGGCCGAAATTTTGGTTTCTTATTTACCTTAAGTGAGAGGCGTTTCAGAGATTTATGGCGATCCTTTGCCTTTTCGTGAGACAGACTATATAAGTACTATAAAAGAAACGCGTATTTAGATTTTGGTGAATAAGCACGTTTAATTCGTAGAATTCGATTTTAACCTTCGGATGACCAACGGGGGTCATTTGTGACCCCACGACTTATTTTTTTTGGATAACTCTGGAAAGAGTTGTGATTTTTATTCAAATATTTTTTTAATCAATTTTTTTTTCTTTCTTTATAATCTCTAATTTTTTTTGCTTCTATTGGCTCACTAAATTCGGCATAAAAAATATTTCGTCGCTCTGGGGTCAAAAATGACCCCACTTGGTCATCCGCGTTTAATTATTATATAAATGTATTTTCAAATTTTTCCTGTAATTCAACACCGCGCATGATCTGAAATTATCTCCAGCATGCGTCAACTTGTATTCACCATATAACCTCAATTTCTGCGCGATTAGTTATCTGATTTCTCTTTATAAGATGGCACGAAAATATCTTAGTACGCCTGATTTAGAAGCGATAGTTGACGAAAGTGATTTTTTTGATGATATAGAAGACGAAATTATTTCAGAAAGTGAAAATGATTTGTTGCAAGACAATCCAGTGAATTCTGAAAGTGATGATTCAAGCGATGCGGAAGGTGGCAGTGACAACACAAGTGAGAGTAATAATATATTACTAGCTAGAGATGGTACATTATGGAAAACAAGCAAACCTAAAATCAGCAGACGGCCAAGCAAAAATATCCTGCGTAAAATGCCTGGCAGGACTAATTACAGCGAAAACTTCTCAACTGCGACCGAAGCTTTCCAGCTTTTTATATCTGATGAAATTTTAGAAATCATCGTTCGAGAAACAAACCAACGAGCCTATTCAATTATGGGAAACAATTGGAAGCCCGTTGACAAGATGGAATTAAAAGCCTTCTTAGGTTTACTAATCATTGCTGGCTGCTTCAAAGCAAGTCACGAGCCAATTTTGGAATTGTGGAGTACTAAAAACCCAGCGTTACAAAGGCCAATTTTTAGTGCTACAATGTCTCGCAACAGAATGAAATACTTACTTAGATTCATTCGGTTTGACGATTTAGCAACAAGGCCAGCCAGACGTGCTATTGACAAATTAGCGGCTATTCGTGATATACATGACCTTTTTGCTTCAAACTGTAAGAAGGCCTACACTCCAAATCCTTCAGTTTGTATTGAGCAGCTTGTACCCTTTCGAGGAAGATGCCCGTTTAGAGTGTACATGAAATCTAAACCAGACAAGTACGGTATAAAAATCTGGATCCTGTGTGATTCCAAAAATACATATTGCTGGAATCTACAAGTTTACACAGGAATGACAAACAATATACCAGAAAAAGAGCAAGGTATAAATGTAAAAATGTATGCAAATACATAAAATTCTATAATTATTTTTTTTAGGTAAACGTGTCGTTTTGGATTTGGTTGATGGATTAGGACCTGGATACGGTGTAACTACAGACAATTTTTTCACTTCACTGCAACTATCAAATGAGCTTCTGCACCAAACAAAAACTCTAACAGGAACCATTAGAAAAACCCGTAAAGAAGTACCGAAAGAATTTATTCCTACAAAAATCCGACCTGAACACTCAAGTGAAATCCTGTACACAAAAGATGCAATTTTGGTTTCCTATGTACCAAAAAAGAATAGGAGTGTTCTATTATTGAGTACACAGCATTCAGAACTGAATTTATCAGGTGTAGAAACAGCATGTAAACCTCAAGTTATCCTGGACTACAATAAAAGTAAAGGCGCTGTTGATACCCTTGACAAAATGGTGAAAGAATATTCCTGCCATCGCAATACAAAACGATGGCCGTTAGTTTTGTTTTTCAACTTTATTGACATAGCAGCAATAAATGCCTATACCCTGTATGTTGATAAATATAATGACTACGAGAAAGGAAAATCATTCCGAAGGAGACTCTTTCTTCAAAAGTTAGGTCTTGAGTTAGTTACCCCCTTCATAAAATCGCGATCACTGCAAGGTTTGCATAAACATATCCAAACAGCAATCAGTATGGTGCTTGAAAATGAAATGCCTCCAGAAGATGCAGTTGAGGAAAAGCAAAATCAACCAAAGCGTGGCCGATGCAAAACTTGTAGTAGGTCTTCAGACAGAAAAATTTCGACAAGATGCGATAAATGCAAATATTTTGTATGTAAAGAACATTCTTTAACACGAAAAAGTGTAGTTTGTAATAATTGTAACGAAAATAATTCTTAGTAGAATAGAATAATTGTTTGCTATATTTTCCTTTTGTGTATTAATATTTAAATAAATATATGATTTTTTTTTTGAAAAACTGATCAAATTTTATTTATTTATTTCTATGGTATTACCTTCAATAAAACTTTCTAAACCCATAGGATATCAAAGTTTCCTATAAGAATTTAATTAATACAAAAAAATAAATGGGGTCAATTTTGACCCCGCTTGGTCATCAACGTTGGAAAAAAAGGTTGGTCATCCGAGGGTTAAGACACTTACACACGGAAAAATATTAAAACATGCAAAAAAAAGAAAATCGGAACTAGGAACATCAAGATCTACCAAAAAGGGACAATGAAAAACATCTATTTAAAGAAATGAAAAGGATAAGATTTAAAATTTTACATGTGAAACGAGATGGACGGGGAATGGAATAATACCATTAAATGAAGAGAACATACCTAGTGTTTTAAATTAAATGGGCTACCATTGGGATTCCGGAAACTATCTAAGAGGTTGGTTAAATGCACAATGTCTACACGCATGGTGAAATAGTTAGTGATACAAATACAGTGCAATAAATATCGTGTAAATAAATAATACGTTGTGTTAATTTAAATAAATATTCTTGATGTTTATATTTGTTTATTCACAGTGTTCTTTATTTTCATTCCCTATTTCTTATTTATTGTTAAATAAACTTTTATTTTATTTACTAGTATTTCTCAGGTTTTACACCTCCCAAATGAATAAGCGTTACAATAGCATAGCCAAATCAAGTTTTGTCTCTCAACTTCATCCTCAATATCTTTTGCTGACGAAGCATAAGCCTGTATGGATAATAAATTAACTGTTGTTCAGTGGCGGCCCATACCATTTTATACAAATATGTAATAATTGTAAGTCTAGACGTCCAAGTAGCTTTTGATGCTGCATGGTGGCCATGAATTTTATGCGCATTAAAAGAATACATTTGTCAGAAAAATTTATACAACTTAGTTACAATCTATGTTAATGTCAGAGTAGCAATATTGCAGAAATACAGCGTTCATCTAGATTCTAGAGGAATCTGTAAGCAAAGGCTGCCAAAAGGATTGTGTTGCGGGCCAGGATTTTTGAATATTAATTATAATTCTATACATAATGTCATGTATATAGAAAAAACAACAGTAGTAGCATTTGCAGACGACTTATTAATTATTACAAAAGATAAAAGTCTCTTCGAGGCAGGAAAGAACAAATCTAGAAATTAAAAAAATTGAAATATGACCAAATGATTCCTTATTACGACGTGGCGGTGACTGGGATATATCAAAAGAAGAATATTAATAAACATTCAAAAATATTTTTGCAATTTTCAAACTAAATTAAATTTGATATATTCATCATCATTATGTAAAAATCTGTCTTTCTACAGGTCTCAACGGAAATTTTGTTTCCAAGCTAATCTGTCCTGTGCGTCCCTCTTCAGCCTCTCGTAATTTTGTTCGCCTTTAATTTCTGTCAACATTCTATATTTTCTTTGCCTTCTCCCAAGTATTTTTCCTTCAATAATAATTTTCTGTATCCCATCCCTCCTTAAAATATGTCCAATCCAATTAGACTTCCTCTTTCTTACTTCTTTCAAAATTCCTCTTTCTTCTATTCTTCTCAACACCCCCTCGTTTCTGACTCTTTTTTTCCAACTAATCTTCTCCAACCGTTGCCACAATCACATCTCAAAACTTTCTAAGTACTTTTTTCCTTCTTTCGCATGGACCATGTTTCGCAGCTATGCAGTACTATACTCCAAATTCCTACTCGTATATTGTAAATAAATAAATGACTATGTACTATACTAGACTATACTAAATGAATAATTAAGAATCTTAACGCATGTAGTATTAGTCTGTAATGGAGCATGCTGTCACTAAAGTTTTATTAAATAATAAACACACACACACACACACACGCACGTACGCACGCACACACACACACACACACACACACACACACACACACACTCACACACGCGCCCGCACGTAAAAAATGTTAAAATCGGATTGTAAAGATTTTAAAACATGCTTATTTATTAAAAACTGAATACGAGTATGCGACGAGGAAGTAGTAGTACATATTAAAAACTGTATTCTTATATTTGTACTAAGTACAGCAAAAGTACTTGAGTACTGAACTCAAGTATAAATTTACTTCCCAGGTTTTGGTAAAGACTATAACCACACATACCTCGTTTTGAAATACGTACGAAGAAAGACGACAAGAGGTTGTTATTATACAAGTAAGTAAATCTTTGCAGGCATCATCTAAACTCAAAAGTGTTTCACTAAACTCGCGATGAGCATAATAATTTAGAATGTCCAAGTTATATATTTCCCAACTTTCTACTACTAAGAATACAATTAAAGAAAAATATCCGTGCTTAAGTTCCCTAAAATCAAAGTTTTATTTTAATATATTCCTGTGGTTACAAGGCAAATATAGATGTCACTTTTTGCTAATTTTCTCTTTTTACATGATAGTAAGGGAAGACACTGGTGTAAAATAATTTTTTTAGGTGGAGGTAAAGACTATTTAACTTATTAAATAATAGTATATTACTAACCGAGGTGGAAAGTGTTTCATTGTCGAGGGCGAAGATAGTTAACTATAGCCCGAGACAATGAAACTTTTCACCGAGGTTTGTATACTATTTTATTCTCAATCTGAAATAAAAAATTAATATTTGATATTTAAATAATAATAACCTAACATAAATAAACGAATGGTCTGAGATTGTTCATTTGTCACCTGAACTGTCACTTTGATTTCTAATCTTAAATATTGATTTCATTCATTACTTGTATTATTTACAATTTTATTCCATATTTTTATCATATAAATTGTAAAGATGCTTTGTTTATATGTAAATACCCATCATTGATACGCATTGATCTCTCAAAGCGGGGGGCAGCTATTTCCCGCCTCGAGGTTGGAAAGTATAGCGTGAGTATAGCTGAGGTTGGAAAGTGTCAACTTTCCAACCCCAGCTATCTTCACGTTATACTTTCCAACCTCTTGGAATATGAGGTTAACAATAATTAACTTCCCAAATTTTTAAAAGTCAGAAATCGTCATATTACTAACCGATTGTGAATAAATATATTTTTTAGATTTTCTGTAAATCCTCTGGTATAGTCCAATAAACCATATATAACATATCAAAGTTTCACACTTTTTAGTAATTAAGTTCAGGATTTAAAAATAGTTCAGGAACTGCCTGATTTTTGCACCGGCAGATAATTTGAAATGTTTCAATCCCTAAATAATATACCTACTATTAAAACATGTGTATTAAGCATCTATGAAGCTGAGGACTGGTTAGGTTTTATTATAATTTAGAATCGTCATATTGTTCCTGTGTGCTCGGCAATTTTTATTCATTTCAAACAGCAAAGAAAATATATTTTGCAGTGGAAATACTAAACTTATCCGAAGCTGCCCAATTTTGTAGTGAATTGATGAAGGAGACATAAATGTAACTCGGAACTACTTCGTTCTTACATCAATCGATGAAGTATCCTTTTCTTAATATCGGGCTACAAAATTGAAATTCGTATAAAATGAGAGCTGCCTCTTTATTTGCACGTGTACGTATGTCGACAAAAGCTGGTAGAGCATCGTAATACGAGTGTCATGGGTTTAAGTCCAGGTAAGTGCATTTTTCACAAAAACATTTTTTATTTAAATAATTAAGTCGTTCATGGCTGTGAATGGTATAATAAAAACTGTATAAAAACAATTTAATATATAGAACTATAAGAGGTACGAAGTCGATTAAGTTCGACAAAAATTGCACCATTCAAATCTCATTTTAATGATACATCGTTATGAAAAAAAAATGCATTAGTTACTAGATATAGATAAAATTATAAATTTTGTAGTTAATTATTTTGCAAATAACTTCCATGTGTGACAATACTGAATTTTCATCTGTACCTGTTTAGGGTACTTTTTTGTGTTCTTTCTATTATTTTTATTCCTTACACATGTAGTCAAATTTTTAATTGAATAGTAAAAAAAAGATAAGAGTGTCAGTTTTATGTATTAATAATATATCATACTCGGTACAGAACTGCCTACAAAAAGTGAGTGCTATACATCTGATGAGAATAAAAAGAAGAGATAGTATAAGTGGAAGACACCAAGAACTCCAATTAAAAATAATACAGAACGAAATGATGGTACAGACTTAAAAGAACTAATGGAGATAATAAAAAAAATAAAGAACGATACAAAAGAGATAAAAAAATGACCAGATTTTTTTTAAAAAGAACTACTACAGGTTAAACTAGAAAACGGACGGTTGAAGGAAGAAAATATTGAAATTAAAAAATAGTGAATGACATGAAAGAGAGAATCGAGAGATGGGAAAAAGAAAGAATTAAAAATAGCGTCGTTATGGTTGGACTAAAAGTAGACAGCCACTGGATAAAATCTGAGGAAACACAATCGATAATTGCATTAACGAGCAAAATGGAGTTATTGTGCCAGTAAATGAAGTGATAAAAATAAGAGAAAAGACTTGCAAGTTAAAATTAGAGAATTTTCAAAACAAACAAAAAGTGATGACAAACAAAAAGAATCTACGAACATTAAAGGAGAAAATATTTATAAATAATGAGCTGACAAAAAATGAACGTGTAATACAAGCGGAAATAAAACAGCTGAAAAGAAGCAAAATAAAGGAAACAATTAAAATGGGTTATCAGAAAATAGTAAATGGTAAACAATGAAAACGAGACAAAAAAGAAACAAAATTGAAGAACAGTGATGTAAAAAGAAACTACACTTGAATACATTGAATAAGAATTATGGAATTGATAATAATGAAATAGAAAAAAATAAAATTAAATTAAACAAATAATAAAATTTGGAACATGGAATGTAAAAAAGTTTAATTAAAACTATTATGATTACCCCTTAACCTTAAAATTAATTTTAACAATAATTAAAAACGTATTTCGAGAAATAAGTTCTCATCAGTAGTACAACAAGTGAACGTTAAACAGAGTAGTCAACCATGCCAGAGGTCCTAACAACTCTGAAAAACAAGAAAGAGAACTGGGATTATATAGGAATGGGAGTCACAGGTGAATGATTACCTATAAACTAAGATAATTTTCGTCCAATAATAAGTCATTATATTTTAAATCGTCCAATAAATTTAACCTTGTAATAAATTGAAAAGTTTTGAGTTTGGTATGGAACCGAGATCTACGTTTATCAAATTATTTTTATATTTATTTATTATTAAACTCTCGTATGCATCTAAATATCTATCATTATTAATATGTTTTAAAAGTTTAATATTAGAATTGTTAACTTTGTGATTATTAATGAACATATGTTGAGCTACGCTAGATTTTTCTGGATTACAGCTTTTTAGATGAATAAAATGTTCTTTAAACCGAGTGTCAATTTGTCTTTTAGTTTGACCGATGTAAACTTTATTACAATCATTACAACTAATTTTATAAATACCAGATTTTTTGTTAGTATCTATTTTATGTTTAGGGTTACCTAATAACGATTTAATGGTATTATTTGATTAGTAAGTTACGGTTAAATTTTGATTTTTAAAAATTTTATTTAAACTTTTGGAAGCTTTATCGTACAGTAGTGTTATGTATTTATTATTATTATTTTTATTATTAGATGGCGTTAACGTTGTAAAATTAGAAATGGTTTGGCGATTTTTAAATTTATGAACTAATTTGTCGATAGTTCTAACCGGGAAGCCGTTATACTTATACTATTAAACTTTTCAAACATATTAACAATGGTAGATATTTAGATGCATACGAGAGTTTAATAATAAATAAATATAAAAATAATTTGATGAACGCAGATTTCGGTCCCATACCAAACTCAAAACTTTTCAATTTATTACAAAGTAAAATTTTATTGGACGATTTAACATTTATTATTCGACGAAAATTATCTTAGTTTATAGGTAATCATTCACCTGTGACTCCCATCTTTATATAAGCCCAGCTCTCTCCCTTGTTTTTCAGAGTTGTTAGGACCTCTGGCATGGTTGACATGTTGAGTAATCTTGACTACTCTGTTTAACGTTCACTTGTTGTACTACTGATGATGAGAACTTAGTTCTCGAAATACGTATTTAGTTTTTGTTAAAATTAATTTTAATGCTAAGGGGTAAACATAATAGTTTTAGTTAAATTTGGCCTTAGACTCATCTATTATTAATTTTAAAAAAAGTTTAACATGAAAATACAACGAATTAACTGAAGAACTAACTAAAATTAATCTGAATTACAAAGATAAAAAACGGATAATGTACGTATTGGTTAGGAGTAGAAAAAAAAGAATTTTAATTAAAGAGAAAAAACTAAAATACGTCACGAAAGAAAATTTAAAAAATGAGAGACTACTTACGTTATATGTTAAAGAAGGACAAGAAAACGAATAATACACACTAATTATGGTCTATGGACAGAACAAAAACGAAAAAACAGAGGGAAAAGTTATATTTTTCAAAAAACTACAAGATATAATAATAATACTTTATTTCATAGACATGTCAAGAATATCTAATATAAAAATAGAAATACAGAGAGACTGAAATCCATATCCCGTTTGAGATCAAACATATATTATGGAATACATTCAAAAATGGAATTTATTTTATTGACGAGTATTAAAATTATGCAGGTCGTAATTTAATTCAAAAAACGTTTTATTGCAACAAATAAACTTGCACACTTGATAGATATATTAAAAAGTGGCAATTAATATTTTATATTTTTTGAAAAGTAATCTACTAGAAATATCTCAAGCTACTTTTGTCATAACCCGAAAAATTCTTTTTTGAAAGATGGAAGCCCCATGCGTCGCAGCCGAAGTACCCCAAAAACAGATACCATATCGTATCCCAGATTCAACTTTTGCATAATAAAACACAATTAACTGTTCTTCGGTGAGAAATTTATTTAAATGCCTGAATTGAAAATATACCGAATTAAGTTTTGTTTTTATATATATATATATATATATATATATATATATATATATATATATATATATATATATATATATATATATATATACTTTTTGAGAATGCCAAATTAAATTTTACTTAATAAGCATACCTAGAAATTTGGTTTCATAAATCCTAGATATTTTGTTCTTATCTATAACAATAACTAAATTAAAGTTATTGTTAAATTGATGATTATGGAAGCGCATATCATTATTATTATTATTATTATTATTATTATTATTATTATTATTATTATTATTATTATTATTATTATTATTATTATTATTATTATTATTATTATTATTATTATTATTATTATTATTATTATTATTATTATTATTATTATTATTATTATTATTATTATTATTATTATTATTATTATTATTATTATTATTATTATTATTATTATTATTATTATTATTATTATTATTATTATTATTATTATTATTATTATTATTATTATTATTATTATTATTATTATTATTATTATTATTATTATTATTATTATTATTATTATTATTATTATTATTATTATTATTATTATTATTATTATTATTATTATTATTATTATTATTATTATTATTATTATTATTATTATTATTATTATTATTATTATTATTATTATTATTATTATTATTATTATTATTATTATTATTATTATTATTATTATTATTATTATTATTATTATTGTTATTATATTATTATTAGTATATTATTATTATTATATTATTATTATTATATTACTATTATTATTAATATATAGAAGACAAAAACGGCGCAAAAAGACCCAGACCACCCTCGGAGGACACGCCGAGCAAAACTCCACATGCAAAGAAACCTGCAGGTAGTGATACTGTACCCCCTTCCAGAAGTATCAACTCACAAAAAGCGCAGAACCTTTTTCAGCACATCAACCATCCACAGACACCAATATGACACCATTGTCTTCACGAGCTCCATTCCCCAATGTATTGTCGGGCCCCACTTTATCACATTCAATAAATAAAGGTAAATCGATAAGCACAATTGCCAACTACCCTCAAAACAAAAACTTAAATGATTCTCACAACTTAAACTCAAATCTTACGATAATATTTTGAAACATTAATGGCTTAGCAAATTTGTTTGAATTAGATGATGAAACTACTTCCAAAATAGCATCGAGCGACATGGTTTGTTTAAATGAAACCTGGCACGTGTACGATACTTTAAAACTCCCAGAAATATTATCTAATTTTACTTTCACAGTAAAGCTACCAAGGATAAATCTAGGGGCAGGGGAAGTGGAGGTCTAAGTATTTTAGTAAATTTGAATTTGACATGGAACCTGAATTGATAGATAACACTAATCTATGGTTAATACTAGAGTTATCTTTACCCAGTTCTCACACAAAATATATAATTTTCTTCACGTATTTGAAACCCAGCCTAGGTCTTTACTGCATTGCTATGTTAGCTGACACTCTCACATTTATTATTGAACAATATACTTTTCACCGTATTTTCGTTTTAGGAGATTTTAATGCGCATATTGGCCAATTAAATCAACTAGATGAAGAAATTTTCATTTCACACAACATACACAGCTCCAGAATCTCGCTCCACGATTCCATGAACCCCAGAGGTGTCAAATTAGTTGAAAAAATGGAATATCTAGGCTTAATTAACTTAAATGGCAGAGTGACCGGGGACTCCCCAGGTATGTATTCCTATATTAGTAACACCGGGAAAAGTATAATAGATCTCACTCAAGTACTCTACGCAAGGTTACACATATGGTGTGAGGAAAATAGCGCACTGAACAACAACCAAGCAGGCTTTAGAAAAGGTAGAAGCGCCGTCGACAATATTTTCTCTCTTTCAATGATTTCACACCTGTATTTACGATTAAAAGGACAATGTAAATATGCCCTCTTTATTGATTTCTGCCGTGCATTTGAACCGGTTATGGCAAAAACTGTACGACGTCGGTATTTCTACAAAATTTATCAGAATCCTTCATAACTTATATAAGGATGCAAATCTTCAAATTAAAATAGGTAATAATTTATCGAACCCAATTTTAATAACGCAGGGCGTACTTCAGGGGGAAATTATTTCTCCATTTCTCTTCTCTATTTTCATAAACGATATCTGGTCATATTTTAAAAATGCTGGTGTCAGAGGTCTAGATATTGACAGTTACAATGACGTCCTTCTACTGGCTTATGCAGATGATCTGGTCTTATTTGACAACTCCCCTGCAGATATTAGACTATTTATATTGCATCAATACTGCACTCAGAACTATTTGGAAGTTAATACAGCCAAAACTAAAATATTAGCTTTCCACAAGGGACGCCCCAGAACAATTGACTACTTTTTATATAATGGCGTTCAATTAGAATCGGTTTCTAAATTCAATTACTTGGGTACAGTTTTCTCATCGTCAGGCAAATTTAATCTTGCAGCTCAAGAATTTCACAAAAAAAGCAACAATTGCAACTCAAAAAGTTAAGCATATTCTTTGTAAAGGAAACTCAGAATCATGGTATGAAAAAATTACATTACTAAACACAGTTGTGAACGCAACGCAAAGCAAACCCGATATTAATTGGGTAACACAGAGAAGAAAATTTCTAACGGATCTAGGTTTTGAAATTATTTGACAGAATCAGAGTATTTCAAAAACCGAGTTATATAATGTTTTAGAAACGTTCGCAAACAGACTAAAAGATAACGACATGGTTCTTCCAAGTCAATCTAAATTTAATCTGCACTACAAACTAATTAAACACAATGCGGGTATCGAAAAGTGTCTTCAGTTTAATTTACCTATCGCAAAAATACGACTATTAATCCAAATCAGACTTTCCTCTAAAAGGGGTTTAAGAATATACTATAAAGGAATAAAATACAAACTTTTTGCGAGTGATTTATGTACAATATGCAATTTACAAAAAAAAAATAATCTATTTTTCACTTCTTTGTACAATGTCCCATTTATGACCCCTTAAGAATTACTTTTGTAGGTAGATACAACATTTAAAATTTAAAGGAAACAGATTTCTATCAACTTCTTGGCACGATGTCAATAGAGAAAATAAACAATATCTTCCATTTCACAATTTCAGCATTAAAGCTAAGAAGCTTTTGTATGAATGAATAATTCTAGTTTAATTAAAAGTTCACTTCCACTTGAACATGCTAGCCCGATCTTCCTTTTTAGCGCAGTTTCCTCTTTCGCTTTAGACAATATCTTGTACTGTAGGAAAATGAGGGTGTAAGATTGCAAGTCATGTATATTTTTAATCATATAAACCATTCTATCCTTTTAAATATCCTATTACAGGTATATGTTATGTATGTATAATATTATTTTGTTAAATCTTATAGTCCAAGATCCCAGGGCCCCCAGACGTAACTTATTTTCTCAAAGATGAAATGTGTGGAATAGAGTAGTATTCCTATGTACATTGAACGCACGCATACCTGGTAAGTTGGGTAGACGGCCAATTTACAGGTACCAGGTGCGAAAGGTAAGCAAAAATTGGACTTACTTCACTTAAATTCTGAAAGCTGATTTTTATGTATGGCTTATAGAATATTAGTACAAAATAATATTCAACACTCCCAGACACTTCCGGTCGGCCTTAACTTCCGACAGACGCTTTAAAGCTCACACAAAAATACATGAACTTTACTTATTTTCTGATGCTTGATTTTTATATATGTTACTTAGGGGACTATTTGAAACCTATATGTACACAACCAGACAAATGCTAAGGGCCAAACATCCCCCCAGACACAAAAAACATTCTGCTATGAGTATGAGCGCGGGGGACTATACGCGTTTCAGAGCGAGCCAGATAGCCCTGTAAACTGATTTCCCCCTCTTAAACTTACTGTATGCTCTACTCTCCTGTATGTTTACACTGTAGCATGCTAAGTGGCACAAAAAATATTTTGTGGAATTTTAGTCCACATTTTTTAATTTTTGACTTATTGTTCCATAAATTTTATCGAAAAGTCAACATTTTTTTGTGTCGCTTGGGATACAGTATTATATTGAGTTTGTAAGAGCATAGATGTTAATTTAGGAAACAAATATAGTTTAAAAGTATTACCTTCCGTCACCTTTAGTGAGTGGTGAGTTTTTGATGAATAAGCACGTTTTAGGGTCCCTAGAATACGATTTTACTATTTTTACGATGATGTCTGTATGTGTGTGTGTGTGTGTGTGTGTATGTATGTATGTGTGTCTGTGTGTGTGTGTGTGTGTGTGTGTGTGTGTGTGTGTGTGTGTAACAAAATTTTCGTCTGCGATAACTCTAATACTATAGTTACAAAAATTATAATTTTTTCGTATACTTCTTCGTTACATCCATATGAAGAGCTGATTAGATTTTGGTTACAATTGGTCAACCGGAAGTACCATCATTAGAAGATTTTAACAGTTTTTCTTGAAAAAACTATGTTAAATATAATTTTTTCACATTTGATGTTATTATAAATATTAAAGAATATTTTATTCTCTATACGATTTGACTGCATTTTATACTTAATATTAAATGGATATAGAGTTAAAAAATTATAAAGAAATTAAATTTCATAAAGTAGCCATAGCTATGGAAACAGCTACTATATTAAGAAAATTTTGATTGAAAGATGTCAGTGTCAAGTGAAATTGACATAGTGTTTGTCTTATAATTTTATTGGAAATATAGGATCTTTTGTTTCTGTATGGAATTTGTATAAAATATATACAACTGCTTCAAGGTAATGTACAAGAAATAATAATAATAAATCTTTTATTTCTGCAGATACATTACACTGTATATAGAAAACGTCACAAAATAATAATTTTCTGTATGAAATTTGCATAAAATACATGCAACTGCCAGAAGGTAATGTACAAAAAATAGAATATTTAATTTAGCAAGGAACTTTCCGTATAAAATTTGTACAAAATACATAGAACTGACGGAAGGTAATGTGCTGGCCACATCAGATTTTTTTTTTCATTCAATGGGTTTTAGTTTTTTTTTTTTCTAAAAACTAAAACCCATTGGCATGATGTTCGTCGACATCATCAAGCTGCTTTTGACGTAATGTGTGCTTTTATTCAAGAAAATGTCATCGAAAAAGGACGTTGTTTCTTTCTAACATATTTTTATAGATATTATATGGAGTTATTTGAAGAAAAAGACGTATATTCAGAAGAAATAATAGGAAATTTTGCACCACATAATTTAGAAAATAAAATACTGAAAGCATTTGATAAAGAAATAAAAAAATTATTATTCAAAATAAGAAGTTATTTATTAATAAATAATTAACATGTCAATAGAAACTTTATACTTAATTACTCGTACTATCTATTTTGTAATAAATAACTTCCCAGTACATTTTTTTTTGATTTTTTTTGAAAATAAATTTTTATTGAATGAAAAAAAATATCCACAAAATATTTTTTGTGCCACTTAGGATGCTACAGTGCAAACATACAGGAGAGTAGAGCAGACTGTAAGTTTGAGAGGGGGAAATCAGTTTACAAGGCTATCTGGCTCGCACTGAAACGCGTATAGTCCCCCGCGCTCATGCTCATAGCAGAATGTTTTTTGTGTCTGGGGGGATGTTTGGCCCTTAGCATTTGTCTGGCTGTGTACATATAGGTTTGAAATAGTCCCCTAAGAAATATATATAAAAATCAAGCATCAGAAAATAAGTAAAGTTCATGTATTTTTGTGTGAGCTTTAAAGCGTCTGTCGGAAGTTAAGGCCGACCGGAAGTGTCTGGGAGTGTTGAATATTATTTTGTACTAATATTCTATAAGCCATACATAAAAATCAGCTTTCAGAATTTAAGTGAAGTAAGTCCAATGTTTGCTTACCTTTCGCACCTGGTACCTGTAAATTGGCCGTCTACCCAACTTACCGGGTATGCGTGCGTTCAATGTACATAGGAATACTACTCTATTCCACACATTTCATCTTTGAGAAAATAAGTTACATCTGGGGGCCCTGGGATCTTACTCCATTATAATGTATGTACTTTATTTTCTATATAGTTCAATATTTTAGTATATCTTTTATTGTAATTTTCTACTCATATACTACATTATTTAAGTAAACTTTCCTTATTAGGTATAATACTATGTAAATAATATATTAGATTGTTTAGTCTTCTTATTTACCTTAGCTTGATATTTAAGATTATAAATCTATGTATATATATATATATATATATATATATATATATATATATATATATATATATATATATATATATATATATATATATATATATATATGTATTACTTTGGTGTTTTGAAAACAATTGTTGTCAGTTCATTTGTATGGGCTGTTGCCTGAACAAATTAATTTAAATAAATAATAAAATAAATAAATATTAATATATACCGACGCTAAATATTTTTGAATTTTAAATAGCATACATTGACTCCATGACCGGGAGGTATCGCCTAGTAAACGCCCGCACAATACAAATATGTCATCATCACTACCAAAAATCTGCGTACAAAACAGATTAGCACACCCAGCAATGGGAAACATGCCGTGATGATATATTTATTTATTATTCCTATTATTATTATTTGTATTATTATTATTATTATTAATTATTGTTATTATTATATTATTATTATTTTTATTATTATACTATTATTATTATTAATTATTTTATATTATTAATTAATATTATCATTATCAATAATTATTATTAATATATTATTAATTATCGTTATCATTATTATCACTATCACTATCATTATCCTTATCATTATTATTATTATCATTTTAATTAATATCATTATTATTAGAATCATTATTATTGATTATCATTTTAATTATTATCATTTTTATCAGCATCATTATTATTATTATTATTATTATTATTATTATTATTATTATTGTTATTGTTATTATCATTATTATATTATTATTAATTATTATTATTTTTTATATTATTATAAATATTATTATAAAAATTATTATTATTATTATTATTATTCCAATTACAGAGTAGAAAAAAGTATATAAATTAATTAAAAAAAAAATTCTTCAAGCGTGTTATAATATTCATATTATATATCCTGTACGCACACTATAGAAGATATTCATTTTCTTACTAGTACAAAAATGTTGTTATTGTTGCACTAGTAAAAAAATGTTAGTGTCTTAGTTCACCGCTGGCGGCGGCAGTTGTCACAGCAAAACAGATTATATTGAAAGTTGTTATTTGACAGTTGTATCGTTTTTGTTTTGTTGTGTACACAGCCAGCTTTGGCTAAAATTGCAAACACTACAATTAAAAAATTCCAAAAAAAATGTCAAAAAATTCTTTGAAACACTTGAAGAAAAAATAGTATATGTCATTCGGAGTAGAACGCCCTTTTTGTGTTTTACCCAGCTTGCTTAGCTTTCTGCTCCTAATAACATAATATACTATTTATGTCATTAAATGAGCAAAAGAATATATCTAGATTGTCTTGGACAGCATGATACGAGTTAATCATAAAATGTATAGGTGATTTGTTTAAAGCGTAGGATTTGCTAGAGTTACGTATAAGTTGTTGCATGTCTTTTTGATAACCCTGGGACATGAAAATTTATTATAGACAAGTAAGGGCTACCGATTATATTATTAATGATTTTGAACGCAATAATAACTGCATGCATGCTTCTTCTTTGTTGCAGAAGAAGATTATATTTTGCTAACATAGACTCTTGCGACGTCGGATTTCAGGGTGTTGAACAGTACAGGTGCCCATTTTATATGTTCCCGCCTGATATTTTAAGAATAGGCAAAACAGAATACATTTCGTAAGCCACTTGGTAAATATTAGTATTATAAATCGAATAATCACAGTAGGTATAAGAGCAAAACAAAATATTCTAAAACCAAGTTAATGTATCATGGATTGCCCTAATTTTCAAGCGTGAACTTTTAAAATGGGCAGCCTGTACTCTAAATGAGGGCGTACGAGGGATACAAAAAGCATTTTTAATACTTGGCTATTGAAGTTATCAACATTTCGGATGAGAAACCCTAAGTTCCCAAAAGCACATTTGACATTTTCAACATATTCTGTGAAGTTTAACTTGGGATCGAAAATAACATCCAAATCATTGATATAATTCGGCCTATCGAACACACAGTTGTTCATGTAATCATATTTGATAGAATTAAACTTTCGGGTGTATGTCATGACTTGATATTTATTTATTTATTTTATTTATTTAAATACAATATCCGACAGGCTACAAACCCTTACTTAGAGAAGGAATATAAATACATACAAATAATGTATAACAATGTAACAACTAAGCATTATAATACAAATTAATATTTTCAGTATTATGAAAAATCTTAGTAACATTATTATCAAAAATATACTTAAAGAGTTGTAAATTTTGCATAGATTATATATAGGCGAGCGTGAAGCTATATGAGTGTTTACAGAGGGTAAATAAAAAGGAGTGTAATTATACAAGTAGAGTACACGGAAATTGAGGAGAGAAAGATATAAAGGATCATAGATACAAGAATGAATTAATTTATAAAAATGTATTATACAAATTTTAATTCTGCGTTGTTCCAAAGTATCCATTTGAAATATATTTAATAAAATGTTATACGGTACATCTCTAGGAGGATAATAATTCATAATTTTAAAATAAATATACTCCAAGATTTTTTTCTGGACTGCTTCAAAAGCTTTAATTTGAACATTATAAATATAGTTTTACAATACTCCAATCTAGATCTAATAAGAGAGTATTATAAGGTACATATTGCTTGAATATTATTAAAATTACGCGTATTTCTAATAATAAACCCCAGCAACTTATTCACCTGTGCAAGAAATTTTTGAACATGTGAATTAAAAGTTAATTTCACATCAAATATAACACCCAGATCTGTAGTAGTCACATCTCTGAGTAAAATAGTATTATTAATATTGTAATTATAATTAATTGTCGAGTGCTTACGCGAAAACGATAATACTTTGCACTTATTTAAATTTAAACTTCTTCTATTATTAACACATCAATGATAAATATTATTCAAATCATTGTGTAATGAATCACAATCTTCATCATTAATTATTTGTCAGTAAAGTTTAAGATCGTCAGCAATGAGACACATATTATTAGAAATTACGGTAGCAATGTCATTAATAAATATAAGAAAAAGATTTAGAAACGTTGAGCTCAAGATTATCGTTTTTACACCAACCAGAAATAATATTCAGATTCCTCTTTAGATACATTTCTACTAAGAACTGAATTGAAAATATATAAAGCATCAAGAGCAGAATTTACAATAGTGTGTTCATGAAGAATATCACAATTAATATTGGACATCTCTTCCTATAATAGAGGGAAATTAGCTTTTTCGAAATTAAATGCTTCATTATTTACGGACTTAAATTTTTTGCAGAGTGATTTCAAATTAATTTCAACAGAAAGTTCAGGATGGTAGTTGTCTTGTTCAACCTCCGTATTAATTACTCTTGATACTGAACAGTATTTATTACTTATAATCAAGTCAATAATTTTTCCACTACTATTTTCAATAACGTTGTATTGTAACATAAAAAAGGTCAGAAAATGCAATAAATTATTATAGTACTGATATTTAGCATTGTTTCTAACGCAGTCTAAATAGTAGGATATATTGAAATCACCGAAAAATATCACATTTGAATTATACAGTAATTCTAACAGACAGTGAAATAAATAGATGACTATAGTCATTAAGAGTACATATAATTCGTTTTAGATATGGATTTAGAAAATAAATCAGTCGCACAAAACCAAATTGAAAATTTATTTAGAAAATCTTTCAGTGAGTTTTCTGATGCGTCCGATATTGATTGAGGCGTCATCTGCATACATAGTCAAAGAGCAATCATCTTCAAATATCGTACAGAGGTCATTAATGTATAATAAGAACAAAGTTGTAAATAGGACACCACCTTGGGATACTCCAACATTCATAGTTTTATAATCTGAATTTACTTTCTTTATATGTTAATGTAGCAAATTGTTTTCTATTTTCTAAAAAAAGGAGATATCCATTTCAGAGGTGTCTCTCATGTTCCATCTCAAAGGTGCCCTCATATTCCATAATTACTAAGTTTAGAAAGGAGAATGCCACGGTTTATACAGTCAAAATACCTTAGTTAGGTCACAAAATATTCCAATGGTTTTTCTTTATTTTCAAGTTTTTTCATAATACTCTTGAGCGAAAACTATTGCATTCAAAGTTGTTCTGTAAATCCAAAGTGATTAGAAGAAATAATTTGATACTTTGACAGAATAGTATCTAACCTTTATAAGGAAGCATACTCGTAAATTTCAGAGAAATAAAAACACATAAAAGTGCTGTTGTCCGATAATTATTACAGTCGAGTAATTTATCATTTTTATGTATTGGTTGTATTTTGCTTATTTTTAAACTCTTCGGAAAAATTACAATTTCAAAAAATAAATTTATCTAGGATAGAATGGAGAATCTGTAAAAAATACAAATGGAGGAAGGAGGAAGGTTTGCTTTTAAAAAATATAATTATAAAGTTAAAAATGGGAAACACACACTTCAAAAAGAAAGAAATACATAAAATTACCAGATAAGTGATCAGCAGAAACGAAAAGTCGATTATCGATTACTTCCTAGTTAGTAAAGAATATTGGAATAAAGTAAAAGATAATCGTGTAAAAAGAAAACCGGAAATAGGAAGTCAACACTTCCTCGTGGTAATGCTGTTAAAACAAGAAAAACGTATTAGGAATAAAAATAAAAGGAATGTGGTAAAGCCGAAGATCAGATGCCAAGCACACAGATGAAAAGAATAGTGAATAGAAATATGAAAAAACTAACTGGTGGACGGAGAGAGTAAAAATTGCTGCAAAAGAAAAGAAGCATAAATGGGGGAAATGTCTCCAAACTAAGAAGTAATCAGATTATGATATATATATATATATATATATATATATATATATATATATATATATATATATATATATATATATATATATATAAAACAAAGAATATTTGTTAAATAATAATGAAGGAAGAAAAAGAAAAATCATGGATGGAATTTGGAAGGAGGATGGAAAATGAGACATGAGACAAAAGAAGACAACAACAATCACTAACATTAAAGACAAAGAAAGAAACACTAAAGAATAAGAAGAAAAAATAATGTGAAGATGGCGACAATATTTTACAGCGCTTTTAGAAGGAAAAGACGAAAAACAGGAGGATACTAAAGATCAAAAATACAACACACCGACAAACTTTAAAAATAAAATCAATGGAGAAGAAAATAGAAGAGACACAAATGCGATGGTACGGCCATGTAGATAGGAAGAGTATTAAGTATGTATGAACGTTATGTTAAAAACTGTCACCATTGAAATGAAATTTTTATACATTTTTGATGGTGCGATTTATTAGATAGCAAAACGGCTCTATCAACCAGAAAGTATATAACACAAATTTTGTATTGTTTATTAGTAAACAAATAGTGATTTAAATAACGACCACTGGCTGTAGGCTTTTGATACCAGTCTGTAATAATTTCTTTTGGTGCTAACGTCATTTTCGATTTTCTGTAAAATATGATATACATCATTTTAACTCCTCCCTTTAAGGGTATCTATTTTAAACGTTATGTTGATGATGGTTTAATGTTAGGACCAAAAGAAATTATCAACATTATTTTTGATACATTCAATAATTATCATCCAAGAATCAAATTTACATTAGAATTAGAGAATAATTGTAGAATAAATTTTTTGGACGTTACACTTATAAGAACTAACAATAAAATCATTACAGACTGGTATCAAAAGCCTACAGCCAATGGTCGTTATTTAAATTACCATTCATTTACAAATCAACAATACAAAATTAGTGTTATAAACTCTCTGGTTGATAGAGCCGTTTTGCTATCTAATAAATCGTACCATCAAAAAAATTTAGACTGCATTTATAACAAACTGATTGAAAATAGTTCCACCTTCCATTTCATTGCTAAATATATTTAAAAAACGACTCGGTTAATTAAAGTCAAATTCATTCAACAATAGTAAAAATATTCCTAACAATAATAACGTCTCAGTAAAGCACATACATACAAAAATTCCTTACGACAATAAAACTTTTTGTGCCATCAATAAAATGATTAAGAACAGCAGCATTGGGTTAGCAAGTACATTGATTTCATCAACTTTGGCTCTCTTTATTAATCTCAAAGATAAAATCCCAGACAATGAACGCAAAAATATTGTTTTTCTATTTCGGTGTTCTTATGTTTCTATAAAAGTACTGTTTTTCACTGAAAACACGACGTTTAGAAAATCTATAAACGTACTGTTTTTGGCGCCTTTTGTATTCTAGAGGTGGTAGTCATGCTTTCATAACTGACAGATAACCTCAAAATGGTAAATTGTTTGTGTTAAAATATTATTTCTAATTGAGGATTTTTATCCTTTCTCTAGGTGATAGGACTAGAAAGAAAAGAAATTTATAGCTATAGCTGTGTTAGTTAAGAAAGAATAAGAATCTGTGAAGTTAAAATTTCAACCAACTAAAAAAATATGAAACAAGAAACAATGCGCTAAGGTTTACTTTTTCAAAATAATTAAAACGGTAAGTTTTATTTATTACAATTGACATTTATGGTAATGCAATTTTGAATTGAATGTAGTGTTATTCCATGCAGGTTATGAAATGTATAATGTACGTTACTTGAAAATGTTGATACTGTCTACTCAATTTGTGGCGGCAACTAGCAAACAAATCTGAAAAGTTGACGTTTTAATCCATGATTTCCAGTTCCACGTTGTGGCGAACAATCGAATATATGCCATATATGTTTTGTATTAAAAAGTGTAAGAACAGCTGTTGCCGTTATCTGTGCAACTGAGCAGTGAGTGTTGACAAAATAGTGGAAAGTAATTAATAAATAATAAATTGTTCATTAAAGTATTTCATTATTTAAAGAGTTTTATTTATATGTTGTTTAAGGCTCGATGGTCCACATAACGTCCTTCAATCCCATGTTCAAGTTTTATTTATGATAGTAACCAACACGAACCACCGATATCTCAAATCAGGATGGTTCATTAATAAACCTTGGAGTTCATTGTATGTATTGGTTTTCCTCTTTCATAATTGTATAATGCTTGATACAATGTTTTAATGTAAACAATCAGACAAAATCACAAGATACACAAACTGTCAAAATGTGAAATTTCAATTTTTAGCGGGAAGCGCTACCAACATAACTGATAAAAAAACACCAACTCATACTTTTGACAAGTCCTTTTTTTAAATCTAATTGTAAAATTACCTCAATAGAAAAATAGTATAAAAAACATGTATCATAAACGCACTCGTCCTTTGTAAAACTCGCCTGGCGGCTCGTTTTCCAAACTTGGACTCGTACGTTAACTGATTGCCTTATGATACTTGTGTTTTAATGTACTATTACCAAATCGAATGTAGAAATTGTGAAGAGCGATATATTGGGAAAACTTCACAACCCTTCAAAAAGCGCCTGTGTCAACATAAATAGCATGCTAAGAACCTTAATCCTAATCATAGCGCTTTAACGAAACATACTTATGATACTGGCCATTTGTTTAAATTCAAAGAAACAACAGACTTATTAAAGAAGCTTTTTATATCAATTCAAATTTAAAACATAATATTAACAATCATACCGGCCATAAAAATAATTTAAAATACATACATAATTTTACTAAAAACTTTTAGTGAAGTTTTAAATTTTAATATTGCCGCCCATTTTATATATCAGTAAATTTATTTTCATAGTTTAGTGAGTTGGGCGCAAATTTGTTAAACAGAATGTAGCCGCCTCTCGTGTACAGTGGTTATGTTCGGAGTTTTTCTTCAATTTTTTTACGATGTGATTTGACTGTAATACAAATAATACTTAAGATATATTGTTTATAACGCTTGTATTTTTCTTGGTAAGAGACATTTATCTTTAATTTTATATAAAACTTAGTGTAACCTTGTAATATATTATAGCTGATGATGAGACGAATTTAGTCTCGAAACGTCCATTGTCCATTGTTCAACACTATTAGTATCAAATAAAATATGGATTTCCAAGACCCACAATAGTACCTTATCTAAAAACTTTATTTTTAGATCCAATAACCTGATATTTAATTTTCTTTATTACTAATTTTGGATCTAGTTTAAATTAAAAAGTGAGATATGTACGTAATATCCGCGGAAAGGCAGACGGTTTCGGAGGGTGGAGGGTTTCGGACGATTGGCTGTTTATGATTATTCACCATTCTTGTCGGCTACTGGTATCGCTTTGAAAACTAAAAAAAACTTGATTTTATTGGCAAGTCGGCGGCTTATATATAAAAATCTACTTTGCTAATTTAGTTCGGTTTGAAACCATTAGAAACTCTAAATCATCACGGCATATTACCCATTGCTGGATGTGCCGATCTGCTTTGTACACAAATATCGGTAATTATGATGACATATTTAACCGGTGCAGGCGTTTACCAGGCGTCACCTCACGGGCACTCATTGCTAGCGTAGAGAGTGCACCACATGATAGCATGTAGTGTTACATTTGTAATGTAAGTAGATCATTTCGATGCAATCATCGGTTACAGAGATATAAACGAAAATTCTAGTATTGCTCTAAAGATTGCAAACTGTCATACATATTTTTCCTTTTATCACATTCCTTAGACTCTATGCTTAACACTGCTCTACTTATACTACAAAAGGGGCGTAAAAAAACATATAAACCTGTCTTTAAACATGAGGAAAAGTAGGTACTGAATTCTACTTCTGAAAGAGATATCATCATTTTTGCTGTTTGAAACAATTAAACGTAGATACGAGATGTTGCACGTTGTGTGCTTTAATTGAAAAAATAAAAAATATTTTACGCTTATTTTTTTATTTTCTTTCATATTACTCTTCATTCATGAGAAAATAGTCTCTGAAAATGAAGGAGTGGATTAAAGATGCCGCCAACAAAAGTGAGAACTGTCAATTATATACTAGTCTCTAGTTCTATCCATATAACTTTTTATATTTTGTAAAGACTCAAACATGGTTGTAGAAAAGTTTTGTGCTAGTGTATCCAAATAGAAGTAATAATTTAAAAAAAATAGTTTTAGTAGTACCACAAACCGAAAAAAGAAGAATGAAATGGTCTTCTGAAGTAAACATAAAACCATTTACAAAATGAAAGTTTCATTCTAAGAATACTGAGACAGATAGTAACCGAACAAAATGTTGTGCATGCCAGTAAATACACTAAAAATATAAAATTTTATATGAAACATTTTTCTTAAATACTAATGGCGATGGAGTTATTTGAAAATTAAATATTGGTCAAGGTCGCCACAACATTCTACTTATTATAATCATTTGTGTCATTTTGAAAAACAAATGCAAATATAAAATGACCTCTCAAACGTAAACAAAAAGTCTCATTTAATCAAAGTCGTAACCCTCATAGTTCTCAAGATAGCAGAGGTAAACCCCGGAAAAACTAATTTTTCACTGTCTTATATGTCGCAAACTATTGAAGGTCGGACCCTTGTTGATTAATTTTTTTTTTTTACTTATGTTAGTATTATATATCCTGAAAGTTAAAACCCAAAGTTATGAAACAGCGTTTATACTGATATTAATTTATTTATCTGACCCCGGTGGTGAAGTGGTAATGTTATCGCTTCACGGGTATCGGATTTCAATCCCACCTAAGGCATGGTATGTAGCGTGCATGTCTTTAATAATTTCACCCTCATCTAGGAAGTGTAAAATGTACAAAAACTACAATGAAAAACTGCCCATCTCCATAAAAATCACCACTTGTATAGTTACCGAATATATGAAAAAGCGTGTATAAATAAAAAATATTTTTATTTATTTCTAATCGCAAAAAGTGACACCTTACCTATATAAGATAACACTGAATCGAAGTGGGACATTCCATAACACTTTAATAACTTACATTACGTTCTCTTTATTTTTATGAATTTGTGTGGAACCCCAACCGTATAACCCAAAAATGAGCAATATAGGCTTTAAATTATCAAATATACTCGTAGAATGAACCATTGGTAACTTTTTTTTAATATTATTCAAAATGAAAACTGCATCTGCAGTCATTCGAAATACTGGCTAATACGAGTATATGAAGTCAAATACTACAAAAGTAATGCTT